>VXBT01002503.1:44498-116233 GCA_013400235.1 Oriolus oriolus | reverse complement strand
CTGCGGTGCCCCCCGTGTGGCGGGGAGGGCCAGGCTGCTTGTGCCACCCTCTCTTTTCTTGCACGAACCGGGCTTGTCGTGGGGACGGTGTTTCTTTCCTTCCCGGTCATTTCTCGTGGCTCACAAATTTTTGCAGTGGCTTCCTCGGTTATCCAGAGAAGTCACATCAAGATAAGCAGTTAGCTGTACTCGGCTTTCATTGGTAAAGGCTCTCTGTCACGGCAGTCGGGCGGTCACTTGTAGTTTCGCCTTTGAAATATAATTGAATAAGACTTAACGATGCTGAAATCTTTCACGGTGGGTTCATGTGCCCGTCAAAATCCACGTTTTACTCAGCCTGTGGAAGTGACCTAGTTTCTAAACAGGGAACTTATATGGTTGTCACATTGTAATACACACTGTAAATTGAACTGTGCCAGATTAATTATACCAGGTGTTGCTGTGAAAATATGTCACTCATGGACCAACTGTTTCACATATAATGTTATCCCAAGGGATGATACCTTTTATGCCATGTTCATTTAGTCTGGATTTCAATGGAAACTGAAGCTGTCCTGAGCAGAGCTTTTTATCAATTTTCTAGTTGTGGAAAGGAAAATAATAGCTTTTACTCAAAATGCCAGATCTCCACTAGTTTGACCATGACGTGAAGTGCAGCTCCAAGAAATTTACATGACTTAATATGCTCCGTTACCACCTCCTCAAGGGTGAACAAACAAGCTGATCTTCCATCCAGAGCAGCACACAGCGTTCTAGAGAAAAGCCAAAATAAAATCCTGTGATTTGAAAGGCATGTTTTTTCTTAGTGTCTACTTTCACTGTATCACTAACATCTAGCAATTACAACTTTCTCAACTGAGGACATAAGATACTAAGTAAGTCTAGTTTGTAACGTCTCTGCCCTAGATATGTATGGACATGGCATTTGCAAGTCCTGCGGGCAATGAGTTCATTCAATATTGATATTGCTGATTTTATGGAAGAAGTTAAGATTAAGTTGGGGGATCTTTGCTGATGAGTTGATCTCTTGTATTGTTCCAACTATAATGCTTTAGTTTTATCACCTGAGGAGAAACTAAACCAAACTTTATTGTAAACAGATTATACCTTATGAAGTACATATGCTGCTCTGAAGAAAAGGATGATATCTGCTTTCTATGATTTCATTTTCTTCATCTGTGTGAGTCAGTTTATTTAGGAAAAATGTTCTGCATCTTAGAAAGCTTCCCTCATCTCCAAGTAATTTTTTATCCATGCAACTCTGCCTATCTCTGGCTAGCTAAGAGCTTCCGTTCTCTTGTCTCACTCAGAAAGTGAGAAATTATTTACACCTGTCTCTTCGTTATAGCTGATGATCAGTACAAGGTGGCAAATTGATGGCTATTAACAATTAAGTATTTGGAAGTATTTAATGAGCTGTAGCGTTGTTCAAATCCATCATTTGTCTGCTAGAAAGGTGACAGTCTGTGGATCTCTAGCAGAGTGCTGTTGTGAGGTTTTGTTTGAGAAATGCTCAGATGTTTGATGTTTTTGTTTGACAGGCAACTGATTTGAACAGCAGTGCCAATTTCCTACTCTTGTATGACTTTGAAGTTTTTTCTGTTCTTCCTTTAAAGCCCCAGTGCCTGTCAGTTTTGTTGTTTTTAGTTTGTCTTGTGTGTGAAGGGAGGAGATGTGATTGGGGAAGTACCACGGCATACCTCTGTAATATCTCCCCTACTCCAGATTTTCTAGCAGTAAAGCACTGAAGCTGACATGGTGGCTGGTTAAAATCCATTCAGCAGGGCTGTGCATTTATCAGTGTTTTACTGGTTTGCTGCAGCAGAGCTTACAGCAGATGCATGGGAAAGAACCTGAAAGATGAGATGGATTTGATGGAATAGGATAATACGATGCTACAACTTAAGGACTATGCATCAGTGCCGGAAGTGCTGCTGATGGAGAGTGTTGCTTTTCTTTCTACATGAAATTCAGTCTCCTGATCTTGACAATGCCTGTGCACTGTCTATGCTGCAGGTAGTGCAAGAACCCAATGGCATTAATGTGAGAGACTGTATGCTTTTATGGTTGACCTTGCTGCCACTTTCAAAGTGCTATCTTAAAATTATTTCAGGACTTCACTGCAGTCATCTTTCCTTCTCAGTTGCAACCTCCCTGTATGTAGTCCTTTTCATTTTTTCCTTATCAATTTGTCTTTATTCATTCCTCTATTTCTGCCTGGTGCAGTGTCTCAGTCAGATATTTTCTTTCTGCAAAAAATGTTTAAATGATAATTGGTTCAGCAGCGCTCTCCCACTGAAGTAGCCATCCACTATCATTTGGCTCAGTTGTTTGCAACAAGGATGAGTAAGAGGTTGAACATGCAGAATAAAAGAATATAGTATTTTTAACTTTCTAGGCCAGTCTACTTGCTGAAATGTGAAAAGGACACATGCAAAGCTACCTAAGAGTTGAATTCTTGTGTAAGAAAAGTTCAGTTGTTCAGTTGATCTGCATCCTCTAACTTTTTGTAGATAATCCTGTTTTCAACAGATAACAAGATCACAAGCTGCTAGATTTATTATCTAATTATGGGGAAGACACTGTAGTCTTCACATGAGAAAGGACTGTACTTCCTGAGTGTAGAAGCCTTGAGCCGTAATCATTTACTCTGTGTTTCAGATTATGTAATTACACAGTAATTGTGTATAATTTGGGGAGGAGTAGGGACCATCTTAGTATGGGAAGAAAAAAGTTCAGGATAGAGAGAATGAAACTTTCCTTTGCACCAATTGCCTTTACATTTACTTTGCTAATTAGGACCACTGTTTTTGGTGTTTGACCAGCTGAATGTTAGCCTTTGAACCTATTTGCCCCTTTGAACCTACTTGCCCCTGACACTTAACAGCACAGCTGTGCATTTCAATGCCCAGCAGAAGAAAAATGCTGCTTGAGGAGGGTGACTTTGAAAGTGGGAGGGAATGACCAAAAGCCATAAGCTTTCCACATAATGCTCAAATAACTCCCTGAGAGGTAGCAGGGAGAAGTGAAAAGAGGATTGCTGGAAATTCAGCTGCTACTCGGGCTGAAATGATTAGACCAGTTGCCTCAAAGTTCTTATATAAATGCATATGTACTGGTTCAGCTGATGGATAGAGTCACCTGCTGTGTTACAATTTCTACAGTCATTTCTTTGCTCAGCACCTTATGTAATTTTCAAGGTCTTAGTTTAACAATATATGTACCTTTAAAAAAGATTTTCTGCATACTGCTTAGATGTTTGATACTCTTTACGTAGTATTTGATTTTCTTTTAAACAAACACTAAGTTACAGGATTGTATTTAAACAAATAAGAACTTTGTATTAAAGCTGCATTTTATGAAAGAAAAATGCCACAGCAAAATGAGGAATACAGGACTAAAGCTGAATAGCAGCAGATTAAATGTTTTTTAATAACATTTTTTGATATATCAGTTTATTGAATTGTCCATAAAACTGTGCAAATGTTATCAATTCTCAGAAATTCATGCTGAAGTGCAGTTGAAGAATTACGGAAAATTTCTTGAGGAATATACATCTCAGCTGAAGAGAATTGAAGATGCTTTGGATGACTCTGTTGGAGATGTTTGGGACTTCAGTCTTGATCCCATTGCTTTAAAGGTCTTCATATATTTAATATATGTTGTAACTGTTACTTTCCTAGTTCGTTCTTCCCTTCAAAACCGCAGAAGTAAAAGCTTGATGCATTTGTGCTCTTAAAATTTTGACTTTTGTGTTTGAGAAACCTATCCCATACTATTTTAATTATCAAGTAATTAATAAATGGGTGCATAAGAGAAGATGTTTTCCTATTATTATTTTCTAGTCTTATGGATACCAGCAGAAGCTAAATGAATTTCTAATTCTTCATGTATTGGGAAGGCTGGTTTCAGTGGACTTCTTCCCTTTGACTGTTGATGTTTTTATCTGCAGACTGGGGTTCCAGGAGAGCTCACTAATAGTTGTAAAACTGCAGAGGAAACTGTGTGCCTATTTATAGGCTGTGTTTTGACTTAATGGCCTTGGTACAGAATTGACTGTTTTCTTGGTCACAGGTTCTCTCTCCTCTGTAGAGCATTATTTTTTCCTCTTCACTGAATTTCCAGACATAATTTAACAGCACTTTTGTTGCCATATGAAACTTGTCTGTGCTGAAGATGCACTCTCAAGCAATCATCTGTCTGAATAATTTGAATAAATTATATGTAGGGCCACCACAGTACTGGATGTTTATGCACTAGTCAAAATCAGGCTGACTTAAGTACAAATTATCAGTGCCTGCATACAGATGTATTTTCTGCTTCCTGTTTCCGGCAGCTGGGATTATTAATTCTTGTCTTAGTTTTCCTGAGCTGTTTTTTTCATACATACGCCATAATGACCATGCTTTTGCTTTTCAGGTTCTGTAAGTAAATTGTTATAAATGCTATGTAATATACCTAGTTATTTGCCTGTCTGCCTAGAGTGAAAGGTATTTCCATGTGAAGGTGAAAAGCCAAGGTTTCCTGCAGTGCAGGTTGCCAGTAATGTGCAATTGTGGCTCTCTTATTACTGACCCTATTTGAGATTAAACTGGGGGGAATACTTGCCTAGTTGGATAAATGTATTTTTGACTAATGTTTTCTAAAGTTGCTCATTTGTTGTTTCTGTTTGGTTGTTTTGTGTTTTTTTGTTTGTTTTTATTTTAATTTTAGCTTTTGCCATATGAACAGTCCTCCCTACTGGAGCTCATAAAGACAGAAAACAAGGTAAGTGCTTTATGCTTAAAGGAAAAAAAAGTTGTTCAACCTCAACCCAAGCCCTCTAAATGTGAACTTGTTTGTAATCTGTGTGATTTTTTTTTCCCTGCTTTGAGTCTAGGTTCTAAACAAAGTTATAACTGTGTATGCTGCTCTTTGCTGTGAAATCAAGAAGTTAAAATATGAGGTAAATTCAGCTGACTTTTATTATTGTATATGAAAAAGTTTGCAATTTGACAAGCTGATATATAGATTTATTTTTATCAGTAAAGAGACAAGATATGTCTAAATAATTTTTGTAGCTTGATTACATATATCCTATTTATTAAAAAACAAATTTCTGCTTTTGTTGTTAGGCAGAAACTAAATTTTATAATGGCCTCTTGTTTTATGGAGAAGGAGGTAAGTAGCTCCATTTACTGTAAAAGTTTTTAGTTTTGCATTATTGCTTCAGGTTACATTAAATGCTACAATAACTGTAATTTTATAATATGGATACATGCTTTCTCTGTGTCTGTAACTGGTGCACACCAAATAGAGAACTTTGAGGGTGTAGGGATATATAGTTAGTGTCTTGTAGCTGTCTTTAGTTACCTTAAGATAATACATCATCTGTAAAGCCCTGTTACCTGCTGTAAGTATTGTTACATTAACAGGAAATTTTGTTGCAGCCTTATTTACATGGGAAGTAGGGGGTGTGAGCTGCTGAGGTTGTATTAAATGTCCTTTATGTACAGCTTGTCTACTGTAGCAGCTATTCTGCAAGGTATGACATTGAAAACATGTTTTTCACATGTAAACACCCTAAACCAACTTACTTCGTTTTGGGACTAGATTTGATGTTGGTTGTCGTAAAACAATAAATCTTTGATTTAACTGTAGTAAAACAATGAAACCATTAATAAATAACTTGACTAAAGTCCTGCCCTCTTCACTTACACAATTAGTACTGCAAGACAAGTTGGAGTGTGTTGATGTCACCTGCCCTTCCAGAGCAGGTAACTCACACCACATGTTTAGGCCATGGCATAACATGGGCACAAGTAATTGTAAGTCAATTCGCAAATCATGAGACCCTGCTTTAGGTGAAAGCTGATTTTTGTCTTGGAGTTAAACTGGTAACTCCTGAATGACTGGCCTTAAGCTTCCACCTTAAGGGATACTAGTGTGAGAATAAGCACAGCTCTTGGTCATAAGGATTGAATATATTAAAGAGTTGCTTCAGAGACCTATCACCCAACTTTGTTTTTATTTCAGTAATTTGAAAGAGAGGGAAAGCCTTTTCATAGTAGCGTTGTAAAAGGGCATTCTTAAGGCTTTTCAAGAGATGAGAGAGTGTGATGGAATTATTAGGGAATGTGAAATCTTTGAGCTCGGGATTCTTTATCATTCTTTTAAGTGCTATATAAGATAACTGTTGTGGTTAAGGAGCATGGAAAAGGAGGGGATTTGTTAGCTTGTTATGTGGGAGGTTTTCTGATGTGGTGGGATTTTTTTTCTTTCTTTTCTTAGCAGACTTGCATGTCTTATCAGATATGGTTTTAAATATTTTAAAGTCATATGCTGCCAAAATCATACTTGGAGATCCCTCAGAATTTTCCATGTCTCTAGCATGAAAGAGTCAGACTGTAGCAGATTAATATAGTACAGCAGCAGTTTGTTCCTTATGGGTGTTGTGCAGGGAATGCTTGGGAATGGCAGGAACTGAGTGGTTGGCCTTCTGAGGTTTAGGTAGGAATGCAGAAATGATGTTCTCTATTTCCATATCCCTACTTGTAGCATTTGCTTGGATAACAGCAAGCTTGCTTACTTTAAACAACTGGCAAAGTTACTGGCTCAAGGATGGTTGAAATTTAAACAAATATTATGCTGGCTTGTTTCATCTTGGGGGAAAAAGAAAATTTTTCCCCCATCTTGTCTTTGCAGTGGCTAGGACTAGTCTAGGAAATCTAGGTAGCTGGATGGGATTTTTTAGGACATACATTGAAGAGATTAAAATTTGCATAAGATGTGTAAAGAGGAAGCAATGCAGTATTTAGTATCTTGTCCCAGAGCTCCATGTTAGAGAAGTGTGGAGACTCCTTTAATCTCTGACAGCTCTAAAAGAATAGATTTTATGTAGCAAGAAGACCTGCATTTCTTAGGCAGGTAAACTTGTAATTTTAACTGAGCTTTTATTGCTCAGAGTGACCCAGAAGAAAAATCTCAAGTCTATAGCATCTATCTGTTGTCACATTGAAAAGACAGTATTTTGTCAGGTGATGTTCAAACTGCTCCAGATGACTGAAACAGTTTGGCATAGGTGATGTAATTATTGTATTTCTGTTTTCTGTGCCATACAGATAATGCTGTGAAGCTATGGTGGTAAGCCTGTTCTTTTGTGCAGAAGGATATATAGGAAAAAGAAAATGAATTCCTTCTGGTTAATTGTGTAGTATATTCTTTCAATAAAAAACATCTGGATGTTTCTTGCGAGATAAATCCTAATATTTTCATGCAAATGTCGTAAAAATGGAAACATTTATATGAAGTTACATAATACATATGCCTTTAAAGAATTATGGGGTTTATTCTTTCTCTTTCAGATGAAGGAGACTTTTCCCAGCTCTGTATCTAATTTATAAACCATGTAATTTTTAATGAAAAAGAAACTCTAAAAATAAGTCCACCTTAGAAAAGCAAAATTAAGACGTTTTGAGGCTCCATCAATACACTTATAATAGTGCACTCTACTTGTATGACAAATAAATGGCTTGGAGGGCAAGCTTCAACATTAGTTTAACAGGTACAACACAGGCTTTAGAAAGTGTTGACAAATGTTTCTCTTTTAAGCCACAGACTCCAGCGTGGTGGAGGGAGATTGCCAAATACAGATGGGAAGATTTGTTTCTTTCTTGCAGGTAGAGTATGTTTTGATTGTTTGACAGCAATTATAATCTTAATTTTACTTGCAAAACGGATTTAACAGTCTGCCGTATCCTGTTTGCATTTTGCTGAAAGGCATAGCAGTTATTTGATATATTACTATGTTTTGCTTGCAGACCTGTCACAACCAGCTGATGTATCACACATTGTTTGGGGATTTTTTTATACTTGTCTCGCAACCTCTAATGAGAGAAGGAATTAGAATTTACTTTAAAAGATTTCAGTAGGAGAAGATAAATTGAGGTTGCTTTCATCTGATGTTAAAGATAGCTATTTTTATGGGTTTGGTTAGCAAGTTTTAGTGTTCATTGAACACTGGAAATGGGTTCATTGTTTTATACATTTGGGGTTTTTTTAGCTGGTAGAGGAAAGCAAAATCAAAGTATGTACCTGAAAAGAATTGCTTGTGTCTCCTTCAGACATTTTTGGAAGAACACTTATTTCTTATACAGCTTGGTTGTTCAGGATCCTTTGCATGAAAACAGGATCTGTTTTTCTTTTGAGGATTTCCTGTGCTCTTGGGTTTCAGTCTATTGTGGAAGTTTTTGTCCTTAATATAACTTAAGTGACTGTCCCATTCAAAAAATGTTTCTATTTTTATGCAATATTGCCTATAATGAAATATCTGTGTTGAAGTAGGGAATATAGAGGAAGTTTCCAGAGTGTTTAAACAAATTCTGGTTTAACAAGAGTTAAAATTCCTGTTCTTGCTTTATAGCAGCATGGCAGTAGTCATTTACTGAGTCATGACAAGTTCAACGCTGTAAGAAGTTGTTTCTCAACTTCTTTTACCATGCTGAAGTGCAGTTAATTGTTAGGATCTTTTGGGTTTTCTTCCTCATTCTCCCAGCTTTTTGTCTCATCAACTTTGTAGGTTTCATCCTTCATTCTCTATATTTTTCCTAGCAGATGTTTGAGACCTTTTAGTGATTCTCAAATGGGGCTACTGTACATTTGTGTTTTTCCAGAGCTAGGAAGCTCTGTCCAGGTGGAAGCTGAGAACAGGGTCTCTGCCTGTCTGGATTTCTATGTGCATTGCAAACCAACTCTGTAGAATAAGTCTGTTTATTTAAAGGATTTATGCTGGTATGTATATTTATAGGGTAAACACTACACAAAAATACAGCAGTATTGCTTGTGAGCCCACTTTCCATGCTGCGATGGGTTAGGAATTGTTGAAAAACTTCAGAAGGATGGGACATGCAGGATGTTACCCCGAAGGGAGGGTTTACTGTGGTAACAGATGTGTGTTATTTAGGGTAAAGCTCTCAGGAAAATGTTTTGCTTGTGAAGTTTGTTGTTTTTCAGCAGTTGTATTCTCCTAAATCCATTTGGTATTCTATATCCCTAGACTAGGAAATGCTGTTCTGGTGAGCATATCCCCAGGGGTGGTGTGAAAATATGAAGCTGACAAAAAGAGGTGAAAAGTATTTTCCATAGAGCTAATGTCCATGTATTGGTTTATTGGCTCTTCTGAGCTTTCTAGATTAGCTAAATGCAGTAGCCTCAAATTTGCTAGGTCAAAAAATTTTTAAAAAACATTATCAAAATAATGCTCTGAAACGTTAGTTTAAAATTACAATTTTGTCTGTATTATGTAGCTGCTAATATGCATGTGCTGTTGAACTGCACTACTTTCCAGAAATTTAAAAATGGCAGCTGGTGCTGCTTCCCCAGGAAATGTGATCTCAGCTGTCTATTAATCCATTCCTCTGGAATCTCTTGGCTTATTTCAGCTGCATTTGTTAGAGCAGTGCAAGTATAAGAAGTAATGTTTTGTGAAAACTGGTGACTAATAGAAGGCAGAAGCCCAAATAAGATCTATTTTTGTTGGAGAGGAAGACACAATTCAGCTGTTAGCCAGTCTCCTGGCAGGCTGGCTGTTCAGCCAGTGTGGGCTGTCTGCTATAAAGCCATCTGTGTGCAGACTGGCTAGACTCATCACACACTGACCTTTCCCTGGTGGGATTTATAAGGTGAATTAATGACCAGGTATTAATGCAGTTAAGGGAAACTCAGATTCATTTATCCTGTTGTTCAAGGAATGCCTTGTTAAAATCCATTCAGAGTTGACATGTTCATACTAATTTTGTTACATAACTGAGCTGAAGCTCTGTTTTGGTCAGGCAAACCTCTCAAAGACATTGGCTTTGTTTGTTTTAAAGCAGTATTCCGTGGCTTATCACTCTTACAGTAGGTACAGGCTTCTGTGGTAATTTCCAATTTGAACTTGGCTATTAGCAGCATCCAGAATGTGACTCTTAAATCTTGGTGGGGAAAAAGTACAGCCTCTGCTACCAGGGATATTATCCCTGAAAGTACTTGGGCTCTGTTGTCAAGTCACTTCTTACTGTCTTTGATAAATTGAACCAGTAGTACAAATTGTCAGAGTTGTATTGGAAGCTTGTGTTTGGTAGTTTCTTAGCTTAGTCCCAGATCCTTTTTCAGAGCTGTTAGTAGGATGTTTCCCATCGTGCTGTAGGTCTTTCCACTGACTTGGATTAGGGATATAGTTGGAGCTTGGGCTGCAAATTCTGTAGTTTATGTTCAGTGGCTTTGTTGTAAACTTGGTGTACACAACTTGTGTCTGAGGAGGATTTATACATTTATATGCATTTTTGTTTTCTTGTATTTCAGGAGCTGTCTTGCTTTGTTACCCGATGTTATGAAGTGGTGGTGAATGTAGTGCATCAGCTGGCTGTTCTGTATACCAGCAACAAGTAATTATTCCCTAAAATGCTGTATTGTTTTTATGTAGAGTTAAGTGTATAAAATATGAATGTTCTATTTAAGATGTGGTCATATTTGGAATTAGAAATATAGTGCTTTGCTGTGCAAGTTTGGGCTTCATAAACAGTTGCGGAAGTGGTTTTGGTGTATTTTCAGAAAAAGTAGTGCTTGTATATAATAAGATGCAAGGATTTCATTGTTTGTCATTTTTAGTCTTTATGTTTGAGAAATATTATTATTTTTTCATCCTTTCTCTGTTTGAGAGGCTCCTCCTGTTGCTTGATACATAGCTTAAAAATCAGATCACTTCTACAGTCTATTTTTAAAATGTAAATCTTGGCGTATATTCTTCACAGAACAGCCATGATAAATATGAGCTGTTCTAAAGATTAAAGAAGCATTGAAATATTTATTTTATTTACAGGAATGCACCTAAAATTATAGAGACATCTGGAGTTCATTTTCAGGTGGGAATGATTTGGAACTCTTTTGCTTATGTTAACATATTTATAGGTCTTGATGATTAATCCTGAGAAAAACAGCATGAAAGTGCCTTTTGAATACAGCTTTCAATTTGGAATCTCCTTTAAAGGTTTTATTTTATTAATAAGCTTTTTCTGGCCTTTATGTGGGAAGGCTTGGTATCTCCATGTCTGTCATATTCTAGCTTTCTTAGCAGTGAAGTGTTTGCATGCTCCCTTATTGCAGTGTGTGCCTCTGCAGACAGACAATGTTAAAAATTGTGCTTTCAGTGTCAAGATAGATCAGGGAATTTAGTTTGTGTGCAGACGCCCCTTTAATATTCCTTGTGTCACTACAAGTAAAATATTTAAGCTGCCAAACCACAAAATCTCCCATTTAACTCTTTAGCTGATATCTTGTTGGCTGAAAATACATTGAAAGGAACTGAAATTTTATGTGCCACATATGACTGCAGTAAACTTGCTAATAATTACAGTCCTTTTTTTTTCTGCCTTCACAAACAGGCCATGTATGAGCATCTAGGAGAGTTGCTCACAGTCTTGATCACTCTGGATGAAATCATTGACAATCATGCCACGCTGAAAGAGCACTGGACCATGTATAAGAGGTGTGTCTCTGAAAATACTCCCACAACCTAAAAGATAAAAGCATGTGCATCTGTGTATGTTCCAAGAAAGTCAGTGTGGGAACATGGATTTTGGTAGTCTCTCCAGAAATTTCAGTGAAGAACAGGGCTAAACTCCCAAGGTGTCCTTGTAACAGTATCAGTACATTTTTAAAGTACTGAACGTTACATTTTCAGTGCAGGGTAAGCATCTTGGCAAACAATATCATAGTTGGTGGGGTTTAAAGAATATTCAGTCAGAAATTTAGTTGTGTACAGAATTGAGCTAAGACTATCCCTGTCCAGCTTTAAGAAGGCATGGTACCTTAAGTAAAAGCAGAAGAGTCAACAATTATAAAGGTAGCTAAATTAGTGGAATATTAATTGTGTCCTTGAAAACCCAAATAAATGGGAGTTACTCAAATGCAAATTGCTTATACAGACCTAGTGGATTTTTGTGGGTTTTTTTGGGTTGTTTGTTTTTGTTTTTTTTTTTAATTTTGGGATTGCTGCTAAGGGTAGGTGTGGGGAATCAAAATCTATTACCAAAACAGTGCAGGGTACAATAAAAATGTGAGTTTATGTGTGTGTTGTACACCTCCTTACAGGCTGCTGAAATCTGTCCATCACAATCCTTTTAAGTTTGGGATTCAAGAAGATAAACTAAAACCATTTGAAAAACTGCTGTTAAAACTGGAATGCCAGTTACTTGATGGAATGATATTTCAGGTAATGAACTTAATATTGCCCAGTGTGATAGAGGAAGCTTACATGAAAGCAACACTCTTCTCAGAATGATTGGTTTGTTTGTTTGTATTTTGTTTTTGTTCCGGTTACAGTGATGTGTGAATTTGGGTCTTGCATCTGTGCCTGGGAGAAAAAAGGCTCTGTTGTAAGATCCTTCCTTGCTCTTCTCATGTGCTTGAACTGTGCCAAGCTTTGATTGGTAGCAGTGAATGCAGACTGTTCTGCTGAACTAGAGAAATGCAGACAACTTGGCATTAGGGCTGTGTATTATCAGAATTCTGCTTTTGTCCACGTAATAGTGAGCAGGTTTACATAGGTCTTTGTTTTAGCTGCAAATCAATTAGTCACCTCAGTAATCTTTAAAGTCTTTTGAGTGTGACCTGTTATTCCTTGCATGCGAGACGGGTTGCTGTCATTAGGGACCACTGTGGTGGTACATACCCCTGAAACATGCAGGGGCACAGGTGGATGAGAAGGATTTTGTTACATTTTCAGTACAGTTAAATTAAATGTGTTCTTACAAGAATCCATCTCTTTAGAAAAGTGTGTATTACAGGCATTGAAATGGGATGTTGTGGCATAGTGGGCAGAGGATAGTATTGTTGAACCTGGTCAAAGCAGAGTCAGTTGCTCTGGTCGTGCCATTGCATCTTAAATAGCATAGGGAAAAATGGTTGTTCTGTAAAAGCCTTCAGACGGGAAATTGTAGGTAATTAATTAAGCACAGTTTGGCTTATTCTTTCTTCATGTTTTATTTCCTTAATATTGTATAAGTGCAAAGACTTCATCATATGTTTGAAACATCAGTTGGATTTGACTGGTATTCATTCAGGAAGTTTCGTCTCCTGTCCTGCAAATGCCTCTTCCTAACAAAAAATCATTAAAAATACTAGATGCAGTCCTGTTAAAGACTTTTCTAATCTCTTTGGGAAGTATGAAATGTGTCTCTATTTTTTGACTGTCATGGGGTTTTGTGAGCTCTTTTAAACTACCAGCAGCAGTGTGTGATTTTATGCTACAAGGTCATGAGCCACATCCTACAAGCAACTCGTGTGATAATCTTGCTTAAAGGACAGTTAGTAATGTGTTATAATGTGATAATACAAATATGCATCTAGTTTCTTAGCACTAGCACATCAAATGGTTTCTTTAAAAACTCTCCTTAAAGGAAATGGGGAAATAAATAAAATGGGGCTTTGAATGTCAGGTGTAAGAGTGTTTTAATATTTTCTGGTTTTATACTTAAAAATGGAAGCATAGTTAAGAATCTGTATGTTGTAGAAGTTTAAGGCTTACCTTAGGTTAGTCCTAAATCAGTGTCTTCTTCCAGTATCCTCTTGAAAATCAGTAGTCTTTTGAGGTCCAAAACTCATGGCATTATCTTGATATTTTGATATTTTCCCCCCTTTTTACTCAGGCCTGTATAGAGCAACAATTTGATTCTTTAAATGGTGGAGTGTCAGTGTCAAAGAACAGCACATTTGCTGAAGAATTTGCTCATACTCTTCGCACAGCTTTCGCAAACGTTGAAGCCAAACTTGGTAATGCAACCTCGTGCTTTTCCTGCCAGCTTCCCTGTTTCTAAAATTGTTTATATTGTTTGTGTGGGAGTAAACTTCACAAAGGTGTATTTTTTCAGGTGAACCTTCAGAAATTGACCAGAGAGATAAATATGTGGGCATCTGTGGCCTCTTTGTACTGCATTTTCAGATTTTTCGGACCATAGACAAGAAATTTTACAAGTCATTGTTGGATGTCTGTAAAAAGGTGAATGCTTTATTCTTTTGTCTTTCAGTAATGAGGTAGGAAATTTTCTGAGTTGCATAGCATAGGACAGACTTGGGAAAAGAAAGAACACAAAAAAGTCAGAGAAGCAGAGTTAAGAATTTTCTATTTCTTACAACTCCTCCCCTGTCATTTTCTTTTAAAGATGGTCTAAAATTTGTGCACTCACATAGCAGCAAGGTAAAATAAACTTGTAATTTCTATTAAAATATTTCTTCTCAAGATTAATATGGCACTGCAGACAAAAAAACTGTTTGAGTTATGGGTACTCTGGTGCTGAATAAATGCTGTGGGTTTTGACCTTGGCTGTAAACATTTGTTTTGGAAGACCTCTTAAGTGCAAAGTTGCCTGGGACTTTTTCATATTGGATGGTATGATGAAATTGTTAAAGTCTCTAATATTGTTTAGAATTACTGAGAGTGGTTATAATTTTGCCCATGGTGTCCTTAGGAAACATCTAGGGAAATGTTTTTTAACGTTAAGGTAATACTCTGTAGAAAACAGTTACACAGAAATAAACTGAGCTGTGTTAATTGTGTTTATTGCTACTTAGTAGTATTTCTCCCTCCTTTTTTTCTTCCCAGGTACCAGCCATTACATTAACAGCTAACATTATCTGGTTTGCTGACAACTTTCTGATTCAGAAGATTCCAGCTGCTGCCAAACTACTGGACAAGAAAAGTATTCATACAGTTAAAACACAAAGGGAGAACTTTCTGCAGCAGAGGGCACAGTCACTTACCAAGTACGCTTCCTAAATACTGCCTCACGATGCTGTTTGGCAAATAGTTTATAAGCACGTGGGCTTTTTCATTCAGTGTAGTAGATTCCTCTGTAGTGTGTCTCTCAGTGGTGTTAGTCACTTGTTCCACTTCACTGTGGCACTGTGTGTGTGTGTGTGTTAGTGTTGCTGCAAAATGTTTTGGTCAAAACTAAGCTGCTTTTCATGTCATGCTTTCCGAAAGATATGTATTATTACACCAAAATAACAATATTCCTGGAAGTTCTAAATATTTGTTTCAGTTAATTCTGTTTCCATATTTTCAAATTCCCTTTTTTTTTTAAACTAGTGTCTAGTAACCTGGGATGCTTTGTTTTCTAGTAGGGCTCTCTGCTTTCTATGTGTTTATGGAGGTAAGTTGCTAGTAGGCTTATACTGGAGCTTTCCTCTGCTTGATGATGATACTTTCTTTGCAAGCATTTCTTTCTTTCTGACTGTTTTTATTGCTTGTTTAATGGTCTTTGAAATTATCTGTATTTGAAAAACACCTCTCTTGTTTTGTGTTCTGCTGCAGTGTGCAGCTCAATTCTTTCTCTTCTAAAATATGCTTAAAGATGAGATGGAAATTTTTTAGCTGTTAGTCTTAAGAACAAGCGTACTGCATAGGAAGATAACAGGGCTCAAGTTTGTATGTTTCAGGATAAAAGAAGAAAGTGGAAACTGGGGTCTGTGGAATGGCAGTAAAAACTTAGATTTTGCACGTTGTCTTCCAACCCAGTGAGCAAGCTGGCAGAACTGAGTTGGAGGGGAGGAGGGAAGGGGAAAAAGCAGCTCTGTGCTTGATTCTCTGACAGACTATTTTCACTTCTGCCCTGCTTCTTTTCCAATCCACCTTTTCCTGGCCATAATTCTTTCCTGAGCTTTAATTCCCAGATAGGGCATAATTGCACTGCTGCTTTGCTTCTGGTCTTGGGCAGTGGTACAAGTCTTAAGATTAGGAAGAAGTTGAGAAAAACTTCCGGGTATTTACATACATTTCATAGAAACATAGAATTGTTTAACTTGAAGAAGGCGTCAAAGATCATCAAGTCCAATTGTAACTCAGCAGTGCCAAGTTCACCACTAAACCATGGCCCCAGGGCCCACACCTACACATCTTTAAATACCTCCAGGAGTGGTGATCCAACCCCTTCTCTGGAGAGCCTGTTCCAGTGCTTGACAACTCTTTTGGTGAAGACATTTTCCTAATATTCAATCTAAGCCTCCTCTGGTGCAACTTGAGGCTGTTTTCTTTTGTCTTGTTACCTGGGAGAAGAGACCAGACCTCACCTCACTAAAATCTCCTTTCAGGGAGTTGTAGAGAGCAGTGAGGTCTCCCTGGGCCTCTTCTTCTCCAGGCTGAATACCCTCAGCTCTCTTGCAGGGCTTGTGCTCCTTCTCCAGCTTTGTTGCCCTATTTTGTACACACAATATTGAGGATCTTGTAATAAAATCCAGATTTTGCATCTGCTGATTTGAATTGTGCAACCTTTTCTTGCTTGTTTACAAATCCTTGCACTACCTTGGACTATTGGACCGTTCCCTAAATATGAGGACTCTTTTTAGCAGTGTAATTTTGGTAACAGAATCAATGACCTGAATACTTTCCAGCTACATTTGCTGCAAAAAGTTGTATTGCAGTGTCACAATTCTCTATTTAACTCTACTTAGCCATTTAATTACAACTAGTGTAATTTGAGCAGGTACACTTCTGTAGAATTATATTACTTAAGAGCAGTCCAGTCTGGCATTGTTGTAATGACAAGTTATATTTGTTTGTGTGTGGGTGTGTGTGTTTGTGTGGGTGTGTGTAAGCAACGGAAATTCAAACTTGGATGAAAAAAAATTAGCAGCGTTGGACTTTTCTGTCTAGTGTTTAAAAGCACTTTCTAACAGTTTTATGTGGCCTTTTAATTTAAGGAAGTGTAGTATATGCACTGCTAAGAGGGCCATGTGTTCTCTTGAAAAGCAGATGATTTTTGACTCATTGTACGGATATAATTGGCAGAGTAACTAATCCTTCCCTATAGAGAATTAAAATGTACGTGAGTATAGGGTTCTGATACTTTTAGGAATGGCGAGTTTTTATTTTGGGGACTGAAGGTTTTAAATATTTCCCTTGCAAGACTTTAGGTTTTGGAAAGAAATGAGAAAAGAAAATCTTCATAATCTTCTTACTTAAAATGAGCAACATTCTGTGTTTCCTTCCCCAGAGATATGCAGTCATATTATGTTTTTGTGAGCTCATGGATGACAAAAATGGAATCTATCTTGTCCAAGGAGCAACGCACGACGAAGTTTTCTGAAGATCTTTCTAACCGCTGCAATGTCTTCATCCAGGTGTGCAGTTTTTTAATGTGGTGATGCCGCAAACTGATGTTTCGGTGCAAGTTGTTGAACATAAAAAGAAATCACAGGAGTTCTGTGATCATTGGTGTGTTGCTTCACAGTGTGGGAATTCTTGTAAAACTTTTAATGCCCAGTACTACTCCATGAAAATCTGTAAAAGGTCTTTTGAAAAAGAATGTGGGGAAAGGGAATCTGACTAAATATTCAATGGCTAGAATTTTGGATTTTTCTCTTGACTTAGGAAATCAAGAAAGCTTCATTTCTTGTAGTAAAGGTTTTGGGTTTCTTTCCTTTTGAGTCATGAGGTGCTTAGGGTGGACTGAACCAGTGTCTAATTTAGTTTTACTTAGGACAGTGCATACTCCCAGTAAAGGTTTTGTGTTGTTTCATTGTGCTTTGCCTAGTGATGGTACTTTGCAAGAATCTTACTACGTTCCGAGACAGCTGGTTTTCTTTTGGCCTACTAACAGCATGTAGTCTTAATGTAAGATGCATCTTATTTCTGAATTTATTTTTTGCTAGTTTTTATAAGTGTCTACTGCCTGACAGAAATTTGATGAGAATAGATGTGTGAAAGAAGCATGATCCTGAATCTTCTTTAGCTAAAGACAGGCATGTGCTAGGATCTGGTTTTTACATTTGAATTAGTTGCAGTGGACTTAAAAATTTGCTCCATACTGAATTGAATTTCCTGCACCACTTGCTGTCTTTTCCTAGTATCTTTTCCTTTTTTTTATTGTTACTGCTTTTTCTTTGAAATAAGTATAATCTTTTGTCATGTTGTATATAATCAGCATTGCGTTTAAAAGCTTAGCATATATTGATGTAGAAATATTTGGTTCCTTTATTGTGGGATGGACATTTCTATTTAGAAAGTATAAAACTGTGTAAATACTGTCAGTGTATTTATTCCACAGAATCTGGAAGGTTTATATTGTTTTTGTGATGGGATGTTTCTTGAGGGGGGGGAATTGTTTGATGAGTTAGTTTACAAAAGGCTGAAATTATTACACCTTTGAGGCTCTGTGATTATTTAACTCACTAACCTGTGTTTAATTGGGTTGGCTTTAGAAGAGGTTAATCAGATGATCTAATGAGTCATAGGCAGTTTCATAGTGTCTGCTGATAGAAGGGTCTCACTCAGCTTTGGGATCCCAGGCTTCCTTAGTTTAGTGGAGTAGTAGGCTCTCTGTTGTACAAGGGCAAAAGTTAGCTGTCTGTCATGTGGGAAACAAAACAGAGAGGACTTATTTTATTGACTTGTGGAAATATTAATTTTTAATTTTTCTTCCCCTCGTCTTCATTTTATTTTTAGGGTTTTCTTTATGCATACAGTCTTAGCACCATCATTAAAACTACAATGAATCTTTACATGTCAATGCAAAAACCTGTGACCAAAACCTTAGTAAAAGCCCTGTGCAGACTAGTGGAGCTTCTGAAGGTAGGTCACTGGATGAAAATTGTTTATTTCATGTAGGAATTACAGAGAACATTGACCAAACATCCCATATTTAAAAAAAAAAACAAACTGTGATGGGAAGTGTTTTTGCATGCATGGCTTCTTGTCTGAGAGTGTTTTGGTTAGAGAATAGATTTGGAAGGCTAGGACTGGTTTTGTTTGTTTGTTTTGGGGTTTTTTTTCATAGCTTCTAACTGGCTTCCTTAGTTGATGTCACTGAATGGTTGAGGTTGGAGGGGATCTCTGGAGGTCATTGGTCCAGCCCATCCCTGCTCAAGCAGAGACACCTAGAGCCAGTTGTCCAGAACTGTGCCCAGATTGCTTTTGAATGTCTCCAAGGGTGGACACTCTACAGCCTTTCTGGGCAACCAGGCTGTGACAGTGCTTGTTTACCCTCATAGTAAGAAAGTGTTTCCTGATGTTCAGAGGGAAACTTCTGTGTTTGTTTGTGCCCATTGCCCCTTGTTCTGTCACTGGGCACCTCTGACAAGAGCCTGGCTCCATCTTCTTTGCACCCCCCCAGGTATTTATGTACAATGATAAGATCCCCTTCCAAGCCTTTTCTTCTCTGGCTGAGCAGTCCCAGCTCTCCCAGCATTTCCTCACATGCAAGATGCTCCAGTCCATGAATTATCTTCATGGCCCTTGGCTAGACTCTCTCCAGTGTGTCCACATCTCTCTTGTGATGAAGAGCCCAGAACTGAACCAGCACTCCAGATGTGGCCAAACCAGTGCTGAACGGGGGGAAGGGTCACCTCCCTCGAGCTAGCAGCAAAGTGCTGTCCAATGGAGCCAAAGCTACCATTGGCCTTCTCTGGGACAAGGGCACATTGCTGCTTGGCACTCAACCTGCTGTCCACCAGGACCCCCCAGGTCCTTTCTTTCCAAGCTGCTTTCCGGGTAGGGTGGGTGATTCCTGGTATGTACTGGTGTATGGGGGATTGTTCCTCCCCAGATGTGGGACTTGACATTTCTCCTGGTATTTTTTCCAAAAGAAAGATGCTGTCTTTTGGGATAAATTCAGGAAGCAGTGGTGAACAAACCTGAAAAAAAAACGAAAACAAAACTTACATCAGTCCTAAAACTTTTTTATGATCCTGAATAGTTTGATTGTCTCGGTTTTTAAGGGTTAATTGTAACTGCTAGTAACAGCACGTTACAAAGTGGAAGGAGTCTGTATTTGCAGTGTGGATGAGTCACACATAAAGCCAGATTCTAAAGGCAGCAGTTTTGGTAACTACATGAACTAATGTGTTTTGGGATTGACTTCAGGCAATAGAACATATGTTTTACCGAAGAAGCATGGTTGTGGCAGACTCTGTGACACACATCACTCAACATCTGCAGTATCAAGCTCTTCACTCTATTTCTGTGGCCAAGGTATGTAATCCACATTCTAATAATTAATCTTCCTATCTATATAGTTTTAAATGAAAGTATTTTTCATAATTTTTCAAAATCTGTAGTGTAATGCTCTATCGTAATCCAGAAACATATAAGCTTTCCAGTAGTTCCGAGCTTTTTCCTAGAAAACTGTACAGCATAGATGGTTATCTGTTTTTTGACCAAGAATGATTCCCCTCTTCGTCTAAACCGCTGCATCTCTTGTCATCTCCCTCTTGTGTTCTTTTTAGATTTTATTTCTGGTAAATTTTCACAAACTGACCTTTGCGTACCTCTTTTCTGATGCACGTTCATAAAGCAATCTGCTGCAGGTCTAAGCAAACAGGCTGTTATTTTAATCTTTGTCTTCTTGGCAGAACAGCAGTACATGATGGCTTACAGGAGCCTACCGTGGGCATAAATTCTCCATTCAACTGTGGGATAAAATTACTTCTTTTGCTTATGAAGTCTTGAATTTCAGAATTCACGGCAATGGGAAAATGAGCCTTTAGTATGCCTGTTCTGATGTATTACTGCTTGGTTTTATTCTTTCATCACATTCAGTAGTGGAATTACAAAGGATGTGTGCTATTGTTACTGGTGCAGCTATTAAATTTATTTGGCTGTAATCTCAGCTTATGTATCTGGCATATCTGTATTTTCTAGTCTAAGCAAAAAAATAGTTGTAGTTATAAAAAATTTATATATAGATATATATATATATATGTAGCAGGAGTAGCATGGACTGAAGAGGTTCCAAACTTCAAGGTTACTAAGAAAAACTGTATCTTCAAAGAGTTCACGCATATATATAGATAACTTTCATAAACTTTTCAAATTATATCTGTAATTACATTGCAATTATTTTTAAATGCATAGAAATATACTAGGACTTCTGTATTGGAAGGATATTGAAAAGAACACATATGTGAACTGTCCTTGGTATTTTGACTACTTACCAGAAAATATGTAAAAGGCAAATGTTGGTAAATAGAAGGATCCATTAGTACTGCTCTTTTTATCTGCTCTGCTTTGTTGCTAAGTGGTGTAAGGTCTGAGGCACACAGCAGATGAGGTTAGGAGCTTCATGCTGAACACGCAACACATGTGGAAGATGTTTTATTTAACTCTTTCATGAAACTACCTCTTCTGAGTCCCACTGCTACTCGCAAATGCATCTGTGACTTCCACTTTTCTGCCATTACACTTGGTTCCTGTCATTTGTTCATGCAAATATGTTTGCACTTCATCTTCCTGGTACATTAGAGTTTGTAGAAAATTGTAAGTTGTCGTTATTACCATGTTTATATATGTTGTGGCTTTTCAGCTGTAAACTGGATTTTGTTATCAGCAACAGGGAGTCATTGATTAGAAATTTAAATTACATGTCCCTTAGAACTAAAACTGGCATGCACTCTCACGCAGCTTGCACATTGTTTGTGTACTGCATGACCTATCCTATGTTCATGTTGGCTGCTCATGTTTCAAGTGTATAGGTAGGTAATATCACTGAATTGACAGAGTAAGTGAATCTGTATTCAGTTAGCTCAGTTAGTTCACAAAACATAACTTGTTTGCAGAAACACTCAATTTGTGACAAGTCCACAAGCTTTGGTAAGAAGTAGTAAGGTATTGCCTTTGGGCTTAGGTAACTTTTCTCTGAGTTTCTGTGTCTTTTTGTCATCAAGAAAAGGGTAATTTCTGATAAAAAGTACAGTGAGCAGCGCCTGGATGTCCTCTCTGCTTTGGTGTTGGCTGAGAACACCCTCAATGGGCCAAGTACGAAACAGAGGCGACTGATTGTTTCCCTTGCACTGAGTGTGGGAACACAGATGGTGAGTGCCGGGATTGTTCCAGCCCTTCATTTGTTTGGTAGAGTACCTAATGAAAAAATATCATCTTGTGGTCTTGTGTTTATTTTATTTTTCTTCATTTCTATAGAAAACGTTTAAAGATGAAGAACTTGTTCCCCTTCAGTTAGTTCTGAAAAAACTGGACTTGATCAGTGAACTTACAGAGAGGTAAGCAGTGGCAGCAATACATAGAAGGCAGCATAGTGTCTTGGGGGAGCTGGATCTTCACTGTGTGAATGGCAAAATCTGGTCTCTGCATGCTGGTGGTGGTTTTTGCATGTTTTGTAGACCGGGGTGGACAGAAAGAATTCCAGAGTTAAGCCTGAAGCTCACTTGTCTTTGCTCAAGTCATATTTCACCTGACTGTTGATTGTTTAGAAGTTCTGTCACTTTCTTGGATGACTTGGTTTTATGATAAGCTGAAGTGTTCCCCTTAACCCAACCCCAAAATTTATGAGTTACTACCAGTCTGTTTGGGAGATTGGGCTGTTAGTTCACATGTGACACCATGTTTTTACTGCTGCTATAGTTTCAGTGCACACTCAAGTTACATCATGCTGGCCATTTGTAAACCAGATGAATATATGGGTTCCATGAAGTTTTTATGGAGAGAGACGAAAACCTTTAGTGGTTGACTCTTGAGATAAAATCCTGGGAAAAATGTGGACAAGTTGGATCAGGAGAGGCCTGTTTCTCCTTTGACTCACAGGAGAAAATTAGAATGTGTGTTTGATCTCTAGGCTACTAATTAAGGCATGCAATAAGAAAACAGTTATTAAGGACTTTGCTGTAATGTAAAATATAAGTCTTTCAGAGACTGAGTAAACCTTTTCGCTAAAGCAGGTACTTTTTATTTATAAATAGGCTAGGGGAAAACAAAGAAATAAAAAGTTCGTTAATAAAGAACTTCTGAAGGTCAATGCATCTGGAACATTAAAGTAATGGTGTAAAACTTCAGGCTTGAAAATGCACTTGTCTTTAGTTTAAACACACTCACTGTGTTAGAAGAATGGTTTCTTCCCAATCTGTGTCTAACAATTAATCCTTTTTTCCAGAGTTCGGGCACAATGTGACTGTTGTTTCTTATACTGGCATCGAGCAGTCTTTCCAATCTATTTGGATGATGTCTATGAAAATGCAGTGGATTCTGCTAGACTACATGTAAGTAATAATGTTACAAGTTACTAATTGTTGTGACAGCTTCAGATGAAGAGACAATAAACCTTAGACTGAAGCTCTTAAAGGAAAAGCTCAAAAAGTAAATCCCTGGCTACTACTGAGTCAGACATTTCTCCTCAGTCTGGAGCATATAAAAGCAATATTTGTTCTAAATATATCTGTTAGATTTCTTTTAAAAATCTCGGGTTGCTATTGTTAGTTCTGTATCTCTGTCTGTTTCTTTGTTCCTCTCTTCATTCTAATTGGAAGTGAACACCTGCTGGGCTTGAACATTAAAGCCTTTGTTCTTCATTGTGGTTACATATTTCTAAAGCAGGTATCAGTGTGTTCAGTGATTCTGTATTGGATAGCTGTCCTGTAGCTTCTTCCACCCCATATCTCTTCTCCCCTTGCTGAAGTACTATGTACTTACTGCAGATGTGAATCATGCTTTGGCATGATAATCGTGATGAAAATCAATCGTCTGTTCCAGGGTTGTACAGTACTAAAATGAATAAAGTGCAAATAATTTCTGATGAAATAGCTAATAATTAGGGTCTTCCATTCAGCAGCAAATAATAGTTCAGATTAAGGACATGACACTTCAGCAGGGTTTATGAAATCCATTTTTAATAAAAATGGGAAGAGTAGTGATTCTGATTTTTGTTAGCTTCGAACTCTATTTGAGGCACTGGTGATGTATCTGTCTGTTAATAATATATATTTTTTAATAAGTATATGTTTAGTGCACTACGGGACTGTGTACCTGCTATGATGCATGCAAGACACTTGGAATCTTACGAGTTGCTTCTGGAATGCTATGACAAAGAAATCATGGAAGCGCTCAATGAGGTAATTTGCTGTGGTTGGGAATTAAACACCACTGTGCTTGAAATATCTTTAGCTCAGATTAGCATCTATTGTAGGAAATCTGATATTATCTGTAAAAATCGCACACAGACTTTTGGTGTGAAGTATTTTAATAAATAAGAAAGTGTTTCTTTTGACTGATTTTGGTTGTTAAAGACTCATTTTTAATGGTACCTGTGTTGGCTGGGAACATGAAAATACTGCACTCTAAATTATGTAAGTTAACAAAACCTCAGTTACAGATTTGACTGTGCAGAGGAGTGCTTTTTGTCAGATTAGCTTCTGTTTGGACGAATGCCTGAAATAAATGCTACTGTTCTTAGTGTGCATGCATGGCTTTTAGTAGTGAAGGGTCTGCAAATACAGATGGCCTCTTGACTGAATTATTATTTAGAATTATGAAGGATGTTTCACAAAGAAAATGCAAATTTGGATTTTCCGAGTCCTAGTTTTTATCCTTTGAACTATGCTTTTTATTTGACTAGTTCAAGACCAAACATTACATATTATTCAGAAAATCAGACCAAATTTCATATTGCAAGACTCTTCCTCACTGAATTAGTTCTTACTATTTAGATAGGTAGCCCTAAGCCTAGTTCACCTTAAAATGAGAAATGAGAATACTTGAGTGTAAGTTGTGTTAAACTCCTCTGTGGAAGTTTTGGTCATGTAAAAAATGGCATTGGGTAATTACGCCTTTACCTTTTCTGAGCAGTGTAGCTTTTACTTGCTATTGAGTACTGGAACAAGAAGACAGGAAATCAATATCTTTCTGGTTCCCAAGTATTTATTGACTTTGACTTGTGTGGCCCTACCAAAGCAAAGCTTTCTTCACTAGTTTCATCAGTCTTATACGTATCTGTGGAGAGAAGTGTTGATTCTGCTAACAGAGAATTGTAAGTGGACGCTGAACATGACTTTTTTTTTTTTGTGTGTGGTTTGTTTTTTGTATGTTTTTTTGGGGTTTTGGTGTTTTTTTTTTTTTTTTTAACTTTCTTGAATAGCACTTGCTGGACAAATTATGTAAAGAGATAGAAAAGGACCTTCGCTTATCAGTTCACACACACCTGAAGCTGGATGACAGAAACCCCTTCAGAGTTGGCATGAAGGACCTGGCTCACTTCTTCTTTCTGAACCCAATACGTTTTTTCAATCGGTTCATTGACATAAAAGGTGAGGAGTTGTACATTTGCTTGATTCTGTTATTTTCATCTGTTATGCTTTGGCTTTCTATGTCTTTTCATTTCTTTCCATGCTTTCCTAGCTAAATAGGTAGCATTATTTTAGTTCATCCTTCTGTGTGTTCACAGCTTATGTAACTCATTATTTGGACAAGACCTTCTACAACTTAACGACCGTAGCTCTTCATGACTGGGCCACCTACAGTGAGATGAGAAACTTGGCAACCCAGCGCTATGGTCTAAGTATGACAGAGGCACACCTTCCCAGCCAGACTCTGGAGCAGGTACAGTGCCCACAGGATAGGAATAGAACTTCTTCCATTCCACTGTTATAGGTCTGAGTCATTGAAATTAAAGTACCCAAGAGTAGAGAACTGTTTAGAAAAAGTGACCTTTAATTTCTGGTTGATTTGTGAGGCAGAATCTTTATCTACCTTTGGAGGTCACACTGATATCAGTTAGTATCATGTTGGGCTTGTATTGTTCATTTTTTTACCGTAATGAAATGAATTGAATATGCAAAGTCAGAGAATGTTTTCTTGAAAATTCAGTCAGCAATTTGGCAAGCAATAGATCCAGACAACTGTTGCAACTATGGAATGACCTTTGAGTGGTGAGTCTTTTTCCCTAGTTTATTGCTAGCTTTTTAGCAGGTTCTGCTTAGTGATCATCAAGAGAAACTATTTCCCAGGCTGGACATGGAGGACTTTGGGACATCTGTGAATTAGATTATAGGAGAGTGACTTAGAACCTCCTAAAAGCTGCTAAACATGGTGACATTCAGAATAAAGTTGTAGTGTCATCAAGTTAATGGTGAAGGTATTCACTGTTACTGGGTCTGTACCTCGGAAGACTTTCCTTCAAGAGTTTTAATATCTTGGATATTTTTGGCAGTTTGCTTCATTCCCTCATTTGGGTTAACACATTAATGAAAGCTCTTAGAAATACAGCCCCTTTTTTTCTAATGTTCATGATGGCTATGTCTTCCTAAGTTGAAAGAGGGCACAGAACTAACTCCAGCTGAATTTTTGGCTCAAAAGTGCTGCAGATCAGTTTCTGTTTCCAGCTTTCGTTTTCTATTGGCCATATTTGGTCAGCACATTGTTACAAAGAATTAAACAATTTCATGACATTGGTTTCATAACATTCATTCTGGTATGAGCTTTACTTCAGAACAAAGACACCCCACACTTCATAACCCACCAGCGTCAAAAGCCTGATAAAATCCCTGACACAACTGGAAATAGGGTATATAAATTAAATAGCATCATCTCTAGGCACAATGATAATTAAGGGACTCTTTAGGGAAAAGAGTAAACAGTTGTAAAATTTATATTGTAAATAGCAAATGTCAGTCTTTTAGACAGGTTGGGCTAGACAGTATTAAAAAGTAGCTAGTTGCTTATTTCTCTGTAGACATCTATATGTCTGTAGAAATCTCTAAGGCAAGATTCTATATTTTGGAATCTAAAACCAGACAAATCTCAATTTCTAATTTTTTTATTGTTTAATTGTGCCTTGTGGCATAGGCTGGAGGATTGCTCTCAGGGGAAGCTGGAAGAAAACAGGCAGGACCGTAAATGTTAAAACGTGGGCTGAGCTGCTTTTTCTCCTCTAAGTGTTATCTTACAGACACTGAACAAAAAGGGTTAAGAGGTTCATTTTGCAGAGAAAAACACTGCTTTCTAAAATACCTTCAAGTAACTGCAGAAAATGGTATTTCTGCACCTTAGTGGTTAGACGTGTCAGTAGTTCTTGAAGTTTCATCATAGTAATTCTCAATAAATAATATTGTTTCAGGGTCTGGATGTTTTGGAAATCATGAGAAATATTCATGTTTTTGTATCCCGCTACCTCTACAATCTGAATAATCAGGTAAGGTATTTCCCGTACTCTTGCGGGTAACTGGTTCCAATTTGAAGGGGTTGTGAAATGCGGAGTAGAGTATGTGAAAGAAAAGCCCAGGCTAAACACGTGTAGTGAGAGGCTATAAAATAGTATTGCTGCTCTAGAAAAACATCTTTGGGGATGCTGTGGCTTGGTCTTCTAGATTGTTGTGTAGCGTATTTTGGATATGCTATGGCAGTAGCATCACTCCGTGTCAATTTTCTAGTGAAGCTAGAAGGCAGCAAGGACAGTTGGCTGCTCTATAAGGACATAGTAAGTATGTGATTTCTGAGCTGGAAAAATGTGTATCTGAAAATGGGTTATTGGAGAGATGAAGCAATGACTGACATGGAGAACATGGACAGAGAACAACCCTTTGGGGTTTCTCACAATGTGAGGGTGAGGGGCCCACTACAAAAATGAGTGGCTTCCTGAAAGAAAAGAAGTACTTTTTTTCATGGCTTATAATTCAGTAGTGGAACTCATTGCTGTGGTATATGTGGGGTCAAAAGTACAAACAGGTTCCAAAAGAGCTTAGACTGCTTAATGTAGGATATAATCTCGATAAATATGGGAGTCTTGAGTGCAACATCTGCCATGGAATTGTTGAATCACAGCTGTGTAGAAATCAGAAGAATTTACCAGATAAAGTTCATTGTATCCCTGCTGTACTTTCTTGGTTCTTTCCCTAATCACCAGTTATCAGCTGCTCTCAGAAATAGGATATAGGCTATTTAGATCAATAATATATCACAGAACCAGTTTTGGGTAATTAATTTTTCCCTCCCTGCCTCCCAGATCTTCATTGAAAGAACAAGTAATAACAAACACTTGAACACCATCAATATCCGACACATTGCTAATTCAATTCGAACTCATGGAACTGGAATCATGAACACAACAGTGAGTATCTTTTGCGCTGTTGTTGGATTACTTGTTTGTGATTGTGCACAAAAACCTCCTCCTTGCATCTCCTGATAGTTTATTTTGTTATGCAGTTTTAATAATGCTGTAATAATGTTCCATGTGAATTAATAAAACAAATCAGTTCTTGGACGTGGCACAAATCAGTGTCACAATCTTTGGGGGAGTGTTATCAATTCCAGTTGTTACATCAAAGTTAATGAAGAGATCTAAAACTACATCAAAGGAGAGAGAGATGTTCTGGTTGGACTGTTCTTGACATTATGCCCTGATTTGCTACTTAGTAGATAGATACTTTTGCTGCAGTTAAAGCAAATCTTGAAAAAACGCAATGCTAATTTTTTAAGTTGTTCTTGTAATTGTTGTGCTTAAGAAATATCAGCTTTTCAATTTGCAATATAAAAGCTACAGACCTCTAATCGCTGGCTGGAAAACTGACCTCTTATTGCAAGGCTTTTAATGCTGTCTGAGGTGCAGGTGGCCATTTTAACTAGCCAAAGGCATTGGTCACTTTGCAAGGTAAATGCAAAGAGGTGCACTGTGTCTGCTATAGCAGGAATTTATCATTGGGATTCTCAAGTTTGGATACCGTGATAAGGGTGTTTTCAGGTCAGTGCTTTACAGTCTGCTGCTTAACTTCCACCTTGTTGCTGTTTCCTTTTTCCTATTCTTCTGGCTCCATCAAAAAAAAAAAAGAAAAGAAAAGGAACTGGCTGAAATATTGAACCCACTCTCAGGTCATTATTTTTGAAGTGGAAATTATTAAAAATAAAGTTTTAATGATTTCTTTCACTTCTATTGTGAGAGTGGAAGAGTGGGGACTTTCTCAGAAAGTGTTGCTACTCACATTATTTTTTGGTGACATAGATTTATTCACTTCTGATTGTGAATAAAGTTATTTTTGCAGACATGAGAAGTATGGAGATATGTATGGTAGCAGTGTGCTTCTGCCTTATGAGAAAGTGTTTTAGAAAATTTTGAGGAAGTGAAAAAGTTGTGTCAGGAGATTATGCAGATGCTACAGACTGAGGAAGTTGATCATGTCTGCCTGTTTCAACTTGATGTTTGTATTGTTTCAAAAGGACAGTTACAGAACATTCCAGACAAACTAATGGCTGTGTAGGGCAGGTGATCAACTCAAATACTGAACTTGTCATTTGGTCCCTCTGCCTTTCTTGGAAGAGAGAATGGCCTTCCAGGAGAATGGTTTTTCATTTTTCTTTATTCTTTTAAAACAGTGAAATTAAAGTAAGTTGAGAACTTGCATTAGAAGCTGCTTAGGCATCTGGTGTTAGATGTGTTTGTTACTTTGCTTACTTTCTCGATTTGACTGGTTTTTTTCTTTTTGTTTCTAGGTAAACTTCACTTACCAATTCTTGAGGAAAAAGTTTTACATTTTTAGCCAGTTCATGTATGATGAACATATCAAATCCAGACTTATCAAAGACATCAGATTCTTCAGAGAAGTCAAGGATCAAAATGATCACAAGGTATAGTAGTTTTTGAGGGCTTAGAATAATTTGCTAAAAGAAATGCTACTTTCACGTGACCAAGGTGCTTCAAGCCATAACACTCCTATTATTTAAATGTGTATCCCCAGACAAAGGGACAGCTTCTGTCCTGGCAAAATGCAGTGTTACCAATGTCTGCATTCAGGAGGGCTTTGTTTCAGTCTGTCTGCTCTGTAAATATGGAGTTGGCTAAAATAATTCTCTCAGTGACTTAAGGATGATTTGATGGAGCTGTAGTCTACTGGAGGTTCTAAACTTCTGGTCCAACTCATGCAGAACAATTTTCAGTTTTGAATAATAAGCTTACTTGAATTGAATCCAAAATAATGTGATCATGTTGTGCTCCTCATTCCAGTACATCAGGATTTGGGCATGAGGGTCTGATTTTCCATGCTAGAAAATTTCTCAAAAATGGGAGACCCAATGTATTTAGTAAAACAGACTGCTAGCTTCTTTGCATGTCAAGTGCGTATTTGTTTGAGGAATACTTTCTTGTTCACAGTAAAACTATTTCACTTGTCAACTTGTAGAAGTGACTTAGTAAAATGAGTCTTGTGAACTAATACAGACAAGCAGGTGTATGATTTATAAAAAAATAAAGCTGTAAAAGTGGGGTAAAACTGCATTACAAATAGAATTTTATTCATGTGATAAAAAGTTTTTTTTTCTAAGGGTGGGTAACTATTCTTACAAATTACTCTAATTTTTTTTCCAGTATCCCTTTGAAAGAGCAGATAAATTCAACCGTGGCATCAGAAAACTTGGAATAACCCCAGATGGCCAGAGCTATCTTGACCAGTTTAGACAACTCATAAGTCAAATTGGTATGAAGTGTTATCTAAGATGTTATAAATGTTATTAAATGGAAGAGGTCTTCGTCACCTAGTAGCTGACCTTTTAGCTCAGGTTAAAGCTAGTTTTAATTCCAGTCAGATGAAAAGTAGTTCACTTGTAGCCCACATTGAATAAATGCTCTCATCTAATTACACAGAAATGGCCACTGCATGTCTTAATCTCAAACAGAGTCACAGATTGCATAGATTCCTGTTCCCTTTTCAGTTCTTTTCTTTGTTATGGAACTGACTTTTATCCATGTTGAGTGTATTTCCTTGTAAAAACCTATTACTGTTAAGTTCACGTATTTCAAAAGATGGCCATACTGAAGTATCCTTGAGTAATGCATGATGTGACAATGATATTTTCAGCCACTGATGCTGTAGATGTGCAGGACTGATCTGAACTTGCAAGTGTTTAATGTGCCCAGTGGAAAGAGTTTGTATGGAAGTTAACAAAACCTAGCTTGATGATGCATTTTTGTTCTATTTCTCTATATAGACTTTTGATAGCAGGGTTCAGTTTTACTTGGCTTTCAGAGCCAAGTTCTTTGCCAGAACTGTGTGGCAACTTTAATTTACATTTTCATAGCTCCTATAGGCTCTGAGAGTGTGCGTGTGTTTAAGTAATTATAAATTGCTTCCTTGTTTTTTCTTGTTTTTAAAGGCAATGCTATGGGCTATGTACGAATGATAAGATCTGGTGGACTTCACTGCTGCAGCAGTGCAATTAGGTATTTCCACAAATATTTCATTTTTCTCTTTGTTCCTTCTCTTCCCCTTGCTCTCTGTTCTTGCTGATATTCCCTATGCCTTTACCTATCCCCCATAAATTTTGAAAAGTTCCATTTATATGCCTTCATTTAAGTGGAATTATTGAAGACTGTGCTGGGATTCAGCACTGTACAATCATGGACATAAATCACTAAAAATAAAACAAATTCTATGGAAAAGTACGGCAAAAGATTTAATAGAATGTACATGTAAGCCATTAGTCCTTAGGTCAGAAATTTGTGATGTTAAATGATTTCAAGGGTGCCTTAAGGAAAAGTAATACAAACCTTGAAGAACTTGGAAAACACATTCCTTTCATACTTTTTTCTGTATAAATTTTGTTTGTGTTTATGAAAGGTCATGAAAACATAGTAACTTTTACATAATAAGAAATAGTTGGTTTTCTTGCAAATAATAGTAAGCTTCGAGTTACCAAGGGTATTAAGTGCTAGAGAGAGGAGATGGTAGACCAGTAAAAGCAGAAGTACAAATAATGATGTGTGTTTAGAAGTGAGGTTAATAGTGCCTGGATGAGAATGGTATGACAGATATGACATAATTTGAAGTAAGTAGTTCAAGCCCAGAAGATTAAATTAGGGTAGTTACTTCAGTGAACACAGACAGTTGAGCATAATCCTAACAAACAGTAAGTTTTCAGGTTTGTTCCTGATCTGGAAGATATTGTTAACTTTGAAGAGCTGGTGAAAGAAGAAGGACTCTCAGAAGAAACACAAAAAGCAGCAAGGTACACTAACATTGTGCTTTTGAGGTCTGGGGCAGGGGCGGGATGAGAGAATTGCCATTTTATATTTATAAATGCAGCTATTCATTTTGTGTGTGTATGTTAAAAGTTCGGCTGCCTTTGTGCAAGAATACTTGCTTTAAGCAAAGAAAATAGAAGCAGCTGTTTAGAAAATGTGAAGTAGCATTGATAGTAATAGACACTTAGAACCTGATTTCTTGTAGAAATTCTTGTTTAAAAGCTTTCCTCATTGTGTGCCTGAGCTCTACTTTTAAAATTTTCAAGGTCTTAGGTAAAAAAGATGCAAGTATTCTATTCACAGACCTTTTTTGAGAAAACTTAAATCAAGAAACACGGTTCAAATGGGCTGTAGAGGTAGGGTACTCTCCCAAATCCTGGACTGTGGAGGGAGGCAAAGGGTAAAGAGAGGGTTGTTATCCCCAGAGGTGGGTAAGCAAAGGGACTTTTAGCACAACCAGGTAACCCACTGCTCATCCCTTGCAGGCAGCTGGACTCTGTGCTCGGTGACCTCACGCGGAACTTCGCAGAGGGAACAGAGTACTTCAAAATGCTGGTGGATGTCTTTGCTCCTGAATTCCGCAGCCCAAAGAACATGCACTTGAGGAACTTCTACATCATTGTTCCCCCTCTGGTGAGTGTTTGCATTGCACCTGGGCTTGCTTCATAAAGGTCTTGTCAGATCAGGGTTGTGTTAAAATATTTTCTATTAGACTGTAGTAGCATGTATGGCAATGCCTTGGGAAATTTGTGAGTCTCTTTGTGGTTCCAAGACAGCCTTTCATTCTTTCAGACCCTCAATTTTGTAGAGCATTCAATCAGTTGCAAGGAGAAATTGAATAAGAAGAACAAAAGTGGAGCAGCTTTCACTGATGATGGGTTTGCCATGGGTAAGTTTCAGCACCCTCGCTAGCCTTTGGGTAAGCCAACATAAGGATATTTGCAAGAAAAGTGTTGTTTATACTTTGTCTGTTCCCATAGTTAAAAATTCCATAATTTAATTGGATTTGTCTTTCCTTCAGCAAAATGGATTTGAGGGTTATGGTTGTGTTCACAATTTCCTAAAGATGGAGTAGCTGTGTATGGGAGCAGACAGTTTTAACACATATTGGTGCTTCCAAATTTCTTTCAAAGCTTGTGGTTCTCATCCAGATGAGAAGGAATGCAAGTATTTTGGAGGAGTTGTGATGTTTTTAAAAAATTTAAGTTTGTTCTTTATTGCTTTTTTTCCTGATAGATTAATTGTGAGTTAATAACAGTTTAAATTATATTTGCATGGAATTATCAGCTTAGGCTCATCCATTAAAGACATTCACAAAATGTTTTGCAAATTGCATGTTGACTTTAGTACATGGTTTGTCAATGACTAGGTGTGGCTTACATTCTGAAGCTTTTGGATCAGTACCAGGAATTTGATTCTCTGCACTGGTTCCAGTCTGTTAGAGAGAAGTATGTGAAGGAAATAAGAGCAGTAGCAAAGCAACAGAACGTGCAGTCCTCTAATCAAGATGAAAAACTACTACAGACTATGAACCTTACCCACAAGCGACTGGAAGTTTGTTTACAGGTACAGCACGGGCCTGGTTAAGTGTTCTGGTAACAGTTTCTGTTCTGTATTGGGTTCAGCACTTACTCATCAGAAATCATGTAACTGCGTTCTCATGGAGCTCATTGAGAGCAAAATCCAGAGCATTGTCTTCAGCAACAATGCAAAAAGAACATAAAGACTTGAGGTGTATGATCTGAAGGGAATGTCATCAGTTTTTGTGGTATTTGAAGACCTGGTTGATTGGAATTCTTTGTCCCAAGGAGTTTGAAATCTAATGCAGCTAAATCATAAATGCTTAAATAGGAGAGAATATCTTTTGGTTAGACTTCTTATAACAAAGATTTCACATAACACTGTGAACCCTCAGAGTTGCCTGTGTGTTAATTCTGAGCTGCTGAATTGAAGGATGTGTTAGCTATCGAACAGAGGAAAGGTGCATTTGAATTTTGAAGCACAGCAGCTCAGGTTTCATCTGTGGTGTGGTGCTTTCTCTCTCTTGATTGGAAAAGCCTATGGGAAAAATCTGTCATTGCCTATTTTTACAGCCCATGATTACATTCTGTAATATCATGTTGAAACAGATAAGGCCCTGTATGCCTTCATGGTTCCCAGGAGTGTGCACTGTATTCGGTCCTCTGTGTTAAAAAACCACATCACTGAACCTTGTTCAGACACTGATCAAGCTTGTGGCCATTTAAATTATTGGCTTGCATGATTTTCCATGGGCAAGTTCTCACTGCTGCTACAAACCTCATTTTCAGCTACTTAAGTTGCCCTTTAATGTAAAGGCTGACATTTGCTTTGTAAAATGCATGTGAATCAGGCATGAATGGAGAAAGATTTTCAAGAGCGTTTAAATGATTTAGGTACTGAAATCTAGCTGCCTAAAATGCTCTTGCAAAATCTCATTGGTATCTGTCTACAAATTCATTCTTCTGATACACTGATGCTCCTCTTTATCTTTTCCCTTAGGAATTTGAACTCCTTTATTTCTCACTAAGTAGTGCAAGAATTTTTTTCAGAGCAGATAAAACTGCAGCAGAAGAAAGCCAGGAAAAGAAAGAAAAAGAAGGTGAGTGAATGCTGTATGTAGAACATTTTGGCTAAGGAGATTGGGTGCCCTAATAGGGAAGGTCCTTTTTTGTTTTTTTCATGGCTGCTTTCTTGCTCAAGGGTTGATCAGCACCATACTTGTACCTTGTCAATTACCAGTGTTGGCAATGACAACCTTAGCTGGTGTTAAGTAAAGTGGTTTTCACCTGTTGTACCAGCTGGTTTTCAACTTACATAGGCAGTTACTATATATATTCAGATGTTTATGATGTACTTGGTTTCCCATTGAATTCTATATTCAAAGGGTAAGATCTTAATTTGTGGTGTGTTCTCTTGATGGGGTAACATGGGTGTTTTGCATTTGTGTTCCTGCTTGTCTATTCTCCCTCGTGAATTCTGAAAAATGCTCTTGGGAAAATGCTTTCCAAAGAAATGAGAATGCTCCTAAGGATCAAGATCTAGAAATGCAGTTCAGTCACAAGTAGAAACTCAGGGAGCAGTATATTAAAAATTGAATTGGTAAATAATTCTCCACTGTGGTTCTGACAAAGGTACAAGGGACCTGTGAGATTAGTCACTGGAGAAGAAGATTTGGTTTTTTCTGCACTAGAAAAACAGTTTGTAAAGAAAAAATCTTTTAGCATGAATTTATATTTGATCATATTCAGTGAAGTTGCTCAAATAAATACTCAGCATAAGAAAAAAAAAAACTATACAAATCCAAACAACTCCAAGCATTGTGGTAAGAACAGATGAGCTGTTCTGGAGTCTGTAGGAGGCTGTTCTATAGGACATCAGTTAATTCTATTTTAGGTTAAATGTTTTCTGTTGTGATACCTGTTCAGTTCCCCAAGAAATGTGTTTTGCAGTGAGAAAAGCTGGAAATTCATCCCAGCGTGGAAAGTTTTGAACATGGTAATAATATCTATGCCTTCTACCATGATATTTGGACTCTGAAAAATGTGTGAGCATTGTATATCTAAATTTTAGACAAGTACTGCTGATTGAAGAACCTTTCTCCCCAAATACGAATTTCTTCATAGGTCCAGGACTTCTTTTGCTGCAAGGTCTGGTTGCATATGGTGACCATGATATGCTGCATCAGGTGTTGCTATGATATCAGCATCATATAGATATGCTAAGATTTGAGGGGGTTTGTTTTGAATAGAGTGTTAAACATGATCCATGTCTTTGTTTTTTATTTTTGTAGAAGAATCTGGTAAAGCAAGCAATGGAGATCTTTCCAACTCTACACCTGCAGAGCCTGTTGTGAAATGACATGGCTGGTATGGGTGATGATTACTTACTCAAATAACTCATGTCTTTGTCTTCATCAGTAACACTCTGTAGGGGTAAAAGCTCTAGATTTGATTTATTTGCTCTGTTAAATCCAAGAGAAAATGTACAGTAGTATACTAGCATCCAGTGAGGCTAGGTCTGTGTTTGTCTGTATTTCCTGTAGAAACTCCTTTTTTTCAGGAGTTTTCATTATTTTACAGCACTTTCTTTAGATTGAAAATAATTTAATAAAATGTTGACCTTGGAGGTAGTTATTTTAAAGTACAGATATGCAGATAAAAAAACCCCTAATTTTTTCTAGATGCATTCTCGCATCTCTGTCATAGCATTTAAAAAAACCCAAACTCATAGGCTGTTGATCCAAGATTTGAACTGGCATCTCTTCAGCCAGAAAAAAAAAAACCTGAATCCAGATACTGGGTGTATCTGTTGTCCAGAAAAATAATTCAGGCATGTCATTGTGCAGTCCTGTTGCATTTAATGCAGTCACAGATTACACTGTGGGTGTAACAGCGTATGCTGTGAATGTATGTCAAATCCATTACACAAAATGGAAGTGCTTCTTACTGTTTTGTTCCAAATCCCTTTGTTATTACTATAGATAGTGTTTGCACTGTGGGAACTTAGGATCCTGTCAGGCATTTTTCCCCCGTTATTGCCCCCTTATCAAAGAATGGGAAAACAAGAAAAGTTAACGTAACAAATTACTTCTCATTTCGTACCGAAGGTTTGATTTGCATCCACAGAAGTAAGGAAATCCAGAGCCAAGACAGAACCACAATCAGCTCTTCCTGTTATGACCAGACACTGTGATGGGTGTCTGTAACTATTAAGTGATCTTACAGTTCATGAATATGTTGTGCCTAATTGCAAGTTTCAGCCTCGATTCTGTATTTCCTAGCCTTTGTAGGTCTGTTGTACCGTGTGTTGTTCATACAGTCTTACATGCCTGATTATTAATAATTGCACTGCAGGCTCAGAAGCTGCTGAACACTGTGAGAACTCTGTATAACATCTGTCCATGCCTGCAAGTAGAGGTTCTAGATTGTGCAAGAGTTACTCGGATTCCTAACTTAAGTAGCTAGACTTAGCTTAAAAGAAAACACCACTTTTATTAAAATATACAGGTGTGTTTTAATCTCCCAGAACATAACACCCTTCTAGGTCTTACCAACCAGAATAAACTACTCCAGTCAGTCCAGCTGAGAGAACTACCCTTGGGGGTTTTTTTGGCACTCCTGTTTTTTTTAGACCAGACTTGCTTTAATACTTGTTTTAATGGTTCAAATTGTTCCACCCGCTCTTGGGTGACTGGTTGAAACAATTCAACCTGATGTACTTCTGATTAGCCCTTTCCTGCCAGTCACTTCAACATTCAGACAGCAAGGATGAATGTTTTGTCACAACTGGAAAGACCAGACTGATACGAATGTTCCCTTTGTTGGTTCTGAGAACATGACACACAAGCTTCATGGACTGTTAAAATCAGCTGGGTTCATTAAAGTTTTTATTTTTAATTCATTATAACTGCCCTAAAGAATGCTGCATTACTTGATTTATATTTTTGCTTTTTTACTTTGATACAGGGGTTTTTTTTTAATTTGTGTACACTTTTTTTGACCAAACTGTGCCCGCACTGAACCCTCAGTAGCACTGCCGAGATCAGCATTCTTGCTGCTGCTTCCCATCCTGCTGCAGTTGCTGTGCACATCCTTCCACATTCCCAGCTCAGCTGAAGTCCTGTAAGTTCATGGAGTGGAATGGCCAAGCGCTGCATTTCCTTCTTCCACAGCAACTGCAGAATCACACATAGATGGTGTTCCTTTCCCCCAGGATGGCCTTGCTAGGGAGCTGTGTACAGTCAAGACACAGCCCACACTCTAATCTGCACTTGTATTTCCCCTTCTCCTCTTTTTTTTTTCTTTTGGAAAGACACTATCTTGCTAAGGTAAGACTTTGCAGTGGAACATAACGTGAACTGAGCACTGTCTTCATGTACGGTGGTTAACAAATTCACGTGGTTCTGGTGATGGAAATTCCAGAGGAAGGACATAGCCTATTTTTATAGACGCCTGTTTAATCTGGGAGAACTGAATGTATACTGTATGTGGCAAAAATATATACATACACAAATATGTACAGTGATAATAGAGCTATTCTTGCTAATACAGGACTGTAGTTTGTATTTCCTTCTTTCTCTTTGTCATGTAGCAGCATAGACGTGCAGAAAGATCCAAGGTGGGTCCTGGGTTTGGATGTCACATGTGACACTGAGTTGCATTAAATCCATTTTTCTCCCCACAAGGATATGGAAGGGGTGCAAAATTCGTGCTGTGGTGCTACTACTCTTTCTGTTGCTTTTGGCCTCCTGTTGCAATTACAGCAACCAAATGGACCCTAACTGGTTGTCTGGGGATGAGACAATGGAGCTAAAACAAAAAATCCCCTTAAGTAAACCAAACGTGCTCACTCAGAATTCCCAGGGGTGACAGAAGTGAGGGTGATGAATTTGCTGCAGGGACATAAAACATGGCTAGCGCTTTTTTCCTTCAGGACAGGATCAGAACAGGCTCAAGGCCAGGCTCTCACCCCCAGCAGGCAGCTGCCACCACTGCCCTCATGTGTCCAGCCTTGTGCCAAGGTTGCTGGAAGTGGCAGCAGCTGCTCTGCCAAGGGTCCTGCACCGTCCTGTCCCGGTGCTGTGCCCTGTATGCCACAAGCCCCGGGGCTGCAGTGCCCTGCCCCTCGCAGGGCAGTGGAAACAGAGCGTGGACACCCAGCTCCCTGGCAGCCCTGCCACCAAGGGTTTGCATGGCCCCAGCAGCACCCTGGTGCTGCTGAAGGGCACATTCTGCAGGTCCTAATGCAGTCTGGAACCAGAAGGAAATTTGAGTTGCATCAGACGTCCATCAACAGCTGTTTTCAGCTTCTCAGGTACAAAGGACCAAATGTAATACTTAATGTTTCCTAACTCATTGTACAAAAGGGTATTTTGTTACTCCAGTCTCTTTGGTTTGTGAGTAGAGAACATTATGTACATAAAACTGTGTTAATAAATGCAATTTTGAGAACCTCATTCTTAGTGCTTTCAGTAACACCAGTTCAGCGGGCGTTAATTTTTTTAATAAGACAGCTTCAGCTTTTATTTACGAAGAAGTTTTTGTGTCAGTTACTAACAGTTTTCTTCCACAGTACTTCTAAACATTCAGTAACCAGTTAAATTAAATTTATTCCACATCAAACACTTCCAATGTGGGATCCTTCAGATACTGTTGCACAGATTCTGCTTATGGAAAATCTAGTTTCCTAGTGACTGAGAAGAGTTGTTAAATTAAGTTTGAGGAATTTCAGCCATTTTTTCTAGATACCTTATCTTGATTAATATAAACTATGCTGCAGATTACACCCCTTCTCCCAGTAACAGCTCTTTATTTTGTCTAGTTTGTTTGTTCTTGCAAAGTAATGTTGCTCATGTTTTCAGGAGGGGGAAAAAATGTAAACTTATTAGCCAAATCTCTCTAGTGTCTAATCTTAGGAAGGTACTATGAAACTTGTCAATACATTGTAGACTTGTAATCTAACATTTTATTGCTCAGTTTCTTAAAACCAAAGGTTGCTGGTAGACTCAGCTGTTGCATGTCACCACAATATTAAAAATACAAAGAATTCTTACTATAAAAGTACTTATTTGTCCTACTATTACCATCTCTGGCAAGAAACCTAACCATAGAAAAACTGCACACAACTAACATGCCACATTCGTTGCCTACTTCTGAGGTTTGCATGTCAGTGGTATTTAGAATAATAAATCAAGGAGGTACATTATGTCCATTATTTAATTACAGAATGTGAGAATGTGGTCCCCTGGAAGGTATGAGTAGGCACTTAGATTTGTTTTGTAATCTTATTCTAGATGCAATATAAAAATAGATTATATTAATAGGAAAAATTTAGTGTTTAACAAATTGTTTTGTAAATAGGCTAACACAAAAGGTAAATCTTGTTACACTTACACTAGACTAAAAATAACTTCATCTGAAATAACGTAGATAGTGCATTTTTAACCTTCATTCAGATGCACATAATCATGCAAACTATGGAAATTGACTATGGTAGGAAATTTGAGGCCTGATATTTGTCAGAAGAGCAGGCAGCTCATACGAATCTCAGTGGAATGAGAGGCTGCTGGCCCTGTAAATGTAAGAAATGCCATTAACTGATGTCATGAAATGACATTAACTGGCTGACAGCTGCACTCTCCTGCCCACGAGCAGCTCAGGGCTCCTGCTGAAACATCACTCAGGAGTGTCAGCTCCCAGACACAGCTCTACCCTCCACATTCACAAAGGCAAAGCCCCTCGAGGGCCCAGTCCTGCTGTGCTTCCACTGTAAATCCAGAGGGACTCCGGTGCTCTCCAGCAGGAAAGGGCAGCTGGCCTCAGGTGTGCGCAGGTGACTGAAAACCAGAGATTCTTGCAAAACCACTCCCTGCTTTTGCTGCTCCCACACAGGCTGCAGGAAGTGACAGGAGCTGCTTATGCTTCTGATTCCTCCCCTCCTTCATGTATGGTTCCATCCTCTTCTGCCACATCATTCAGGAGCATGAATTTCCCATCATTTGTTAATGGCACAGACTTCATTAGCTGAGCTAATGCTTCTGGATCCTGAAGAAAAAGAGAGGTCAGCAAGCTGCAGCAGCCTTTGAGGAACACACATTTCCTAGTACTTTCTTGCTCACATTTTGCAGCTTTGGGGTTTTGTTTTTTTTAAAACAACCTTTAGAATAAAGATTTGAAACATAAAAAATACCTTTTGGTTAACTAAAGACACTCATTGGGTATATAAGAAAAAAAAAAGTAATTAATTTTGAGCCTTTATTTTGCTGTTCTTTAGTTACTGAAAATCGAGGAGAAAAGTAACTAAAGTCTAAATAATTTATTTATTATACCCATGCTTATTGGTTGTGACTAAAAGCTCATTCCCCAACTTGTTCTGAAATCTTAGCAGCAAAAATATACAGCAAATAATAATGTCACATCTCTATAGATAAAATGTATCGACAAGGGACAGGGTAACTGTCATTCATTTTAAGTGGAAAAAACACAGTGATTTTCATCCCTAGGGGAGGAAAGAATGGAAGTTCCTAACAGTGACACAGCAGTGTGTGTGATTTATACTTCATCACAAAGAGTTGGTTTGGTTTTTTGAAAACCTTGCTCACAGCTTTCTTTCAGACATGAACATTTGGATTTGTGTAATTCTGAATTTGGTTTGGGGTGGCACATTTTATCTCAAATCACGTTACTGTGAAATAAAACTGAGTTTATTTCTGCTGTGTTAAATAATGTCTGAAAAACTTTGCCCTTAGGAGGAGTAGCAGCTCTTTTTGCATATGCACACCAGAGGTACCTGGACGGTGCAGCTGAAAAGCAGATCATGATGTATCACACAGATGTGGGGAATGAAACATACTTACCTTCTGTGCCTCAATGATTTCTTTTCCCAAGCTAATGGCATAGCAAATCTACAAAGAAGAAATACACGTAAAGTTCCGTTCCGTTTTGGTTTGGTTTTTTGTTCCTTAATTAAGAGTAAACCACAGAAGTGTCAGTGCAGACTTAGTCTTAAAACCAGGCCTAAAAGCAGAGGTGGAATACTAATTTGCTATGCTAACTCGAGTTCAGCTTCAAAGCTCAAAGAGGCTAGTAAATCTTTGTACTCAGCTTGGTTAGTTTTATTCACCAGACTTTATTCCCACACTTGGGGGAGTCTGTAGAGACAGCAGCTCTCCATCCCACTCCTTATTTCTGTTACAGCATGCAGCAAACAGCCAGTGGTGTTAGCACATACAGCTGCCTTGTCTGTGAAAGCTTCACAGCTGCACATGTCTCAACATAGCTGACATTCCTTTTGTTAGTGCTGGTGCTGGACAGCACTTTCCCATCTCTCAAATGCTGGGATTAGCAATCCCATCCTTTCCTCCTGGTACATGCTGCTGCATTATCTGTTCATTTGGTCCTTTTTAGACATAAGCCAGTAGAGGCCTGCATGTTAACACAGGTTTTCTTGGCCAGAAATCGAGCTGCTCTTGTTTCTATAGCACTGTTTCCCAGATGTGTAAGCCAAGAAGCCGCAGACCTGTTTTCTAAATAAAGAATTTTATTAAATGTTGTGCAAACCTTTTCCCCTTCTGTGTTGCTCTCAAAAACATATGCGCTCATGGATTCTTCTCCCAGAGTCTCACTGAGGTGGATCACAAAGCCAATCAGTCTCCTGTTTTCCTGATGGGCAGCAAACTGTGTCACAGTGGCGAGTTCAAACTGGAGAAGTAAAATAAGTAATTTATTTGTTTTAACCAGCTCAAGTTAGCTGGTTAGCTCAGGTTCATGTGACTGAGTAGTCACTGCTGTGATAGGAAAAGTTACTTACACTTGCTCGTGTAACTTGGGTTTGAGGATCTATTAACCTGCAATTACATGTAGGGGAAAAAAAAGGAAAATTATTTTAGAGTGATTTCTGGTCATTTCAAGGGGCTTTATAATAGAAAGGCAATAACTCTAGCGGTTTTACAGATAAGGAAACATGCACAGAATCAGATGCTTTAGGTGTGCTCAGCAAGGTTCAAATCTAGGCCTTAACTCTCAGCTGCCCAACAGGTACAGGTCAGAGCACCTTTCTGAGTCACTTGGAAAGGATCCTGAGTGCCTGGGCTAACACAAAATGCAGAGGGACATAAACACACCCCAGCTGAAGGGAATGTTTGGTATCAGCATATCCTACAGTGACACTACTGTCAAAGGACAGTGTTAGGAAAAAGAATCTTTCAGTCTATTGTTTTTGTTTCTTTGCAGGGTCTTCCAGCCCCACTGCATCCCTTAGATTTTGACAGGACATTCTTACAACTTAGTCTGGAGGATCATTTCTAGATACCACAGAATAAGAAAAGAGACATTTCTTTCTAGGTAAAGTGACTCTTGGGATCTTGCTTCCTCAAAGCGTGTATGTCTTAGAAAAACAAAACCAACCATACATAATTAATCACAAATTGTATGAAGAGAACAGAATATTGACAAGTTAAGGCTTTTACAGTACCTCAGGTTCTTGCTGGTGACCATGAGGTGGGATTCAGTCATGCGGAAGATGTTGTGAATGGCCCGAGCAGCCAGCACTTGTCTCATGGCTTCATAAATCACCTCGCACGTCTCATCGGACTGAACAGCCATGCACCCTAAAAACCGAACCACGAACATCTGCTGCAGGAGGGAATCTGCAAGAGAAAAGGCATGACTTCCTTCACTGTGCTACTTCAATTTTCCAGGAGCTCAAAGTATCAATGGAATGATTTTATTCACTTTGGAAATTCAGCAGTAAGCCTGTGGTTGGTGACTGTCATGAGTGGTGGCTTTCTGCCATGAGTCACACAGTGCCCTGACCCAGTTCCAAACTGTGTGAACAGGCAGCAGTGTGGAGGTGGGGAAGGAAGTTATTGCAGTTGTCTGGCAGCTTTAAAAGTGTAACTGGTCCTTTATACTTCATTTGATTAGCTAGTAAAATTCCCTTGCCTATTTTGCTATTGGGTGCACATAAACTGGGATGATTTAGGACTGTACACAAGCCTTGGCTTCCATTAAGCCTTGTACATTCTTCCCTTTCTTTTATGTCCTTCTGACCTTCCATGCGGCTGAGCCCAGTGACGTTTTCACCAAACCCTTCCTTGCTCCTTGACTGCCACCATAAGACTTACTGACAGCTAATCAGCCATTATGCAGCACAGCTATCACCTGACCAGGCTCCTTTTATGGCTGGTGGTGAGCAAGGGAAAGCAGGGTCAATGTTCACAGCAGTAGGTACTGCTTTGGTTCTGAGAGCAGTTTTCTGACAGGGCTGTGGGTTCCAGGCACAGGGGAAGAGGAGAACAGCCAGGGCCAAGCCCTACTTGTGCTGGTACAGGAAGGTCACTTTCCTATGGATCTGTTACTTCTGCTCCATGATGTCAGGTGCTTTTTTTAAGAGACAGTGGATAGCTAAAATCATGACTAATTTTATCTGGATGAAAGAAGCACTGACCTTCCTCCTCATCTTTGCTGCTGTCTTCAGATTCCCCAAATGGGTTTGCACGCCTGTGAAAGAAGAATGAAAACTTTAGTTACAGATTCTGGTCATCACCACAAACAGATGGTGCAATACTTCATCTTGCCTGAATTCACAGTTACAGTGATGGATCACTGTCTCTGGCCATACCTGCCACCTCTGTTCTGGTCCAGAAATTCCATAGCAGGCAGCACGATATCAAATTGAATCGGTGTTCCAGGAGCAATGAGTTGTGTGGAGTCTTGAACGCCAGCTGATTCACTGGGAATTATTTTGTCATTGTCCATATTCTTTACAGTCTGGCTAAAGTGGAAACGGAAAAAAAAATTACGTTATCAATCAGTGACACCCTACCTTTGCTCTGGAAGGGAGATGAGATTACTCAAAAACCCAAAGCAGGATTGAACCACTATGCAGACACATAAGGTATTTTCCTATTTACCTGTTACTGAGGACTCTAACAAAATCTTTTTTTTAACCTAGTATTATTTAGGACAAAAGCAAACATTGGTATATTAAACCTGAATGCAGATCGACTCTGAGCGTGGGCTGACTTTCAGCAATAGGTGGCCACTTGTCTCCCTGCCCAGTCCATATCCACAGCTGCATTACCAGCAGACACCTGCACTTGTGTCTGCACTTCTCAGGGATGATCCCAACATCTTCTTAAGACCTCTCACCCCAGGCTCAATACAATTGCACACAGTCCCTGCTCCATGCAAGGGAGAACATTACCTGGGGTGCTGAACTTCGTGTTTTTTTCCCAAGCTGGTAATGGGAGTCACTGCTTGCAGGGCTGTCTGATTTAATTTGATTGCAGCTGCCTATGAAAACAAGACAGAACAGCTCTTTTAGACATGTACTTTACATTACCATGTGAAGAATAATGGGAGACCAAGTCGAAGGAATGGACTGAAAGATGGAAACAAGCTCCCACCTCTGGATTGTCAGTGAGATAGATCTGTCTGGAGATGTTGTTGATGGCACATATCCACTGGAAGGGAAAAATTAAATTGAAGTCTTCAAGCTCACTTGTACACAAGATTAATAACATCAAGAAAGTATTTTTACCTCCTCATATTCTTTCTTGCTTTCTGCTTGAAGGGTTATACCCCTAAAATATAAACACAGTGTAAGTGCTAACAGTGGACACCAGGACTGTTTGACTCCAGTGCTTAAAATAATCTCACCAAGCTTTGCATCTACTAACCACCAAAGGAACAAAAATCATGAATAAGCTGCAGCTAAAAGACACCACATGTGCCATTCAGGCACTTGTGGGGGAGGATTGGAAGGAACATGCTTTTAATTTGGAAACACCCTTCTGGAAACCCAGAAAAGCTTTCTACTATACCAAGCATGTTTTACAGGAAAGAGCATCTGAAGGGGTAGGTGTGACTGGCTGTCCTCAAACAAAACCTGTCTCATACACTTTGCCTGTAGGAGTAGTGATCTGAAAGCAGTATCTTCTGTCTTCACAGTCCACAGCCATAACAGAGCAGTTATCCAGGTCCTGAATCAATCCTCCAGCTACTGCTCCCCTTGGCTGACACATCAAGTTGCCACCTTGAGTGAAGAAATAGAGTCTTTCCCAAGTTGTAGTCACCAGACCTGTTTTACTGATGAGAAGATGCAGTGATAAAGACTCGTTACTGTTTAGAAGTAACTCCAAACAGGTATGAAACTGCAAACATATCCTGATGCTAATCAGAACTTTATGTTCACCCTGGCACTTTTTTTTAATGATGGGTCTCTGTTAAGAAAAAAAGCAGCACCTGTTCCTAGCAGAAACTAATCCTTAATGAAAGGTGAAAAATTAAATTAATTCCAAACATCCAAGTTAAAAATGGTATCTTCTAGTTCAGGAATAAAAGAGTATTGAGTAACTGACATGAAATACTATGAGCAATTTCAGCACAAAGAATCATAATGAAAAAAAAGTATCTACTGCAGTAGTATCTCACAGTCCATCTCTTGCTTAGCTATAGACTCCTATTATAGTGTAATCCAGCTCTTGGAATACTATGAGAAATTAACAGATGTACACTCAAAAAGAAAAAAAAATTACTTGACAAAATAATACATAAATAGGGTTATTATATGCCATCAATATACATAACTCCTGTGGAAGTTTATGGAAAATTTTATATGTAAAATCTGCAGAGATAACTCTATATATGATACACATTCAAAGCTAAAAACTTGCATTGTCCATAAAGCCTTTATTTATGTAAAAGAGGTCATTTATGAAAACATGTATTAACTACAAAAGTTAGCTGTTTGTTTTTGTAAACGCTGTGTCTTCTTTAAGATCTGGAAACAATCTGAACCCAGCCATATCAGCTTCTAATTTTTAGCCACTTGAATGCAGGAAATTATTCCTGAAGGTAAATTCAATCAGAAGCAAACTTCTGTTTTCAGAAAAATAGTCTCAAATGCCTCTAATTTGGTTAAAGCTTCAAAAACACATTTCCAAAGATGACACAGGTACTCAGGGGATGAAAATTAGAGCTACCAAACTGATTTAGGACCCTCAAACATCATTACCCGAGGAGTCTTTATGACCCGCCCCTCCACCAAAAATCTAGCCACTAAACAAACCAGCAGATAACAACAATCTTCTTACTTTCTAAGATTAAGGTAGCCAGCCTTCTGGATGAGATTTCTGTTGATGGCAGGTGAAGTTACGTCAGAATCTGGGGTGTAAACAGATTCATTAACTGCAATTAAGTTCTGCTGGGATATTCTCATTTTTTCAGCTTCAGCATCCAACTCTCCCTGTATGCTGCAAAAAAAAAAAAAAAAAACAAACCAAAAAACAACACAAAAAGAAACGCAAAGCCATCATTAGCCATTTTATACCAGGATACAGGTAACATCTGTAAGCCAAAATGGACAAAAATACCAGCTGAGATCACCTTGGAGGGCAGTGCAAAGATGAAATTTATTTTTCAAATAGACTTCATAGGAAATACTGTTTTATAATACTGAAATGAGCACATGAAAAATGTTTTAAGTGTTGACAAAGAAGAGTTAAGTTTATTTTTTGAGAGAGAGCTTCTAAAAGCAATGCTTCTATGAATTTACACTGCTGAACACATACAGACATTGCCATAGTAGAGTGGCACAGTTCAAAGCAGACTGTACTAGACGATCTCTTGGCTTTCACAGAACTTTGTCTAATTCCTGCAAGTGTGTAACACACAGAAATTCCTGCCTTGAGACCACCGATTAACTGATCACAGATTTTCAATGGTAAGTTTTCCATGAATTCACAACAATACAGTAACAAAACCAATACATCAAGTCTCACTTTAGCTTTAATTTTTTGCTTATGATACTGTGTTCTGCTTTGGCGTGATTCAGAAAACATCCTGGTGGCAGGCTGGCTAAACTGAGCTCATTTTAAATATATTGGTAAAAATCCAGTTTGCTGAAAGAGCTGTGAAGGGGTATCAGAGTGTGAAATTTAACCCAGAAAGCGCACCTATACAGATAGGCTGCAGTGCAGTGGATGCTGTTTCACTTGATTTCAGCAAGACCTTTCACATGGTCTGCCACAATATCCTTATACCCAAACTGGTGAAATACAAACTGGAGAAGTCAACTTCAAGATGGGTAGAAAACATGGCTGTGCTACTGAGCTGAAAGGGTTGTAACCAGTGAGAGAAAACCCAGCCGATACCCAGCTACTGGTGATATTATTAAATTTTCCAGACTTGAGGAGTTATTAACTGTATCCAGGCTAGAATACATAAGGTTACTCGTCACTGCATACCTTAGAAAGTCATTAATACCTGTACCTTTGCCACAGTAATTTCCTCCCTGCTTCCTGCCCAAGCAGTTAAACCTTTTGAAGAACATGAGCATGAAACACCTGGTATACACAACAGGACCAGAGAGCCATGTGGCTTTGAAATATGAAGACTCAGTTTCACCGTGAGCTTAAATAGATGCAAGACCTCATCACCACTGAAATTCTGTAGTTGTACAATGGGTCACATCAGCTTGTTGCTCCAAAAGAACAAATCTGACAAGTGAAAAGCTTTTAGCTTGACTAGCAAGCAGATCTGACTCACTGAAGCCTTGTGATCCCCAGCACTAAGGAAGGAGAGGAGTGGGCAGCACAGTTTTCAGTGGCTGTGCAAACTGAAGTCTCAAAACCCTGTCCTGTGTCACTAATTCTGTGCTGCACAGGCCTATTCAGAATTTTAAAAGCTTCTCTTTCGGTTTTTCCAAAGACATCACACTCTTTTACTAGTTACATTTGAGTTGTCCTTTCAAGCTTTACTGTGTGACAGACTTAAAACACAAAAACCAGACTCAGCAAAATAACCAAGCAGCCTATTTTTGCTTCCATTTACTACTGTACACTGTCCAGAACTCAAACCCATCAGCCTTTGGAAAACAAAGGCTTATTCTGTGATGAGGATCCAATGGCAGGATCCTCCCTGTGCCTGTAAGACACAAGATGCCTTAGACTTACTAAACAAAAGACACTATTTCAATGGAGTTTAAAATCTGTCCTCCAGTCTGTACAAATACTGCATAGACTGTGTAGAAGGATTTATTTCACAAATGAGTGTGCAAAGATATGTAAGAAAGTATAAAAGTACAGAAAGTAAAGAATCATTTAGTGAAATAATCTACTGTACAGAGCACTTGTTTGTAGCATGGTTCTTCAATTAACAAGTATGCATTATTTAAAGTGCCACCAGAGTGAGAATAAGTAATGATTTGGCTACAGCTTGATATGAAAGGTATGGAGCATTAAAGTCAAAGACTCAGTTGGGACTATATTATCTTTAAGGTCCATTCCAGCCCCTTAACATTCTATGATTCTATGAATAATGTTCTCTCTATTATGATTACATTTCAAGTGGAAAGTTTACGTTTACAGGGACTTAATTATAAAGAAAATGTCAATCTTCACTACAAGTAGAAGACATGGAGGGGAGATGTAAGAAAAAATTGTCACAAAATTAGGAGTACAAAAGCAGTTTATTGAAATTTAGGACTTAGCCAAAGCAGGTTGAACTCAGTGGACTAATACAGCCTACACTGGATGCAATGCATATGTTCCCTAGGGTGAGGAGTTTTGTTTGCCTTGTGTAGCTACACCATCAAACACTTTAGGCCCTCAATCCTTATTTGAGAGGTTAATGGGTTACTGTTGCTGTATTATTACAGAAGACCCAGTAAATATAAATACCCCTAATTCAGAAACCACCTTCAGTCTATTATTTTAATACTGTTAACCCATTTCTAGCCCAAATCCCATACTTTTCTGTTCATGAAGAGACACAGGGATGTAAGAAAGCATGTGAACACTTTACAATATATAGTTTCTGACTATGCTGTAAAAACATAGCAGCGTACAAACAGCAATTTCTTTTCTGTGTACAAACATCTCCTTTCTACTTGTTGCTTTAACAAAATATGCCCAACAATGCAATGTAAGCATGGAAGGAATCTAATTGGAAAGAAAAAGGCACTCTCTGGTACATGGTGAAGATTAGAGCACTACTGCTCGGACTCCAATGGAATGACAAAAGCAAACAAAAGCACTGGGTTACCTCTGAACCATGTCTGAAACAGATGACAAAAAGCTGTCCATTCTTTTAGAAAACATCTCTGCTCCTTTCTTAAAGAAGTTGATCTGAAAAATACCAAGAAAAAGGACACTGAAGGTTCTCTTGGCTTTGGCAGACAAGTAACAGATTGTGGGAGTGTGAACAGCGCTCCCATTATGACTGGTACTTCTGGCGGGCGATCAAACACATGGGCAAAACAGCTGCGTTGCCTTTCTTGGCACTTCCCACTTTTGCAACTCTCCACCCTTTCACACACAGATAAGCTGCTGGCTGCTGACAGGTATGCTTCCAATGAACTTGCTGAATGACTCAAATAAGGGAACAGGTAGCTTCTCCCACACTAGCACCGGGCAGAGCTGGGGCTCGTGGTGTTACAAGCTGCTTGTGTGCCATGCCATCACAGCAAAGGGAATGGGACACAAATCATCCAATAGATTTAGTAGTCCAGCCGAGTGAAACATGGACACAGCTAGCATGTGTGTGCAACTAATTAGGGTAAACACATATAAATCAGTGATCTACTCTGGGAAGAGATGTAAAAGCAAATTCTTGGATGTAAAGCAATTCATTAGCTATTTCATCCACTTTTGCACGTGATTTCACCCCCCAGCCTTGGGATGTAGGTTTCCCAAGATTCAGATTTCTGCAACCATGTTACTGACCACAGGTTCCCTTTACAAAGGAAAGAAAGAATGCCCTCCTAAAGAATGATTCACCTATTCTATTTCTGAAGCCTAATTCAGGAGGGAAGAGCTCTAAATTCTGCTGATGACAGACTGACACACCTAGCTTAGATGCTGATGCCAGTTTTCAGTCAAATGAACCCTCTATTAGCCACTGCTTTTCCAAAAAATTCCATATGAACTACTCATTTGTTGGAAATGTGAAACAGGAGACACATGTTTTGAGTAACTGATTAAGAAAATACATATTTGGGCTGAAAGGCAGTTCACAATATTTAAGCATCAACGTCAACTGGCTTCTGGTTTTTCCCAGACTGTCATTCCCATGACAACCTGAGACTTGCCTGTACAAACCACTGAGATAGGCAGTTTTGCCAGATAAAGTACTGGGAAAGAAACTTTTGCTTGGCTTCCAGTAAAGGAAACCAATGCAGTTCTTTCACTTAGGATAATTACAGCAGAGAAGCAGTGTGAAGTCCCATGGTGGGGAAAGTGACTGAATCCTCATTTACTACCTATTTTAAATGAGGCACATGGGCTGCAAAAGACAGGATGATGTAGATGATGAGCCACGCTACAATTTCAAACAGAGCACCATATCGATTTTTCCTCTTTTCATAGCCCAATTCTTATTTTCCAAACACTTTCTTTCTTTCATCAAAATCAAAAGCACACAAGATCCTTAAAATGGGTGATAATGGGAATCAAGTGCTATGATAATACTAGTTCGTTGATCCTTCTGATACCAGTCTATCAGTCTTTCATTTTCCAGACTTGAGAAATGCTCTATCAAATTGCTGGTAGAATAAAAATTACAAAAAGGATTTTCCAGCCTTGTGCTCAATCCTCTCTACTGTTCTGTCCTTCCATCTCTCCAGAACATGCTCTGTTCCCCATCATGCACACTCCTCATCAGTATGCTGAACATTATGTGCCAGGAAGGGAACTGCTACATAGGAGAGTTGGTGCAGACTGAGTAAACAGTGGAAGTAAATGCTACTGCACTGATAGCTCAGCTGTGAAAAAACTAACCCTCGGCTGATTGTGCATAGAAGTGTATTGGATTTTCTTTTCATTAGTGTCTTTCCTGAATATCTAAACATTCAACTATCTGCCACAAACAAGATCCACTGCTAGAATCTAGGCAAGCTGAATGCAAATTGTTCCCCCTGGTCCCCATTGTAATTTGTCAGTTCTCAAAATAAATCCAGAGCTACAAGGTTTTACTTTTCCCAGGAACACATCTAAGTGATACAGACACTTTACTGTCAATACCTGTCCTCGTGTATATCCTAGCATAGGTTCCATCATTGCCACTCTCTTCCTGTACTGCAGAGCATTCAGGGCACAGTAATATTGCAGGGATGAAAGGTGCTGCTTTCTCCTTGCATTTGCCACTTCTTTTGCCACTTCTGCCTTAAGCTGAATAAAGAATGATAAAGAGGTTGACAGAGTGTTACTGTGTGTATGGATACATTTACTGATTATCTTCAAGTTATTTTTAAATCACTCTCATTACAGAACTTCTCCAGGTTAAAATTAAGTATGAGAAACAAAGAAAGCAAATCCAAAACGCAAAGCAAGTACTTCAAGCCCTTCTCTGCCAGCCCTTCAGCATTTGGGGAGCCCATGTGACTACAAACTACATAACTACCACCACTAAAAACCTGGATCAGATCTCTGTGCAAGAAATTTATTTGCAGCTGAGATGACAACACAAGTCTGCAAGTGCAGAATTCAGAGGTGAATAATTCACAGTATGCTATATCACCTTGTGGTCCGTAAAGCATTTCCTTTCAAGGACCATCCTGTAGAACAGATTCACTCTCAGGACAGGGCCAGCAACACTTTGACAAAGGGGTATATTTTAGAATAGCAGTCCAGTGGGCAAAGGAGGAATGTAGAGCAGTCCCACCAAGAGAGTTACGTGAATTGTTAAGTGGAATGACAGTCCATACAGAGTAATTGAACAGGAAGGTACATGCAAAGAAATGGAATGCTTTAGGAACAGCAGACACAAGGCTTCATGGCAGTTCACAATGAATTGTACTCAGCAATACTGCATCACCACCTCAGCTGTACAACAGCAGGCCCATACAAAGCTATTTATAGTCACTTAGATTGCCTCTATCTGAAAAGCTCCCGTGGATCTGAAGGGCTCTAGTTGAGCATAATATTTGATCACTCGCCTAACTTGGAGAAAACAGGTGTAACTGCTGAGGTGATGTTTAAAAGCTTTGTGTCTGCTTGGAAATGAAATCACAAGTGTTATTGAGCTACTGTGAATTTAAGCAATGAACTCTCCAAAGTTCACAATGAACAGTGATGCCAGACAGAATGGCTGACAAAAACATTTCATTTTCCCTTTCACATTTGTTACCTTTTCATTTTCTTTCCTTTTCGGTAACCTGCTATACTTTGCCATGGACACGTCATGTTCTGTAGACAAGGAATATTATTTTTTTTTAGAAATGTGATGCGTGTGTGCACAGATTAAACATGTCTTCTGTGCTCTAACAGCTGCATATGAATAGAAACAAACAAAACAAGGACACATACCATTGCTAGCAAGGCCAAAGAGATCTTTCAGTGTGCTTACTTCTGGAAAAGAGAAACCAAAGATTCACAGTGAAACCAGCTGTTAGCACTTGGTTCAGCTGAGACCATTTATGGCATATTTACTGTCCAAGTCACTCCAGCCCTTTCACAGCAGAGATGTATATATTGTACCTGTCTTGAAAATGCTAAACCAGATCAGCTGCTAGAGAAATGAATAGGCAGATTAAGGGTGGAGTGAGTTTATTTTATTGAGCAAGTTGTCACTACGAAAAAGATGTCTTATCTGCCAGTGTCATTTCTCCAAAGCAGCACCATTTCAGTATGTTTATTCTGACAAAAGGCCCACCACTATCACAAAAGATCAGCAGTTCTGAACAACTTCCTGGCAGTGCTTATGTGATACCAAGAAATTTAAGACCCAGGGACATGTGAACTAAAGCCTTTTTCCTGTACAAGAATCTTCTTCAGTGTGGAACAATTTTTGCTAAGCCACTCTGTGAAAAGAGATGTGTATCTAACACAGCTGACTGCTGGCTATGATGCTTGCATCACAAACACTGGCCAGGAGTTTCTGATACAGGTAGAGAGAAGACAGACTAAACAGGCAACAACTTCACAAGTGTTGGGAACAAGCTACACCAACATATGCTGCAGCTGGCAAAACTCTCTCAAAAAGCTACAAAGAAAGCACAATCACAAGAACAGAAGTTATGCAACTGTGAAAATACCAAGGGGAAATTGTAGGATGTCATCATGGTCTCTGATTATTTTTAACACTCTACTCATTAATCAGTTTCACTCCACCTTTTTTTCCCCAGAATGCTTCATTATGACTCAGATGCAGAAAGACAGAACATTTTTCCACTTGTAACTAACTTGTATCTAAAGGTTTCTACAGTATTCAATGTGTAGATGTAACAAGATTAAAAGTAAAAACAGTAACAGAGTTAATCTTCCTTGCTTCCTGTTTTAATTCCCCTATGAAATTCCAATATGGGCAGGTCTCTACTAAAAATGGTGTCCTACAAACTGCATCAGAAGAAAATGGGTGCTGTGATAGATAGAATAAAAAAAAATTGACATCCAGGGAACTTGAAGAAACTTTCATTTTTTGTCATGCAGCAGCTGAAGCTTTGGTTGCAAGCTTCATATGCATTTTTGTATCTTTTTTTAATGAACATGAGGGAAGAACCCATAAATACGGAAACAGAATTACTCTCTCTGAGGTCACATTAAAGAGGTGGGGAAGGGTTTATAGAATCAACATCCTACCATCCAAATCCTGCTGTATATTTGACAGTATATGATAAACAATATATTCATTAATATAGACACCTGGATGTCTTCACAATTTCCAATCAGATACTATCAGGAACTTAAACCAGTTATTGTTTTTCTGTAGTTGTTTTGTCTTCCATCAAAACGATGTCTACAAGAAGGGCGTAAGTGGGACTGTGACAAGTGAAATGAGCAGTGGGCTTTAAAAATAAAAAAAAGGAAAGAAAGAAACAAATGCTGCTGTAAAAACTCACATTACTGTTGCATAAGTAGGTAAGAGTGTCCTTGACCTTGAGTATGAGCTTGTTTCTTTTGAAATTACATCAACTGTTTGCATTACTTCCCTGCTGTTTAAGTAATGAATTTCCAAATTTGTGAAATCAGGTAACTTGGAACCACCCTTGCATGGCAAGGACTTAAAGAGGACTGATTCCTTAAAAAGAAGGGAATATATTATTCTCTGAAGTTAGAACAGCATTCTTGCTTGTGCTTGTCAAACAGCCCCAAACTTCTGAAGTGGGATAAATACTGTTTGCAAACCCAATTCACTGCTAAATTTCCCTTCTGGCAGTTATATCAATGACTTCAGTGAAATTACACTGGTGTAAAAGCACAGTGACCCAACAAAGAACAAAGCTGTATTTTTAAACTTGCACCATATGGTGCATAAAATGTTATTTGGTGAACTTGAACTGGTTTTGTCTGAGTAAAAGCATGCACCTGTCAATGTAATTCTGTAGCAGAAAAAGAACCCAAAAAACTTCTCTGTGAATCATCAAAGAACAAATTAATACATGGCATTATGTCTCAGTTTATGGTGTAATAAGCAAGAAGGAACACACGAGGAAAACTGAAACTTAGAATAAAATTTACCTGTGAGATCCTTTTCTCGAAATTGTATTATTGGGAGAACCATTGTATCTGCAAGTTGTTTTGCCAGTTCAGAATGAAGAATATTGAGCTGAAACAGAGAAATGTTCTAAGACACAAAGTAAATAAAACCACCAAAACACACCAGCCATTTGTGCCCAGCGGATATAATGCACTTCAATGCTTAAAATACACTTCTCAAAGTATCTGAGACAGATGGGGATGTCTCCCTAAATGCTCCATTCCTGCCTGGTATTTCCCAAGGATCCAAGAACTTTTCCGTTCCCACGTAACGGATTAGGGCAATTCACTTGACAATTAATTCTAATGCTTAACCCAACAGGATTTAAACTGTAATTATCCTTTATTAACCTGTTTTTGTTAAGTCTCTATGCCATGGAGTTACAGTCCCACTACCATGACTACAATATCTTTCCATGAACAAGGGTTACCCAGGACACAACCACAGCAGGGGACAACCACAATGAAAGGTCCCACACAAATATTTTACTTTCATAGCCGTTTCCCTATCCGTGTTTCTGTAGGTGTTTCTAAACTTCAGCAGACAGCTGTTTCAAAGCACCCATGTGACACCATTTAGGATGAAGGCAGGCAAGGCTCTCATGTCAACAGTGGCATGCTAAGAATATGAGATGGGTGCAGGTAGGACAGCTATCAATCACACTGCTGGAGCACCAGGAGGGTGCCACACATTGATGTGACATTCAGCCTGTTTGCTCATAGTGTCCTGGAGACCTCTAGGCAGCCTCATGCAGGTAAGGATGAAGCCAGGATTTCCCACTAGACAACACAGTTCAATGCTGCTAGAACAGACAACTAAAACAGGCACAAGGGGAGCTAACACATAGAAAAGGAGGCCGAGGAATGGAGCAGGTTCTTGTGAGGGAAAACATGACTGACAGAACTGAGCAGAGGCTTTCAGCTTTCTGACCCCAAATTGCACTGTTCTCTTGTACTTCAGAAGGAGAAAGTTCTTGTTTCGATTTATTTGGAATTCACATAAGCAACTACAAGACTTGTGATAAAAAATGCTCCTTTCAAGTATCCTGAGAACACATATGCAGCGAGAAAAGCCTAAAAAAAAACCCCAAACCTTTGGGATTCCTCTCACTACATTGTTAGAGTTAACCATGGGCTCTAACATTTTTAACTTACTTTTTGTCCCACAACCCTCTCTCCTCTTCCAAACAGCAGACCTCAGTACAGCCTTTTGCCTTCTTAATCAAAGCTGGAAGTAGACTAACAAGAAAAAGACTTGTCTGATGGCACAGAGCTGCTCACAGCAGAGAGAGTGATGTGACAAATGAAACCTAAGCAAGGAGGACGTAGATACCAAGGCTATATTGAAATGTTATATGGGCAAGTCTAACAAAAGCATTTACAAAGACTCCCAGTACTTAGCAGAAACCTCCAGGGAGTGGGGGCATGCACTGCACACAGCTTCACTGTCTTCACCACACAGCACTGCAGCCTTTCCCAGACATCTCTGGCTTCTGCACGATCTCACAGCAACTAAACTGCAGCTTTAGCAATTCACAGCTGCCCTGCATCCGTACCAGGCAAGTTTTGGCTCAAACTGCAGTGTTTAAAGCTTAGAAATGTAAGTGTCATTTTAATATGGAATTGAATAAAAGATGGCCCCAGCCTAGATGACACAACCTGTTTTAGTCTCTTTTTAAGTTCCCTTAGAAAGTTCAGCTTTGCTCTGAGGATAGCATATGGGATGAAGCCACAGAAACAGCTCTAACAATTATGGAAGGGTGTTATCAAGCTTCTTTATCCAGAATTAAATGGCTCTAAAACCCAGGCGCAATCTAGCCTTCAGTGGGAAGGCTCTGAATCAAAAGGACAGACCCAAAGAAAAACCACTAATATTCTGTATTGTAAGAAGAGAATATTAGCAATTCAAATTACCTCATCCACAACTTTTGAAAAATAATGAAGGGTGGATATCACTTCTTCATCTCCTTTACCTAAGGCAAAATGCTGGAAATAGAAAGACATATTTGGTCCATAAATCAATGAAGATGAATATAATATACAACACATTTTACTACAAAAATAATGAATAGTTCTACAAAATGAAACAAATTATAAAAATAAATGCAAAACCAGAAATTCATTAATATACTTCTTTTACTCTGCTCTTCTTGTGTTTAATGAATGGATTTTGGGCAACACTTAATTCTTATTATAGTCATTTTAAAGTCATAGAACTGGAACAAACTGACCTGTATCTTCATAAATTTATTAACTCAGATTTTGTAACTTTTTGGGTTTTTTAAAAATTTGTTTGTTTGTTTTTTTAAGATTCTCAGAAATGACCCAACTCCCTTGAACATCCTGAAAAATTCACAACTGCCTTCACATGAAACCAAATGAAGCAAATGACCGGAGCACTTCCAGAAAACACACTATTTACAGACTTCTTCACAAGTGCTGAGGCAGAAAGGAAATCAAAGTCACGTGCTGAACATACCTGCTTTTCGTAGGCAAGGAGCTGCTTCGAAAGCTGCTGCGTGGCAAGACACATTTCATTCTACAAACAAAAATGACATGTTAATAGAAATAATGAAAGGTCCCAAGTGCTGCTGTTACCACTACTTTGCTACCAGTGTCTTCACTGAATCTGAGACTACTTACACAAACATACAGCTGTGTGCAAACAGCTAGTCCCAAAATACCTGCACAGATGTCCTGCTTTCAGCTAGGACAGAGTTAATTTCTTCTCAGCAGCTGTTACAGTGCTGTGTTTTGGATTCAGAGTAAGAACAGTGCTGATAACACACTGATGTTTTGGATTTTTGCAAAGTTGTGTTTATCCTAAGTAAAGGGTTTTTTTTTTTCCTTGTCTAACACTCAGCCAGTGAGAGGGCACGCAAAAGTAACTGGGAGGGAGCACAGCTGGGACAGATGACCCAAAAGGACCAAAGGGATATTCCACACCATGGAACATCAGGCCCAGCAAATAAACTGGGGCAAGGACCCCAAAGGGAGGCCAATCTGAGCTCGGGAAGAGGGGTCTGGTATCAGTCAGTGGGTGGCGAGCAATTGCAAGGTGCATCACTTTTTTTTTTCCTTTTTATTACCATTATTATAATTTGCCATTATTACTGTATTTTACTTTATTTTCAATTATTAAACTGGTTTTATCTCAACATACAAGTTTTACTTTGATTCTCCTCCACATTCCACTGGAGTGAGTGGGACAGAAATGGGGCTGAGCAAGCCCCAGAAACAGGGCTGGCAGAATTTCCAGCTGGGCTTAAACCATGACAATACAGAAGCAGTAGTAAGAGGTACATACTTCAGATCTACAGTTTAACTCCTTTGAACAGAGCTAAGATTTGGGGTTTAGTTTTAGGCTTGGGTTTCCCCCCACCACAAGAAAATAACAAAACTAGAACAACCTCAAACACGTAGGCTGCCATACCAGCATAAGAATGTTTCATACTGGTTAATCATCTGTCTCCAAAATCAGCATCAATAAAGTAAACCAGTAGATGTGCCTCCATAATGCATTCATGCTCAGTGAATGTACCAATGTAACTACAGCACTTTAAGTGGCTACAGGAGCACAAACGAGCACATCTCTCCTCTCCTGGCTGCACCAGCCAATGGAAGTGCACACACACTTAAGACATGCTTACACCAGGCAAGATTTGTAGGGAAGGTGTGTAAGTTTACTTGACAGCTGGAAAAACCAGACAAGCATTTGGATATGCCAGTCTTGAATCAATGTGTTCCTAACAGCAGCATATCAACTACTCTGTCCCTGATTTGTTAACAAGGACTTAAAACTAAAATAAAAGAAAAAAGGGAAGGGGATAACTGACATCTGTCTTAACCACTATCAGATCCTACTCATCCTCAGTAATGCAGAAAACTAGTAATTTTAAATTCAATTTTAAACCTTAACATAAACTATTCCTGTCTCCAAATATATCAGGCCACAGAGAGTTTGTAAAATTAGGACCAAATTTCTGAACTGCTTTAATAGAACCCTTTATACTAGGGCTGATACAGAAAACCATTAAAACTGGGACAGAGCTGGTGTGCTCTCTTACTGTCCCCTTGTCATCCTGAGCAAGCAGAGCACAGCACAGCGAACTATCTGGGCCAGAGACTCTGAAACACCCTTTGCTTTGGCCTGATGCCACCTGTGACATCCTGCATTACAGCCTGGTGCTTCCACACCGCCTTGGCATGCCAGGAACGGGGGTTCCTATGGGCAGCAGGGCCCAAACGTTCAGTCAGTGTTAAAGTGTGCCCAAGTGCTCAGGGGAGGAAAAAAAAAGCCAAAAGAAACCAGCCACAGCCTAGGTACCAGCAGCTGCATGGTGAACACATGACAGGAAAAGCTGAACGAGATAATTTTGACCATCTTAAAACGCCTTGGTGATAACACTCACAGGCGGGAGGAGGTGGCACAGCAGAGGCCTTCTGAGGTACAAACAAGAGTTCAGAGCTGAGATAACATGGAGATAACATGGGCCCATGCTCGGATCATGCACACAACATGACTACTCTCACTTCACAGTGACAGATTAGCCTTGTTTCTTGTCTCAGCCCAATTAGTAATAAGCACTACACTTTCATACAACAATAATGTCAATGATTCCTGTAAGATTTGCAGGTTGGTTATGCAGATTATGTAGTTTTTAAAATGAGAAAAGCTTTACACAAACACTTGGTATTTAAGTATTTCCCAAGCCAGAGGATGGGAAAGGATGTTCTGCCTTATAATGAAAAAACAAATCCTGTTAAGGGCTCAGGCATGGATAGGAATGAGCCTTAATTATCTGCCCCTACACAGTAAGAACACCAGAGAGACTTTGCAACCTTCAAAGTGGGAGCTAGCAAGCAAAGACTTTATGACAGGGAGGACAGGACTCCTTGCATGTATACAGAAGACATTAAAAGAGTTTGTTTGTATGCATGTGTATGGAAATTAAGATTACAAAAAGAAGCAGAGGTTCTCAGACTTGGCATCTGTTTCATAAACACAACCTCAAAGACAGTCTTCTTGCAGTTCTTACCGAGCTCTAAGTCCTCACACAGCAACTGTGATGCCACCTGTAAGTTGTACAACTGGATCAGGGTGTGAGAAATCTTTTGAAATAAACAAGTATCAGAAACACGCCTCTTTTCCCTCTGTTTGTTTCAGCTTAGTTATTCCTGCAAAGTCTGCAGTTTCGTGATCTGCTCTGAATCTGGAAAATACATGCTTCTGGCTTGAATTTGCTAACACTAAAAGAAGCTTCAGAATAATAGGCTGATAAACAAACAAACAAAACCCCAAAACAAAACACACAAAACCTGACCGAAGACGTGTTAACCATCCCCACGGCTTCCACTCATCTGTGTGGGGCAGTTTGAAGATGGGCAATGTAAGGACATGTGTGGAATAAGCCTCTTCCAGTGATCACCACTCCCCAGGAACAGTCTCCAGTATGTGACAGGATAATGGCGGAATACATAAACCCCGAGGATGTCAAAGGGGTGTAAATTAACACCACCTTTCCAAGCATACAATCAGGTGACAACAGTTAATTACCGACCCCTAGCAGACATTCACAGCATGCTACTCCAGATACAGAACAAATTGAGAGATGTGCTTGACACAAAACTTACTTTGGGATTTTAGGCTGATTTGGAGACAACAGTTCCATGCATTACTCACAACCCACTGCTGCCAGCTGGTCACATTTTTCATTTATTGGCTCAGTTCTTTGAGTCAGAACACCACAAACAAACTTGTTACTCAATCCCTACCCATGTGGAAGAATTAATCCTGGGTCCTTCATCCTCCCTCCCAACACCTGCCAGACTCAGTTCCCATTAGAGGTACAAAACAATTCATTGTATCATTTGGGAAAAAAAACCCAAACAAAAAATCAAAACACACCCAAAAGCTGTAAACAAATCAAATTAAGCTAGCAAGTTGAAACACAGTCCATTGCATAAGGAACAGGAAGCAGGCAAAGTGCTCTGCTGACCTAGTGGTAATACTGCATTGCTAAGCACACTAATCTGGGAAAGTTCAGTTTAATCCTCCTCCCATTTCTTTCTAATCAGCCTTTTCCCCTCCCCCTGCCCTACTGCCATTCAGTTCCAAGACTTAGAAGTTATTTGCATTGCTTCAGTTGACAGATCCACTAAATCCAGGCAAATTATTTTAACAGGTTTTAATCTATTTCCAAGGCATTTTCCCATGGATACAGCAGCATTGATTTCCTTTGTCCTGAAGTGACTGCAATTCAATGCACTACAGCAAAAGAAAAACTACAATACAAGCCTGACTCCACATCTCTTCCACATTACCTTGACATTTCAGGATTCATCATGCAATTATGGAGTGGAAGAGCTATAAATGAGATGATATATCAAGCAAAAACTCAATAAAATCCTGAACAGAAACTGAAGCCTTCTAAATGAAGGCAAACTTAACCAGTAGTGGGCCTTGCAAATACATTCATTTGCACTAGATGGTTTTACTTAACAGGGAAAACATCTTGGCAGCATTAATGTAAAAAAAGCGTACCAGAAGGAAGAAAAGACCATATGTAAATAATTATAATGAAATCAGTAGTGATTACAGATGTGCTGACTTTTTTCCCCTTTTCTTTAGCCTTGGCTGGCATGATAGCTCTAGGAATAGATTTCTGTAAGTCCAGTTCAAATGGATAAGGTAATGGAAGTGGTGTCTTGAATCTAGCATTAATCTACCAGAAATGAAAAACAATGAGCTTAAAAAGTATTGTTTAATTCTCAAGTTATTTCAATATCTCACCCTGCCTTCAAATCAGTCAGCAGAAAAAAAAAAGGTCCAACTTATTTTCTGAGCTAGTGCCCAGAGCAAAGGCATGTGGTTGATTCCACCTTCTTCATTATCACTTTTATTCACTAAGCTGTTCATATCATCAGAAGAAACTGATAAGTTTCTATAACTTCTGTAATAAAATATCCATGGCATTAACTATTTCTAAGTGAGACAGTCCGTCCATTTTTAGGACCTCTGTATTTTTCCAAAATAAACTCTGAGGACTAATCTGCTGAAATCCAAAGATATTTCTGTAGACAGTTGTCTAACAGACTACAGATTTGAGGGCATGTAAAGGATTAAGCCAAGCTATAAAGTAACTTCTAAAGACACAGAACTATTCCAGCATGTCCAATTCCAATCCCAATATAACAAAGCTTTCTGCAAAGCAACTTTCGTACACCAGCTACAGTTGGCATTTTTAAAACTACAAGTAACCAGCACACAGAACTGCCAAAGGCTGCTTCATATAAACAAGCAAGACACTGGTAAAGGTATTTATTCATGCACTCTGTACGTGCAGAATGACACATAATAAATTTTGGCTTACATCTGAGAAAACTTAATGCCTCATAAAAGAGGAAAAAGACCCAGGTATATGGTTGAAGACCCAGGAGGTAGTTGCAGCCTGTCAACCCCTTCAGAGCTAGGCAACACATTTACCTTCAAAATCAGGCACAGCACAGAAAGAACTGGGTCTTGATACAACAGCTCTATGCAGCTCCATTTACATATGCTTATCTTCCTACAAAACAGAATTATCCGGCAATCTAGTAAATGGCACAGTCCTACAGGCTTAGGTTTGCATATTAAATGGCTTGGAAACCTGAATCCAGGGTTGCAGGAAGCTAAGCCTCACCAGGGTGCTCAGGCTGCACAGCACTTTACAAGATCAGGCTAACATATGGCTTGCCCTGGTGCTGATTCACAGCATGGCATTCCACTCTTACAAATGGGAACAGTTCTGAAAAGGATCATCCAACAGCTCTAAGGAATAGAAGACACCAGTCAAAGCTCTGCTGAAAAACCAAAAGCAGCTACAATAGGATGGTTAGTTCACTACAGCAAGAATCTCTTCTGTCAAAACAATTACTATCAGCAGGGTATCCATACATTTATGCTGCCTCAGATCTCCACATCCTCCTTAGCACGATGCTAACTTGCTTCTAGGCACAGTGACAACTCTGACTTTATAGGCAGCATTTAACTCAACTCCCATGCCTTTGTAAATACATTAGTGCTCATGTGGTAATGTTCTGCTTATCTCTGTCAGCAGCATATGGTGAATATGCCTCAGGAAGGTAAGAGGTATATGATGCAAACTTACGAGTATAGAACAATAATGCACGTGGTATTGAACAGAAGTCAGTGCTAACAACTGTAATTTATTGCAGATGTTTCTCCCATTCTAACACTGCTGAAGCTTCCCTATGTAGAACTAAAAGTTTATAAAATGCTAACTTAAATTTTATTCCTTCAAAACATTTTAGGAAAAAAAGTCTTATAATTTGAAAAGGCAATACAATAGCTCCCTGAAATGTGAAAAGAAAACAATTAAAAGAAAAACTTTATCAGTGCTTACTTGCTAATTAAACAAGAATTCTCAACACTTCGGGTTACCTACGCAACATAATAAATATTAAAATCCACACATACCCTAGAGAGCCTGACACCCAACTACTGAGTTACAGCCTACTGAAGGCAATACACAGGAAAATCAAACAAGCAGCACTGCTGAAAAATTTAGATATGAGGCATCATGAATTTGCAGACAGAAGTTACACTGTTGTGAAGCCCTACCTAAAATAGCTTGACAGATTCAAGCTGTCCTGACACCCATGTAATGTGGTACCTATAAACCAAGACTATTCCACAACTGTCAAAAGTTTCTCTAAGAATCTGGACATAAAAAGGCAGTGAGCCACAGAGGTTGTTGCTGCTTTGCCTGGAATCACAAGACAACTGCTCACAGAGACACAGATGCTGAACAGGATTATGCTTCACAATTCCCATGTTGTTCCACCTCCAGATATACTGATAAAGACAACATGTGTTTCTTTTTACTCCTCTTCTACTGTCACTGCCCCTGTATCTAGACAGGTTTGTCAGGACTCGTGAGATGAAATCTCTTTACAGTGACAAAATACTGCATCTTACTCTCCTCTCACCTGCTCAACTGTTTATCCCTTCTAATAGTCAGTAGAAACACAATAGTCTCCTGAGTTTCCTAAAGGCATTTTGCTTCAAGTGAAGATTCCCAGCTCAGCCATTTCTAGGGCATGATGGAGAACTGGAAATAATAGCCAAGTTCTGAAAACAGTTTACTATGACAGTGGTCAGGAAGGTAATCTGGGCACACTTTCCTCATACACCATGGCAAGAGCCCCAGCATTGTAAATTAAGCAAATTAAATTTGCTAACAGTCTTTGCTTGCTGCTGCATTATAATATTGCTCAGGTAATAAAACATCCACACTGACAAACACAACATTCACAGAAATCAGCAGTTAATGCCAGATGCAACATCAGGGCTTGCTTGCAAGAAGGAAGGACTACAGGAATAAACTCTGTAAGGAAGATTTCCTCTATAAGACCACTATTGTGGTAACTACTTCAGGGTACCACAGGACAGCTGGGAGAACCACAGCAGGAAGTATAATATGTACTCACACGGGTGTGGTTTATTTGATGAATATAAAAATGCTTCACTATGCTTTACTGTATTTAATCACATGGGTTTGCCAGGTCAACAAAACCTCACTCCTCAAGGGCTACTTTTGGGTCCTGTGACTTCTCCTTCATCAGGGCATCACACACTGCATCTGCCTCATAGCATCACAGCCTCTTTTTCACTAAAGGGCTCCATGTGCAGAAGTCACCACCTGAATCCACGTGGCGTGGGTGCCCAGGGAGGTGAGAGCACTGTCCTCATCCTGCAGGGCAACCAGAGGCTCGTAAAGCACCGAGGGCCTTGCAGCCAAGGCAGTCTGCTACCCATGCATCAGCCAGCTGCAGCCCAGACAGCAGAGCCACTGCTGCACATCCCTCCTCGCACTCTTTTTGAAGTCCTGCTTGAATACATGTAAGTCGGAAAAGATGTTTAAAAAGATTCCTATTTTCCTAAACGTTTTTTTAAAAATCTGGGCAAGTATTTCTTTTTCACATTCCTTTCAAATGTGCTGATGCAAGTGCTTAAAGCAGCTTGTGCTGTCACTTTACAAATTTACTGTGGCTCTGCAGACAGAGCAGTGTTATGAGACAGCTATATGCATATATCCACATAGTTAATTAACAGCATGCAGTTGGTACTAACTCCTACTCCCCTGAGACTTTGCACTGAATCCATTCAGAACCATTAACTACTGTTATTTGATCACAAGCTACAGTGGTTTGAATTACATACACATTTGAGTTTTCATCACAAGAAACACCAAACTTCTAGTAAACTAGTCAAAAAAAAAATCTTGAAAATACGGTTAAGATATCTGGGAAATGTGAAAGTTCAGAACAAACAGAAGAAACCAAAATTAACATTTTTTTAAACTGTCAGAAGTGTTTTGAGGAGGTATAAATCCTGACTTTTCAATACTGGAGACTGGTACAACCCACTGCTGCTTTGTCTGTCTGCCACGACTGTGATCCCAGTCATTTTATGGCCATTGCTTTAAAGTAGGTCAGTAACTGAAATTCCTATTTTACAGGCACAGAAATCAGAGCAGGGGATGACAATGACTTTGCAAAGAGAAAATTTGACTTTGCAGAGACAAAATTTAAGTCAGAAAAATAAAAAGGCAAATTCAGAAAGTGGCTTCTCAATACTCTCAGCTTTTACAGGGTTGGTAACACCTCCTAATATGCTGCTATTGAGCCCCAGATGACACATCAACAAAAGTGCTTTTTCTCTCAAGTTGTGATTAGGCAGCCAAGAAATATCACACACATTTTTCTTAACTGTCCATTTATGTTTAGTAGGCAATTCAGCATTACCCTTCTATTTCTACATCTCAAAATTGCATCAAACTCCAAAGACCCATTTCAAAGAATATATACAATATTCACAAGTGACTGAATATTTACATCAAACTAAAGCAGTGTTCAGGAAAGAAGTGGCCAAAAAGTGCTGGGAAAAATGAAGTAGACTCAGTAGTACTGAAAAATACTGATGGGTAAATGTACTGAGACAATGAGAAGAAAAAGGAAATGTTGTAATTGTGGTGAAACAGAAACGGAGAATGCTAAAAACCAAGATGAAAAGGAAGAGGCAAATAAAGCAGATAAAGCATTTTCTTTTCTTGAATCACAGACCAGAGCAACCACTTCCTAAAATGACATCCTAAAATGCCATCAGCAGTGGAAAGGGACACCCAGCCCACAAGCTGGACACTTGAAAATCAGATCTCCTGATACCCTTCTTCATCCATTTCAATCCTACCCAGTCTTTGCTGTCAGATTCCTACCATCCAACGTGCCTATGCTCTTTGTTACTCTCAAAGCACAGTGACTCTACCAAAATGGCCATCCCTGACTTTCAGTGCTGATTTCACGTCACCTCTCGAGCCCCCAGCCATGCCCCCGGCATCATTTCCTATGTACCTAAGCTCTGGTTGCTCTGCATTTGCACAACATCCAGGACATGAAGACTTTGAAGCTCTCCAAAGCTGTATCTTCCAGGTACAGGCAGCCAGATCCTAGGCAAATGGTTCTTCCACGTCAACTACCAGTCACCCAAAGAGCAATCCCACCAAATGGACATATACTTGCAGCAGACTTACAGCTGAGCTAATTTCTAATAATGTAAGGATCAGGCACTCTTCAGGGAAATTCAAAATACCCCTGCTCTCCTCATCTCTCTGTGTACTCCAATTTACTGGTTTAAGAACAGAAAAGTTGTTTCTAGTGAACTCAGGAATTCAGCCTACATAAATACTTGCAAAACTTCCATGAGACACTGCGTATGTCTTTAGAGACCCACATATGGCATATTGAAACACCTAATTTTATGCACATGGGAATCAGCTTCACTGAAAATCACTCAGATTTACAGTAACATTTTTCCAAAGCGCTGGATATAATTTTTCTTACAGGTTTTACTTTCAAAGGGATTTAGTCATCTGGGTCATGTAAATACTCCAGAAAATGTTATTTTTTTCTGCTCCTGCTTACGTTTTTTTTTCACACCAACTACTGTAGGCACTTGACTTTAGTAAGACCCAAAGTGCACATCTGCTCTGTAACCAATAGACACAGGCAGTTCCCTCCATGAGGTGAGTCACAGCATCTAAGTTAGGTGCCTAAAGTCAATTTGCAGACCTGGGAATTGTGTCTACATTCAGGCAAGCAATTTTGTCAAGGCTGGCCCCGCAATGTACCATAAGGTAAGGACATAGTACAGTTTTACTTTGATTAATTGTTTGGAGACTAAGTAAATAACTTTTTTTTTTCTAATGAATATGACTTTTCTGAGCATCAAGGCAGGAAGATGCTGAGCTATCAGATGGAATTCCTCTTAAACCACAGAAGGTACATGTACTTAGCAACTTTAATGTAAATAGCATCATAATAGCAATTTATCTTCTACTCCACATTGAACAAAAGAAATACAAATGAAAATTTACCTGGGCACCGTAGACTCGTTGCATTGCCTGAAGCAACTGGTTTGTGTATTCTGTAAGGGTTCCTGCATCTTCTTCAAAGACACTGAGCAAAGAACGAGTCTTCAATAAAAGAAAAAAAGCAAACAGTTTTAGTCCTGAGGGGAAATATTAAAAAGAATTATAAACAACTACAAAGAGATGGTAGTAAAAATCAATCAAAAATAATAGGCCCTTGACTGTGCACGATTCTGTTTATTCAGAATCTCTAAACAAGTAGAAATTAATTCTTTTATTATGGATAGGTAAACTGAGGCACAAGGAGGCAAACTGATAAAATTCTAGGCCACATCCCGACTCCCACGCTCTTACTCCTGCTAACAGACTGTCCTTCCAACATAATTAGGAATGTAAAAAATCCTGAATATCTCCCTGCTGACAGCAGTAATTCAAACCATGTTAACGGCTGGGGGTCAAACACCACCGCTTGCTCACTTTACTTCTCCAGTGTCAGACTGCACTGAAAGCACCCCTTTCCAGTGAGATAATTTACACTCTGTTATTCACTCTCCACTGTCCTGAGCAACTCTTAAGGGGCCACAGCCTAAGCCAGCTGATGTCATTGGACCAAACAACTGAGTGTTCATCTCCAACAGGCACACACCCACTCGGAGATACCCTGTACTTTCTTCATTCTGCTCACTCATCCTTGCCAGCAAGCAGGAAGAGGACGGAAGAACTTGTGTTAAAGATATGAATTCCCTCTGTTTGTTTTGGTGGAATTGTCAGGAATAAAGAATTATGTTGCTGACACAGCTCCCTAGATGGGAAAGATATTTCAGAATAATGCTGACCTCCAGAATTTGCTAGATCTTTACAATAATTAAAGAGGAAAGATTGTCCCTTTAACAAAGTCATGATCCATCCTTAGTCTTAACTTTGATAAATCCAATCTACTTGATGCTAACTGGAAATGTCTCTCCATCTGTACAGCTGACTTACACAACATTAATGAGCTTCCTCTGCTAACATGAGGGGCATACATAAACTCCAGTACTTTCATAGACATGTCAGTCCTGTAAAAGAGCAAGTGCTTTATTTATCCCCCCATTATAGGAATCTCTAATGTATGTGAAGTACCCAGGTTAGAATTTGGGAAATTTATTTTTAAAGTTTTAAAATACCCCAGTATTTTAACAGAAAGCACAAGCATTTTTCCCAGGCATTTATTCTCTGCAAAACTCGCTGTCCAGACTTTGTCCTGAAAAACTCAACATCAGCATCCTTCAAGAATCCTGGCCTATGATTAACTATCATTTCATCTCTGCTGAGAAGCATCTAAGCCAGAAACGAGTGCTGCTCAATGGTTAAAATACATGACCTGAGAGCCAGTCTTTGAGTTCTCTTTGGTACCTTCTTACTTTGAGTAACTTTAAAAGCTCTCAACAGTTCACTCTGCTAATGTGCTAAGCTGCTGCAACACTTCCTGCCTGAGAGAGTTTGGGAAGCTAGTTTGAGATCCTAGCATGTAAGGGCATATGCATTACAACGTATTGTTTTCAAATAAAGACAGCATAAAAACCAGAGAATGGAGAGTAGCCCAAGTCCATTAAATGGATATCAGGAACCCAAATGTTTAAAGGACCTTTGTACAGAACTTCCCTGTAAGGACAGCAGCACAATTTTGAGAGTTTTCCACATGAAGTTATTATTTCAGTAACTGAAAATATATTGATTTTCAAAAATATCTTGTTTCCAATGTTTTGTCTTCAATGATGTATTAAAACAAGCAAAATAATGTCAACAAACTATCTTGTATCTATACAGTGCTCAGCTGCCTTATTTTGTGTTACAATGGCACATGAAAAGTACAGGGTACAAAGATTTAAAAAATAAATCTGGGGGAAAGCAAAAATTATAAAACTTGACACAATGTTTATCAAGCCAAATCTCAAGCCAAAACTAAAAGGTTATAAAGAAATTGCCTGAAGTAGGCTACAAATCACACACTTCTGCCTGCTGGAAAAGGTTCTCAAATACAGGAATGTCAGCTACGTTCGTAAATCTTACTGAATTTTTGCAGGTTCAGATTTTTCATTTGTCTAAATATGGCTTGAGGTAGAACAGCTCCGGGAACCAATTTCTGAAAGTCTTGGCCTCTGCTATTAGCACATTGTTCAAAAATAATAAAAACAATAAATGATTCAGACAGTTTGGAAGTTATTCTTGGAAACTTTTACATTTAAGAATACCATTTGAAATCACCGCAACAAAATACCGGCATGGGTGTATTTTCTTTGTTGCTGTTTTGACAAATTCTGGAATAGCAGCTAAGCTTGCTGAAATAAACCAGTAATCCAAATATTAAGCTAACATTTAGGAGGCCCCATTATTCACAACATTATCTCGGCTTCTGGAAAGATAGGAAAAAATTTTCTAGTTTCATGTAAGTATTTCCTTTGATTTAATATGGCTGCTGACATAATTTTTTCTCTATTTTGTAGCTAAACACCTCAAAATTAAGACACTTCTTATGGCCTCTTTCAGCCAGTGTCTGGAGACAAATCAAGACAAAAGTACTGTGTTGAGGGGGAGAGATAAATCAAGTTTCAGAAATCTGATGAAGAAATAACTTTGGCCTGATTCTCCTTGGTCTTGCATGTAAATCACATACTTCACGCAGTTTATACAAAGTGAGGTTATATCCTCATTTCACCATCCCTTTGCACTCCTGTGACTGCACAGAGCAGAAGAGAATCAGGTTCCTTCACGCAGAAGTAAATGATCCTGTAAGATGCTATGCTGCTCATTTCTGTGGAAGAGAGACTAACTTTTTGCCTTGACTTTGTGAATCTAAAGCTCTCCCCAGTAAAAAAAGTAATAAAAATATAAAAGACTGAAAAAAACCACTCCTGCTTTCTTGCATCAAAAGAATATATTTTAGCAATGCTGGGCCATTATAAAAATTACACAACGTCCCTCCCTCCGAAAGTTGTAGAGCTTGAAGAAAAAGCAATGACCAAATCAAGGCAAAACATCCTGCCAATACTCAGGTTTATGCACAGCCTGGTATCCCAGTAATTGCAAAGGAGATGTTAACAGCCTTCATTTCAGGACACAAGAAAGACGACGACCTCCAAATTCAGTTCACTGCGTTGTTCAGCTGCTTTCAGTCAGTGTTACATTTTTAATCATTGAAGGAAGTGTTGACTGAAGAGGTAAATTAGTTTGCTTCTCTTGTGTGTCATGTTCTTCGGCTTTGGGACACAGTGGCGGGGTTAACACTAAAAATGTTACTAACTACCCATAATAAATCTAGCACATTCTGGTAAAATGTGGAACACAGAAAAGCTCAGGCTGGTAAGGAACTCTGCAGGTCACCTTGTCCAAACCTCTGCTCCAAGCAGGGCTGACTTTGATGCAACATCAGGTTACTCAACACTTTTTCCAATCCAGTGTTTAAAATTCCCAAGGATGATTACAAATATGCCACATCAAACACATGACAGAATCTTTCTTACTAGAATGCGATTTCATGAAATAACAAGAAAACAGGATAAGATGAGGCAATTAAGGTAAGACCCAAGGCTTATTAAGTCCTGACAGGTGCACTTCCAATCTTTCCTTCAAAATGTCTCATGACAGACTCTGTAACACCTTGCAGCAATCTGCTCCACAGCTTACCTATTCATCCCTCCTCCTGCTGATCCATCAGCAGACGAGTCAGGATTACAACACAGGGCTACTTGGGAGCCGGATCCATGCTGATCCACCCTGCCCTCACGTCTTTCCCTGCTTCACCAATTACCTCTGCATCTCTCTCTGCACCACACTTTGTCCCCAAGCGCACCTTCCCCATCCCTCAGTGAACTTTCCACTCTTTCCCCTTCCCTCTACTTCTCTCTTCCACCCAACCAGCCCCTGAACACATCACGACACGGCATGTTCCTCGCTGTGGGGCTTCCACAGGCCCAGGGGTCCCCTCTGCAGCTGCGGCACATCCCGGCTCCTGGCAGCGGGGCACAGGGCGCTGCACTGGGGTGAAAGGAGGAACGTCCTCCCCTGCCTGCACTCGGGAAAGGAAGGGCGGCGACCGCCTCTCCTCGCTCCTCAGACCCCTTCAGAAGGAGGTCATCTTCGGCGGGATCCGCCTCACTTATCCTCACGGGAGCTCCTGCACCTGGCCCTTGAGGAGGAGCAGGCGGTGACACTGCTCCAGCCCATTTTGTCACCGCGGCCAGGTGACTCACCGCGCACAGGTGTCCCCTTCCCTCCGGGGGAAGCCAGCGCACCGAGCCCTGCCCACCTGTCCTTCCCCGACACACCTCGGCTGCTCAGGGCAACCCTTACAGCCACCGAGCGCACGCCCAGGCGGGACGGCGCGAGGAAAAAGCCATAGGAGTTTCTCTGAGGGCGGTGAGGAGAAAGGGCGCAGTGCCCCCCGCGCTGAAGGACAGTCCTCCTCCCCAGGAGCAGACTCTGCCTGCTTTTCGCCCGACGAACGCCCCGCAGGACCCCAGATCTCCCCCGCGGCCGCACGGGTGCCGTGTGCCCGCCTCAGCGCACCCCGCTCCCCGACAGCCGAGCTCC
>VXBT01002503.1:29108-44122 GCA_013400235.1 Oriolus oriolus | reverse complement strand
CGTGCCCTCCTCCCCCCGCGGGTGGCAGGGTGGAGCGGCCGCCCGCAGCCCCGGCCCCGGCCCCGGGAGAGCAGGGTGGCGGAAGGAGGGCTGGAGCAGGGGCCCGGGATGCCCCCTCAGCTGGGAGAGGCTGTGAGGGTGCGTGAGTGTGATAAAAACCAGGTGTGATCGCACCCTCCAGCCTGAGCTTGTGGGGCTTGAGGATGTCCGGCTGGTGGGCGAGCCCTTTGCTGTGCTCTCCTCAGGTGCACGGCAGGGACACATCATCACAACCGCTTGCTTATCAGTGCCCCTCGTTTGTGGCATCTGCATTTGTTCTTGTCCATGGACAGCCCTGCAGGTGTAACTGTGGGACCTCGCTGTGCTCCAGGCAGGCCAGTCCCCACACAGCCATAGCCCGTAACACCCTAACTCCGTAACACCTGGCGGGTGAGAAGGGATGCATTTTAAGTTGCTAGTCTTTCATGAACTGAGCGATGTTTTTATGATACTCTTGATGCTGTCTTAATTGTGTTGGATAACTCCAGCGTTTGGACGTTAATTCAAATGCTTAGTTGAACAAAATTAGTATTTTGAAAGTAAGCACAGCTTGATCTGTGAGTGATTATGTACACGTTTTTGAAGGGTGGCCATTGCTTGTAGATGCCTTAGCTTCTCCAGAAGTCCAGAGTTACAGATCTTGCAGGAAAGTTTCTCCATTCTTGTCAGCTGTAGCTTTTGTTGCTCCTGTATGCCTTGAGATAAAAATGGAGATACTCAAATCCAGAATCTCATTTAAGAAAACAAAAAAACCCCCAACAAAACCCACTTCTGAAGACTTTAGGAAGAATCCTGTCAATTAAACAGAATATGCAAACAAAAATACTGGCTGTAAGATGCTAGCATCTTCAGAGAAATTTCACAGTCTTCAGGTAACTCACCTTGCTCCCCTCTTTCAAAAGAAGAAAAATAATTTTTAAAAATTCAGCTTGAATTGTAAAAACTCCAAACATGAATATTGGCCAGCTTTTTGCATCGAAGTCCCAGTGGATTTTTCCACTTCTGTCATTCTTAAGCAATAGCAAGCATTTTATATGACAAGGTGATTGCTAATAAAGATTGGGGGTTTTTTTCCTGATTAAAAGACTTTTTGCAGACTGGCTGGATGATTGTTTGCTTTAATTATGTATGAGAAAGACCATTGAACCCTGTGATCTTGGCTAAGGTATTTCTGTGTGCCTGACATTGATTGGTATTGCTTCTGAAGCTTGTGATGGGACCTTTAACCCAATGTGCCAAGCCGTAACAGTGGGACTGCTCCACCAGTCCTAAAGCTGGACTCCCTGTTCCAGGCCTTTGAGTGAGAACAGAGGTCTCACATTCAGTCGCTTTTCCTGCCTGAATAAAGACACTGAACCATAATAAGAATCTCTAGCTAATACCAAAAATACCAAGGATGACAGTATGTATTTACACAAAGAGAAAATATAAATAGATACGGATTTATCTTAATAATGTTTCAGAGAATTTTAGAATGGTGAAAAGAGGTCAGAGATTTTTTTTTCCTACAAAATATGAAATAGGGCACTAGCTAGGCATTAGGCTTAAGAATCCATGACCACATCTGAGTTAATTTTGGCAGTCTGTGTTCTTATTTTTCTTGCATCAGAAAGTTTGAAAACGTTATTTGAAATTCATGGAGAACAAGAAAACCACACTTCATCAGATTTTCTGTATCTGTTAAACTACCTTCAGGGCATTTTTTAATATTTCCCAAATACTTTAGTTACAACTCTTGCCTCTTTCTTTCCCCCTCTAGTCTTGAAATAGTTCAGTAACAGCTCTTACCCATTGGGTTGAAGTATTTCCTTCATCAGGAAAGCATCGAGGTGGTTTGCGGTTTTATTTCACATCAGTGCAATAACTTGGAAGGTTTTGTCTTCTTCCTTTTGATGGCTTTGTTTAGTCTGAGGTTCAAGAGTGGAAGCCTGTTGTCATTCCGAACTTAAGGATAGTTATTTCCAGAACAGGTTCTACTAGTTTAATTTAAATAAAACAAAAAGCACTTCATTAACTTACTGAAGGGTGATGCTTTTTACTAGTTGTCATTCTTTGTTGCATCATTTCTTACCCAGCTATAAACTTGGCAGATTACTTATTTATAGTGATCAAAATGTTTTTATGGAATGTTCCCAATACCGTCAAGGTGGTTTTGAATTTTTAAAAAGTGCCTATTAGTAATTGAAATTAATTTCCTAGTCACTTGGTTTTATTGGGTCTCAAGAATTATTCTTGAGTTTTGGTAACTCCAAATAATGCTTTTAAAAGAATTAAAATAACCCACAGTACTACCACCAAACATTTCAACGATTTATTTATACAGCATTAGCAGTATTATAAAAAAAAGGTTAGGTACATTATGCATGGGCAGTCCTTTGGGTGGAGGTATCTCATTCTTTGATGCAAGAAAACACAGTTTCTGGGTTTTCTGAGCTTCCATGTTCCATATCCAGGTACTGAATGCAATATACTCAGCTACTACAAAAAGTCTTGCTAGTGAAAAGCACTCGTAGAGCCATTCTAGGAACACTGTACCTATGGAAAGAGGATAGGGAATCAGTCACCTGAATGCTCAAAAGACCTGCCACAGCAGTGTGAACTGAGCTGGCCATCACTTCCAGGAAGCAGCCCAATTAATTTGTATGGGTATATTCTGCAACCTACAGATGACTTGATTATGTTAAGAAATATGGCTCTGAGAGTGTGAAAACTTAAAGAAAAACCCCTGGAATGGCTACAATTAAACTGATACATACTGCTTATAAAATTAGTAAGAAATCATGGCATCAAGTAAAATCAATAAATAATTGAGCATTGAGTATGAAGTAATTCATTACATAAACTAATTGTACTGTTTCTAAGAAAAGACGATGCTTCCTTCCAGCAAAACCCTGACTGCAGCCAAAAAATCTCATAGCTGGGAGAAGGATCAATTTTAAAGGAAAGAAGAAAAATTGAATTTATCTGGAAATTCAAGCTTTGTCTGCTAAACAAATCTCTTGGCAAAATGACCTAAAATCTTCACGTATTACCGTAGGTGCACAGAAATTGGTGCATCTTCAAACCTGGATTTGGGCTTTTACACGGGACAGTCTTGTTCCTGTTTCGGGATGGGCAGGAGCATCCCTTGGTACCCAGCCAGTCAGGTCTGGCCATGTGACCAGAAGGGACCATGGCGTGAGTTGGCAGCCGGGACTGCGCCTTCTGCAGGACTGAAGGTCTCAGTGCCACGCTTCCAGGGTTGCCCAAGTGCTCTCCCACCCAACTGCCCAGCACCAGCTCAGGGCTGGAAGCAGCAGTGCCAAGCCAGGGTGGTGCTGTGTGTGAGTTAATAAGCCCTGCCAGCTTTAATTGGGCTGTTTGGAAACAAGGCAGCTGTTGTGCATCCTTAGCCTAATTTATTTCCAAATTTGATAATCCACCCAGTATTAATGGAGAACTGACTATAATTATTTTTTTCTGGTTAGACTAGTTACAGAGTAAGTCATACTGCATTGTGTTTTCTTTCTCATATGTTCCATTATAACTTTAAAGAACATATTGCATTATGCTTCCTTTTTGGCTTCCTACCTTGTACTTTACCAAAAATTTCTGAGCAGTGGTGTGGTAGTCACATGTTTGCTAAGTCAGCTGAGTCTATTTATGCATTTAACAAAGTGTCTCATATTTTTCTTTGTGCTCAGTAACAGAAATACTTGAACTGCAGATGACTTTTAGATGTGTAATAACTTCCCATAAGTTGTGCAGCTTTGTATAAATATCTATATAAATATGGAGGATATGTTACATTATAGTAGCAATAAATTGCTTCAAATGAATACAGTTGAAAGATGGGGAAAAAACTCTTAGTACTTTCCCTACCAGAAGCATCCCAAACCAAATTTTTTAGTAGTCTGTGAATAAATTACTGGTTGAATTAATAATAGGGCATGTGATGTACAGGACATGTCTTGGACACATAGAAAAGGAGTATCTTGTGATTTTGTGTATGACCTATAACACAATATTGGGCCGAAATAAAATTCCACTGAAGTTATTAATTGCTATGTAACCGAGATGTCATGTTCTTTGTTTTAACGTAAAACACATGGCTTTGTTTATTTCCATTAAACACATTAGTAATATGCCAAAATGGATATGCACAGATGGGCATGGTGGGATGGATCTAATTAAAACCTCATTGAAGGTGAAGGGTATAACTGCCATCTTTAATTTCATGTAATTTAAGGACAATTAAGTCCCCTCATGTTACCAAGCACAGCAGCAGCCTCCACCCAGATGCAGAATAAAATTATGGTTTCAAATGCTGGAGTCACTGATGGCAATACCAGCCAGAGATGTTGCCACCACTTTCTCCACGCCTGCCTCTGCCCTGTGCTGTGTGGACTCAGACAGTGTTGCCATGAATTTTTGTTTGGGGGCCTGTCTGATGGAGGGCATCTGATTTAACAGTTTGCATTTGTTTTGCAAGAAACAGGAACAATGAGAGAGTGGGTAGTTAGTTGGAGAATTATTAGAATATTTTAAGCTAAAAATTTTATGGTTTTGCAGTCCAAATGTCAATATACAGGCTCTTTCCTCCTTGTAGCTGTGCTTTTTGTGATGTATGTTGCTCCTTAACCTTCTGCTTCAGGTGATGGTCCAATGGAGTTCAGGGCTGTCTGAGGAATGGTGAAAAATCTTTGGGTGAAATACAGAAAGTGACAGAAAGAATAATACAGGTACTTCATCAAAGAAATGCATTTCTGGTATGATTCTGTACATTAAAATGAGACATCTAATGCCTGACATATGATTATTAAGTGCCAATAAATAACCTGTTTGGCATAGAGGTTACCAAAAGTCAGAATACCGCATTCAAATGCAGGCTGGATCTGTAGAAAAAACTGTCAATTTAGTGTCAGAGGGAACCTGCTTTTGTAGTCTCTGCAACAATAATACAATTATCAGAAGCAAATGCACTTATTGTCACTGTGTCTAAAGCCAGCTTTTGGTCTAATTTTTTTATCATGAGATCACATGAACCAATCAGGTCCTGCACTTTTGTGTTTCCTTCTGAACAACACAGTTAAAAAGTTCATGTTGTCTTTATTCTGATCGTGCGCTTTGATTCACCTTCCCTTGCATCTTTCTATGGCTGGTTAGGTTAAAAAAGCTGAATTATAATGTCTTAACATTTATATATAGCAGAACATACTTTAAGGCCTATTAGAAGCCCACAGAAGTCTGCCAGCATGATTATAGCCTTTTCAGTCTTCCTGTTTTCTGCTTGGACTCCTTTTGTTCTCCATACACAGCATAGCACAAAGGGGTCTGGGTCCATAACTGAGGCTACTGCACAGCACAGAGGCCCCAAACAGCTCTCCTGCCTGCTTCCCCCTTGAGCAGAGCCTGTCTGTGCTGCCCAGGGCAAAGGCAGAGCAGGATGTGGTGGTGCAATAGGATGTCATTTTGTATTTTTAGAGAAACAGCAAAAACCCCCAGAGGATGGCACAGAAAGCAATAAGGAAACTCTAGGCAGCACCCGAGTGGGCACTGGTACCACAATCCACAGTGACTCCTCCCAGCAGGCTGCCAAGACAATGTCAGGAGCACAAGTATACAAGCAAGTGCAATCATACAAGGAGAATGCAGTGCTGCATTGCTGCCCAGGCAGCAGGTCTGGACATCCCCAGTCCAACTCAGCAGGAACCCTCTCACGAGCTCTGTGTTCCTCCACAGCACTCAGATGCTTCCAGTGTCGCAAGATCAGATGTTTCCAATTTTTCTTCCCGTGGCGGCTACTTAGAAGTTCTGCTGCCTGGAGAAAGCCAAATATTGGAAACCCTTTCCTGTCATATGACTGGACCTACTGCTGCAAATGAAGGGCTTGCCAGAAAGCTGGAATTCTGCAGCATGTGCACTGAGACACTCCATCCAGCATTGCTGCTGGAGGCAGGGCTGTCACCATGGCGTGCTGGTGACTTGCTTTAGTAGGGGCCAGTGAGGAGTATGAGGGCAGCAGAGTTGAATCATTCCAGGAGAGGTTGCAAGCCACATATTGTCATTGCCCTTTGTAGCTCTGTAGCTCTTGGAGTGTCTTTTCCGAGGTGTGCTGCCCTTACGGTGTGGGTGAGAGCACAGCCCCCAGGAGGCCAACAGCAGGGCCTGACTGCTGCTGTTAGCAAAATAATTCTTCCAGTTGGCAAACCTCTTTCAGTATTTTCCCAGCATGAAGGTCGCTGTGAGCAAGGTACAAGCAAGGTGAACTATCTCAGCAGGCTGTGGGCAGCTTTTGGGCTACAAACTGCCCACCATATGTGACCGCTCAAGCACCTGAACTTGTGCAGAATTTACCTTGCAGCCGAGAAGCTGCCCCGCCCTTTTGCTTTCCATCGTGTGATTTGCCGTGCAGGGAGGTGGTTTGTATCCCTGCAGCAATGCTGTGTGTTACCTGTGCACTTGACAACCCAGCTCCAGCCCTGCAAACTCAGAGACTCGTGTTTAGCCTGTCAGATTCCTGGAGATTAATCAGGCATATAAATGTTGGCTGGATCAGTAAATAGTTTCCTAGTTCTTTCAACTTCATTTATGGTAACGCATTGCTTTTCTTTGTTTTTCTTTCACATTTTGAAACCAGAACATTTAGTTCAAGGGTCACATACAGTCGTTATCTTTAAATACTCTGTGAACATAAGTGCTGACAAGATCCTAGGTCAGCAAGTATCAGTGGAAACCATGAAGCATGCAGACAGCATGTACTGCAGTCAGAGTCAACAGCACCTAATAATATGCACAGGTTTTTCTTAGAAGGGACCAATGGTTTCGAATTAGTTTTTCACCCTCTCGAATCAAACTTTTGTGAAATAGAAAAAAGAAAAAAGCCCCAAACAGAAGTGCAGTATAATATCAGTGACTGTGAGAACATGAATAATAATGCAATGAAAAATATGTTCTCATCAGTGTTTAAACTAACTTAGATGCTGTGGAAGAAATCTGTGACGAAAGAAAACTTGCCAGAGTTTTTCATCCCTCCCCTGAACAGAACTGCTTGTGCATACAGAATTTCAGAGGTTTTGTTAGATTTGATTTACGGTGCGTTGTAGCATTGCCAAATGGAGCAATGTTCAGTACTTTGAAAACTAAATCAAAAAAGAGTGGCTTCGTTTCAAATAAGTGCTCTGGTCCTTGTTAGGTTTGAGTCCAGATCTCTTCTTGTTTATACTGTTGTACATCTGGACTGGTGCTGCCAGCGCCTGTGGTTTCACCATGTCGCAGCCTCCTAGGGCAGGTTTGCTGTGAGGGGCTACCAGGCTGTCAGCTCCCTGTCAGAGCCTCCCCAAGTGACATGTGCTTCTTTTTATGAGATGGGAGAGATTTGGGATTGGTTGAAAAAGGACTGGCCCTTCTCATTCTGGAGGGAAGAGAAAAGCAAGTCCTTGAATCCTAAATGCTCACTGTCAGAAATCAAAGAATTAAACCTCCACAGCAATTACTTTAAGTTACGTTCATCATTTTCACACAATTCCGTGCATTTTAGGAGCCCCAAGTCATGAATTTTGAAATGCAATGCAAATAATAGTAAACAAAATACCAGTGTTTTGGGAGTAATTCCAGATATACATTAAGGAACAGATGGTTTTGGTGTGTTGCCTCCATTTTGCTGTTAAACCTGGAATAAATGAAACTAGATAAAGTAATTAATGCAGAAAATTCCCAAACTTTCCATTTCCATGTCTCTCTCTACCATTTGCCTCTACTTGTGGATCCAAAAGCTGATTCTATGTTTAACGTGTGAATTGCTTAATCTTTGTTAATATAAATAAGAGGAGTTTGTCACCCTTATATAGCTGCTAAAAAGATGTCTCCTATGAAAACATCGTGTGAGGACATCATGTAACTACTATTGATTGCTTACAGCTTGTTTTATTTCATGAATACAAATACTCTGCTCTTGCAAGTATTTGAAATTATGCCTACAAGAGCCTTCTTTAAGTGTTTAAAAATTGCTAGTACTTTATCTGTCAAGAACCACATTCTGATAAAAAATGTGTGTTAAAAGCAGTCAAAGCACAATATATAGTTGGTGTTTGTGGGTGCCTGTTTTTTCTTAATGACTTAACACACACTGCTTCCAGGTTGCTAATTGTAAGAACTGTTTACCATATGCCTAGTATGACAGAAGTTTTGATTAATCAAAATTGTTAGCATCCTCCCTTAAACCCATATTTAGATAGAGAGGTGCTGTTTTGATGCACATTTAGCTTTTCTTAGCCTGGCTGGTATTTGCTGAAGCAGAATTCTATTATTTCAATAAAGTGGCACATGCAAGTTATGAAAGTCCCAGTCAGTATGAATTATATCTGGCAATGGTAAAAAGACTAGCAAATTTTAGCTTCCCTAGATTTTCAAAAGCTAAGGTGGTGGATAAATAAAAGCAGAGGTGGATAAATATACAGCTTTGATGAAGATGTTTCTCGTGGTGAGGATGTGTCTGCTGTTTCTGTAGTCTGCAGGCACACTGCATACAAAAACAAGGCAGCAACTGTGCTGGTTGGCATCGTTACCAATATAGGGCAAAAGCAATTATTGTGTGTGGAAAACTGTAATGGAAATTTATATCAACAACAGAGGAAGAATTGACATCTGAAAAAGTGCATGAAAATAAAACATAATAAAGCAGGGATATAATCTTCCCACGGTACTGCACAAATATGAGCTATGTGTGCAGAAGGGCCTCTTGAAATAAAAGTGTGGGACTCCAAACAAGACATGTGCCTTTCTCATACACAGTTCTGAGGAAAAGAGAGTTTCCTCTCATGGATCTGGATCCAGTTGTCTTACACTACTCAAGTACTAATTTAGGCTTTTCAAATGGAGCAAGTGTATTTTAGGAACGTGTGTGCCTGAAGCGATGCACACACTTTGTTTCAAAAGGATGCAGTGCTGCACTGACATCTTCATGACAGCTCAGTATAAAGGTCCTTTCTTTACCATTTTGCCATTTTTTCATCTTTTCATTTTGTGATCCTGTCTTTGTAAAAGCTGATTTAGCTGCATCTTGCAAATAAATTTATGAAGTGAGAGACAGGGAAAGAGATTAATGTGTCTGCATAGTATATTAAAATAAGAGAGTAAGATGCTTTTCACCTCTGGAATAGAGCTTTGGGAGGCTGTTTGTTATCAGAGATAGTAAAATGAAGCCTGAGTGATCTCAGAGGTAAGAAGCACTCCTACTTGTCTCCTGTATTTTTGTAAAACCTCTAATAGAAGAATCTAGTACATCATATATGTCAACCTTTTGGGCACAGAAAGGATTCTGAACTGTTTCTGAATGTCCGATTTAAGCATTTGGCCATTTGTTATTTTCAAGGGCACCTGAAAATAACTCTGAAAGAAAAATCTTTGCAGGCAGGGGGTAATAGCTGAGCTCAACAGCAAATTCTTCAGGTCTCTGTGCTAAAATCTAGACTTTTTAGGAACATATGTAACACTGATGTGAACATTGAATTATGACTTATTTCTCCCGCATCAACTTACCTTTGAAAGTTTTAGTCCTGAACTCCATTTCTACCTTGTGAATCAGCTAAGAATCTTATGCCCCATAAGCTTTTAAAACAAAGAGGGTTTCAGGACTATGGACAATAATCACATTCAGAGAGAATTATTGCAAAATTAATTGTTATTTATTCTGTCAGAGATTGGGGGGGAGGGGGGCACAGAAATTTCTGTAAAGCTGGCGAAGCCACTCACAGAATATTCACATTTCTTTGGCACTTACTGGCAGGCCGGTGGGTTCCTCGTTCGTTGCTTACTAGATGTTTTAGGAGAAACTGTTGATTTTGTCTCAATTCATGTCTTATTTGGCCCAATAATGAGAATTTTATTAGTGACTTCCATGAGAGCAGGAACAAATAGACAAATTAAAATCTTGACTTAAGATGGAAGAAAACCCTTGGTCTTGGCAAATACTCTTTTTTTTTCTTTAAAGTGAGGTGTTTAAATCATATTTTTTAAGTCTGCTTCCATGGACCATTGTAAACCTACACATTCCACTCTTTTATGAGGTTTTTTAATAGAAGGAGTCATCATTTTAATTTAAAAGAAATATTCAAGTCAAATTTTCCACTGTCACTGCAAGGAGAAAGACAAATTGCTTTTCCTCCTAAGTTCTTGCAGTTTGATTCTGTTCCTCACTGTGCTGCCATGATAAATAATGCCGTGTGGATCATTTAAGGTTAGATGGTAGCTGGCCCTTCTGTGGGCTACTCACTATGGTGGTGAGCTCAAGGTGAGGCAAGACCAGCTCAGAGCTCACAGAAGTGTAGAGCTGGTGCTGAAAAATTCCCTTGGTGAGTGTGGGGCTTCCAGGCAGCCAGAAAAAGGGAGAGAGGGGCTTGTAGAAAGCTCTTTACCACATTGTCTCTTTGCTAACAAGGAGTGCAAGGGGGGACACACTGCAGGGATTACAATAAGTCTATAATGGGCAAAGCAGTTTGGCTGCTCCCTCCCTGCAGGTTCCCTGCACTGCTTCTCGTATAAACTTGGTATTAGTAGCAGAACCTTGTCTCTAGAATGGGGTTTCTAAATCCTTTCACAGAAAATATCTTTCAAAGTGTTTTAACTACCTATTGATCAACTGCCAGAAAATGACAACTTGCTATCACTGCTGCTAACTAAAGGTGAGGATAGGGGACATGGCATATTGATTCTTTGGTGTTTATTCTGCTGTGAAGAACAAAAATCATAAATGGAGAGAGGTGGGGAATTGATTCTTCAGTGTTTATCCTGATACAAGGAACAAACCACGAGCAGCTGAAGTGGGCAGGAGCCAGGCTCAAAGCTAACGAAAGAAAGGTCTTCAATTCTCATGTGGCTGGGAAGTGGAACAGAGGATGCTTTGAGTGCCAGGGTCTTATATGGGTTCAAGGGTTGGTGGAACAGGTTCATAGAGGAGAAATATGTTAAGGATTGCTAAAACATGGCAACCATACCTGCCTCAGGCAGACTGTGACCTGCGAATGCTGGAAGATGGCAGAGTTTGGGGGGCACATACCATGTGAGTTTCCTGTGTTCTTTCAGCCCTGTCAGAGTCAGGATCCTGAACAAGGTGGATCTTTCCTTTAACCTGATACAGCTTTTTTTTTTTTTCTGTTCTTGTTAGGCACATCCATTTTATAAATAGTAATGCTATCTCTCTGCTTCTTACTTTGGCTTCTCTATTATCTCATCCATCAGCTATTTCTTGTCTTTCTGACTGCCAGCAAAGATGAACATTCATTTTGTGTCCAGATGGTACCTTGCACAGTTGGGGTCAGCCTGGTGTGACCAAGTGCTTTCACAGCACAGCCATTATTAAGAAATAGTGTAGAAACATGGGGAGCTGTAGGTTTTTTTTCTTTTTGTTGCCCTCTGGGTTTTGTTATTATTGTCATTTGGCTTCTGTAACCCAAATCAAATTAGTTAACCCTTTTTGTTACGAATGAAATGTTCCCAGCAATGTAGAGATCTTCTCAATGTCTCCCTTTGCCATGCAGTGAGCAACTTCAAGGGCTGTGGAACCATGATACCTTTTACTAATAAGTTCTTGATTTTTTCCCCCTCTTTATATGAATGTAAATAATTTAGTATCTTGATGTACTGGTCTTTGTTTATTGACATGTAAAACAAACAAGCCCCGGTTGACACGAGAGTGCTTTTTTTTCGTTAGACTGGGGCTTGGACTACTGAATTTTTCAAGAAGCATCGTCCTTGCAGGTTTACTGGGAAATTGGGTGGTAACTGTCTGTCCCTTAGTGGCTAAGTGTTCACAAGCACCATCTATGCTCTACCATGATATTTGAAGAAGTCAGTGAAACCTACAAGCCCAGGCTGCCAGCCATAAAACAACAGTGCTGTAGCAAGACTGTAAAACTGTCCAGGGAGAAACATGATACAAGGTAGCCTGAAAACATGGGAATTAGAACTTGAAAACCATGGAACTGAGAATCAGCCATGAACAAGGTGGTTGCATTGGTAAACTCTGAGCACATATGTGCAGTGCAACTCTTAAATTAAGACAGCAAGTTTGGTCTAAATTGAATTTCTTTTGTAGATTTGATAAGGAAAAAGTTTATCTCATGGTGCTAACTACTGATGAAGAATTTTTTTCAGGACATTTGTGGTTTTGAGAACATCCATATCTAGAAAACACTGTTCAAAAGAAAATATGCAGAAGATGCTAACTAGCACTATATTTTTTCTATAAAATTATAGAATATCCCTGAGTTGGAAGGGACCTGCAAGGATCATCAAAGTCTAGCTCTTACACTTGCATAAGCTGAGATCCAAGCCTTTGTATGCAAATGTTTTGTTAGAAAGGAATAATGGATGAATAAGGTTTCTGTGTGCATACTTACATTAAAAAGGATTGTGAGAAGTATACATTACTGTGCAAATAAGGGCTGTTCCCTAATACCCAGGAGTAATGGGTTTTAGAGATCCTTTTCCATAGACTTGCATACCAGCTTGACAGACAGATCGTTCGTATTTTAAACACTCGGACTAGCAAAAACGTCCAAAAAGGGAAAATCACTGGAATTTCAGATTTGGATAATCCCATCAATCAACCTGTTTTCCCAGCTGGGGAAAATTTTTGTTGATTTAGGGAAAAAATAACAAAATCCTTTCTCACTACACCTTCTGAAATACTTACAGAAGCTCACATCCGTACATCACCCAGTCTTCCTCAGAGCGGATGACGTACACAGGGTGGGTGATGGCAGACACCAAGAGTTTGCTGATGCAGGGAATGCATCGCTCCTTTCCCTTAATGTCAAGTGTTCATTTAATTAACTTGCTTAGGTGACTGTATTTTGCTACCAGTTATTTCCAGTAATGAAGCGAAATACTCTGTTTGTGTAAAACACAAGTAAAGTTGAAACTAAAGTGTGTCTTCTCATTTGTAGTAGGAGGCAACTACAATAGAGCTGCCAAGAGAGGGGCTGACTCATTACAATCCCAGACAGTATAAAGAGGAATACATCACATTTCCGCTGTCTTAAGTTCCCTGAAACTGCTACTAACTCCAGCTTTGGATGGGTGTACTGGCAGTTTCTTGCCTGACTAAACTTAATGCAGCCCTTGGTTTGTGCGCGCAGGGTGTTTGGCTTGCGTGCGATACACTGAACTTGAAGGAGGAGTGAGAGCACTTAGAAGTTACATCACCTTTCTGTCATCCTGAATACCACTGCAGGTTTCTGAACCAGCCTCATATCTTCTCCTTGTGGCCAGGGCAATGGCTTGGTGTCAAGGCATCATCAGGGGATTTTTACCTCCCAGATGCCTCTTCTAATATATGAGGACATGGCTCGGTTTCTGTGCTCATCACAACTGCTTCTTCCAAGGTAAATTGCATATTAAGAACACGTTCATAGATACCTCAAAATGTGGCAAGCCTATGCTCAGTGTGGGTTGCTGGAATTTTTAGTTTGTTTTTGTATTAGAAATCCACACGGGGCCTTAAGCAGCATGTCTTTCAGCCTTGCTTTCAGAGCACCCTTTCTTCCTTCTTAACTCTGCCATTTAAAATTTGCTTTGGGCTGATGCTTTCTGCTGAAAGTTTGGCCTGAGGGTTTCTTTTTCTATGTGTGAGTTTCAGAAAACTGGCCACCAAAAAGAGGTGGTTTTGAACCTTTGTGAGATTTTTTTCTGAAGAAAAATGCACCCATTTGCACTGTCTGCCTGCTTTAGGGCTGCTGGTGGTGAAGGAATTGTGTGGCCGTACCTGTGTGCCCAGCCCTGTCTTATGAAATTTTGAGCTGATTGTTCAGGTTCAGGCAATTTGTCGGGAGGGTATAGACAAAGATCCTGAAAATACTGACTTTCTACAACTGACATGAAAATAGATGGCCAGTCAGAGGAGGGAGATCTTACACCCTGTCCTGAGGTGGATGTCAGTGAGCCCATGTAGCTGTTCCTCCCTAGGGCAAAAATCCATAGGAGACTGGATGTTATTGTCTCTGCTGGTTATGGAGCTGCTTTTCTTTAATGTGTACTTCTTGGGAAACCTGTAAGAGAATTGTGATGTCTTTTTTTTCCCCCTTCTCTGACCAGACTGAAAGGTCAAGCAGCTGCATTTTGTATCTGGTCCTTTCGTAGTAGACAATTATCAGTCATTTGCATTATGTGATGCTCGTATTGGTGTTTCTATGACACCCCTGAAACATCTTTCTAAGCCCTTAAACAAATGTGTTGTAGCAGTAGTATCTATGTATCTGTCTAGAGTATTTGCAGTTGTATCTAGATGTATCCATTGGATTTCAGCTTCCTGGTCATTTGAGGATGGCGGAAGAGTAGCCAAGCCATCAAGGTTTTAAAGTATTTTACTTCTCTGCGTGGAAGACAGGTTCGGGTTAACAGAAAGTCAAGTTCTTTTTGGCAAATGATAAAAATGTTGAATGAAAATGATTGCTTGAAGAATTTGTAAACTTATCTTTCATGTTTCTCAGTGCTGCTGGTATTACTTGGGGAAGGTGAATTTGTAGCTCTTCTCAACTCAATGGGTCTTCAGTTTCACCATCACGTTTCTTATAAGAAGAGGAATACTCAAACCAATCAATAAAGACTTGCTCAAAATAGTGAACGGGATGTTATTGATAGCAGATGTAGGGTTTGCAGTCCGGTCCTGTGGTTACACCGATGTTCTCGTTGGTGAATGAGGGGTGTCCCAAAGCTCCCGTGAAACGTGTGAGCCAAGGAGCATCTCCGCTGCCCGGGGAGGCTCTGGGCTTGTTGCCTGCGGGTGGGGGTCGTCCGGAGTCCTGCAGGCTTGAGCCTCGGCTGAGCCATATCCCCGGCTTAGCAGCTCCAGCCCGTCCGGACGAGGGGACAGCCCGGGAAGCGGGGTGTGGCTTTCCTTGGGGACGAACTGGGGGTGCGGTGAGGGGCCGGGGCTGGGGCCGGGAAGCGGCTCTCGGGGCCGGCGGTTTCCCGGGCGATGGGTGGGGAGAGGAGGA
>VXBT01002503.1:0-28997 GCA_013400235.1 Oriolus oriolus | reverse complement strand
CGGGGACTGCGGGGCGGGGGGCGGCGGCGGGCACGCACCCGCGCCCGGCGGGGATACAGCCCCCGGCTCGGGGGATGCCCGTCCGAGCCGCGGGAAGCACCGCCCGCCCTCTTGCAAGAGCATCTTCCTTTCCCGAGGCTGATCCGCTTGCTCAGGGGAGAGAGGGTGATGTGGCCTGATGCGGGCACCGGCGGCTTTCTGGTGCCCGGTTGTCGCTAGAATCGCCACCTCCGACAGCAGCTGCCCAAGGCACGGCAAACCCAGGCCGAGAGCTGGACGTAAGGATCCCGCCGGGGGTGTCAGCTCCATCCTCTTCGCTTCCCTATAAGGCCACGAATGCCACTTCTGAAATGAATTTGTGCCACATCTTCTCCATTTGCTTGTTGGAGAAGTTGGAAGATATTCCATGATTGAGGTTTCATGCATGTTAATGTGTACTGCTGGCTGATGCGTCCAGCTGGCTCCCTTATTTGTTCATTGCTATTTTCAAAAAAGATAAGGTCTGGGAAGATGGTGCTGTTGTGCTCTTCCTCCCCCCAGCCCCCGCAGAAAAGGAAAGTACATGGAAACTGATAAGTGGACCTTCACCCTGTAATTATAATATGAGCATTTCTCAATCGTTTTTCATCCTAGCTGCACTTGGCAAACATTGCCACCTGTTCCAGTACCTTTATCAAGTCTTTCAGATGCACTTGTGAGCTTTCAGCTGTTGAAAATTCACAGCAAAATAATAGTTGGACCAGTTAGAATTACTGGGTCCCCATCTCTTACTGTTTTGACTTGCTTTAACCAGAGCTTCCACGGTGCCTTGGGCAGTGCTAGTCCTGACTTGGTCATGCCTGTGAGTGTGAGTGATGCTGCCTTCTCTAGGGTGTACGTTTGTGGGGTATGTTGCTGGTTTGCCTGCTCAACTCTGCACTTCACACTCAGAGGAGAATGTGATTCTGCCGTTCCTTACTCGGTTTCTGTTAAATGATTGTAAGTTGGGTTTCAGGTACTATGTCCATTTATCAGAGGCCTCTCTCATCCATAAACAGTGCACTGTGTGAATTTGCTTGAACATTCAGTGCTCTTATTAGAGCTGTCCTGTTTGCATGCATGAATTCTCCCCCTTTAGTTGATTCCCACACTGCTGTGACTAGAAGTTCTTTCTGTATATGACCAGTCTAACTTCATACCACTGGGGTGATGCTTGTTCACATCCCTGTTCTGTTTGCTGGGTAAAAGCACCGGTGCAAGCTTCAGAGAAGTTCAGACAAAAATGTTGAGTCAATTATGAGTCCATTTGTGGTAGTTTCTAAATTAATGTTGATCTGGCAGCCCTGTGAAACTTGTACCAGGGTACAAATGGGTAAATGTCAAACAGACTAACTCTGACAGCAGTATTATTTAGTGAATTATTTTGAACTCATAGTTTGTTTAAATGTGTCCTGTTGCATTAAAGGTAGTTGTCTTCAACAGGTTTTGGCTTGTAGATATATAAAGTATTTTCACTGAATGTTTGACCCCTTTGATAGTTAAACTTACTTATACTGTTACATGTAAGATATTTGAACTTGCATTTTTTGGTAACCTTTCGCATGCTCTTTAGACATATTCCACAGATCTCCAAGGGCTTAGCGCAGGTGAAAACCAACAATGCCACGTAAAACATATTGTTAGAATAGTGGAATTATTACTGTTGCACTGATAGACCTCTCCAAATCAAATGCAGCTCTGAAAGGTCCAGTTCTCTTTTCACTTACACTTACACTCACTGTCAGTCAGGAATTACTCTGTGCAGTCTATGGTCTTAAAATAACGAACAGCTGGTAATAAGACGTCAGATGTCTACTATTTATTTACTTCATTTAACATTCCTTACAAAGTGTGTCTAATAAAAATAAAATTATTTTATAAAGGGGAAGGAGAAGACTTACCATTTTTATTCTGAATCCTCGAGCTTTTCAGGAAAGTGCAACTCACAATTATACCAAAAGATGTGAAGGCTGTGTAAATACAAATTAATTTCGTGGCATGCACAGCATGACTGCATCTTCAATGCTAAAGTTTGACTATTGTGTAGTCAGTAATGTCAAAGCTAGAGGTACATAACATGTAATTAACCTGTAACACTTTCTGTCGTACCATATGACTAAGTGTAATACTGTAGCATACTTCACGGAACACATTAAATGTGTTACGCCAATCCCCGTTTTCTTACTCTGGTAAAATTTCTGTTTTAGCCTAATTTGATTTTTGCTAAGCAGATGTATATATGGTGATAGTCCAGCTAATGATATTATCTTCTGTTGCATGGCTAGAATGACATCAGAGCTTTCAGGTCTATGGTCTGTGAGATCTAAACTAATAGACATGATCTAGAATAACATTTCAGTCTGTGGTCCAGTGCTCCAGAGCAACAATATAACTCACAGAGTTCAAATGTTCTTTCCGGAGTATCAGACAGTGGCAAAAAGCTCTTCAATTGAGAAATGGCAACTTCAGTTATCTAAGTAAACCGATATATATACATCCTTCTTAAATTACCCAGCTATTTTATGTATTAACTATGGATTACACTTATTTTTTATTTCTCAGCTTGCTGTTTTCCTTGTGTTTTGTTATCTCATTTTACCTATCCTTCTTTCCTGTTATTTCCTGGAGTTTTAGAAGCTCAAAAATAGCTCTTCTTTTTTTTTTCCCTTTAAAAAATATGCTCTTAAACATTAATTTACTTTTTTTTTCTGAGTTAAGGCATTTCCCTTCATTCTAATGATTCTTCACTAAAAATTTTTAACTGCCTCCTCCTCTATTGTAGTAGCAATGACAGCACCTTAAATTGTGGTACTTTTTGGAGGCTGTCAGTGTAGCCTTCATTTAAATATATAGAGAAGCTGTTAGTCTGTGGAAGGCTTCAAATACAGTCAAGTTATGATGAAGGAGAACTTTCACACCAAGTTTTAACAGATTTATTAACTTCAAGTTTGGTGCAGTGCCCAGGAAGTCATCGTGCCATTTTGTTGATTGGGTCAAGTCTGTGTACAGAACTCCCACCTGGAGAGCTGAAGAAGTAATCAGTTGGAAACAAATGGATACAATTCTGTCCTCTACAATGGGGTATAAATAGAATAATTTCACTGATGTTAGAACGCGCTTCCATACTGCTGACTGTTGGAGCACATCAGAAAGAAGCCTACGGTAGAAAACTCATTTTTAGTCTTTACAGTTGCAGGTACATGTGTATAATTTTGAGGGGTTTTATTTGCTTTTTGTAACAATTTGATGTGCAAGAAAATGTCATAGGGCATTGTCCATTAAAAAAATTAGGAAAATGTTTCATAATCTGCTCTAAAGCCAGGTCCCAGCACTTTTTGTATCCATGTGTTTATTCATGTGAGTGGTGGCCTCTCATGCTTTTTATGTTCTTCTGAAGCTTTTGTCTCTCACCTTCACTCCTGATGCATTTCTTAGCACAGAGCAATATCATCTGTGGCTATCAATGTCTTTGAAACATCTTACACATTAGGCCTGCATTTGCTGAAATTCTGTGGTGTCGCCAAGAGAAGCTGCTCTTGTTCTGAAAGAGCAAAAGCCCCTCCACCGAGTGAAAGATGCTTTGGGATAAATTATTATTCTTTTTGATTTGTGACTGTTTAAATGCTCTGGGGTTTTTTTGAGGGATCACAGCTCCACTGCTCTAGACAGAATGTTTTTCTTCTGTAATCACTGGGGCTCAGAGCAATGTGTGGCTGAATGGGCCACGTTTATTTGCAGGCTGTACTCCTTCTTCTGCAGCTCTAAAACTCCAAAATGCACCCATGGTCCTACTGTGCAAATGGTGTGAGCAGAGAGGTCATTCAGGACAATTCAGTATTGCCTGTTTTTTGTGGATGTGGCTTTGTGGCTGCTCTTCAGTCTGTTGCCAAGGATAGGCAGGTTTTGAAAAACCAAGTGAACAAGAACCTATCAAGACAAGGCTTGTAGGGTCAAGTGCTGCCTTTTTTTAGGACAAGTGGATATAGTGGGGAAAAATGGAGAAGTTTTTAAATACGTGAGGCTTTTATCAAGTCATATCTGGAAACCATCATATCTGTGAGAGCACTGAGCCTTGCTGCTATGGAATGAGCTACAGAGTGTTTGTGACTTGGTAGTAAACAAGACTCTTTGGCTGAATTTCTGGCAGAAGAAACTTGAGTAGTGATAAAATTGTGTTGCTCACTAAACATGCAAGAGTTAGACAAATATGTCAGTGAAGTTAATGGGGTGAGAGTGAATGGATTGGACTTTACGAATAAACACATCAGTATGAACTGAGATGTTTTTGGGTTCCTTGAGAAATAATATCTATGTATAAGGAATGTTCAGGCTCCCTAATGAACAAAACCTTATAAGTTTTTACACAGAGTTTTTTTTATGGTACACCTAGGTAAAATGATGTTCATTTGCATGTTCAGGACACTTCCAGGAAGAAAACTCCTTTCTTAACTGGAAACACTTTCAGATCTATTGTCAGGTACCTTAGTAGTACTTGAGTGAACTTGAACCAAACACTTGTTTCACTTTTTCTAGTGAAAATGAGAAATAACTCCACTGAAATTAATGGAATCCCATCAATGAAACTGAGGATAAACTGGTTTGCTGTGCTTATAAAAAAGTAGAAAACAATGCATTTCTTTTTATATGTATTTTTTTATTTATTACAAAAGTAAAAATGATCTCTTAAAATGTGAATTTGTTTTTATCATACTCAGTTCTCAAAGTTTTTGTGTGAAATGCATTTCAAAATAGTGCAATGATTTTTCAGCAGTGGTACCCTTGCTAATATCCCAAGGAAACAAGTGCTGCCATGTGTGAGTGTTAGTGGCTTATTTCCAAACAGGGGCTCATGGCTGTGTAGCTCTACACAAAACCCAGGGTGATGGGTCTGAGAGACATCTCTTGTCTCCAGATTGAGAATGTATTTGTACCATAATGCACTGAAGACAGGCATGGATATGACACTGAAGTGTGCCCTGTGATTGACTGGAACTTGAGTATCACCTCTGGGGAGTGTAGGAGTACTGCAGGCACACAATTCTTCTCACTCAGCTTGAGGTTTCAGTTTGTGTATTAAACACTCTGTACTTTTGCTGTACTTCCTGCAAGGAAGACTCATTTTTCAGATGGGCATCCAGGGTGCTTAGACTCAGAAAAGTCTCGGCAAAGGCCTCAAAAAGGACCAGGAACCTTTCTAGAGAAACTGATTTTGATTGCAATAAGTTTAGACTAAAAATAAGAAAGTCATGGCCCTAGTGCAGAACAGGCACAGAAAAGGAATAGCTTCTTCTCTAAAAAATTAAAAACCCTGCTAGCTCCAGCTAGGCTTTTCAAAACACATGTTATCTGAAGTGTTGCTGGTGCCTGGACTCTGTCTAGATGTACATGGGGGGTGCCCTGAAGGCTCATTGCTGAGCTGACTCTGGATGAACTAGCCTTGGTAGCACAAAATGTCTCCCTGCATCAGCAGAGACTGAGCTCGCCCAGCAATGCCAGCCTTCCACCTGGACACGATTAATTCGAGAGGTTTACATGGAGTGCTTCAGAGATGTGCCTGCAAAGCCAAAAAGTCTCAGAAGGCTGCCTGGGGGAGTAAAGTTCTAAAGCAAGGGCCTGAGCTTCTTGTGACTACAGATACTCCCTCCAACTTAATTAAGGCTTTCTGCTGATACATACAGCCATGCTGACATTTTGCTGACTCTGGAAGCAAGACTAACAGAAGAAATGTGTACAGTCTTGTACGAGTCTAGTCTGTGTTGTTGCTGGGAAAAGGAGGGATAGTCAGGTCATAGGAAATGGGAATGATATTATGTTCAGGAATTAGCTGTAAAGGGTGATGTTTTCTGCCATTCAAGCAATCCATTCAGGTAGACAGAGCTGGAAAGCCTTGCAAGACTGTTTCTTCCTCTTGTTTAAAATAAGAATGCAGAAGGCATATTCTTACACATCAAAGTAAGATGAAAGGTATTTGCTATTTATGTATGTTTTTCAGCAGCAGAAAAAAATAAAAGTTTTCCAAGAAATGAAGTACCATTGGAGACAAAAACCCAACTTACTTTCAAACTCAAAAATCTCTGGGCTTGGCTACTGCAGTTTCTTCACAGTGAGCTCAGATCACCTTTTCCAGCTAAGTACTAAGAGGAAAGGAGAAGTGAAAGGTTGTTCTACTGTCTGCCCTAATTTCTGTAATTAATAGAAGGGATAATTTACTGGTTACTCAGCTGAATTATATACTAGCAAGAGCAACATAACATTAGTAACTTGGGAGGAACAAGAAAGAGATTGTACTTGAGTGAATGTTTCTCTCCCAGCAAGAAGCATCTGAGTCACCAAAAAAAAAAGTCAGTCACTTATATCAGGCAGCCAGGTGGCAGCTTTTGTCTCTGTTTTTTTGTTAAAAAGCAAGATGAATTAAGGGTTGGTTGATCTCCTTAGATGTTTAGGGCTTTGGATGGGTTGTGTCCTAATGTTTTTATTAGTTCTGTCTAGCCGTTTGATAAAACTTTGTTTATCTGGCAGGAAGAACGAGGCAGCATTTTACACATGTAGTGCCAGCTCTACAACTGCATCAAATGGCAGAATAATCAGGCATTTGGGAGCAACTGCTTGGTTAGTTGTGCCAGCTTTGTAGCAGACAAAACCACCAGAGGACTGAGCAAAGTGAAGAATATAAAATTCAGAAAGATTTTTTTTTTCTTGTGTTGCTCCCATCTTGAGTGACTGCACCTGGGCACCAATCCACAGCAGCATCATTTTCACACACTGAGAGTCTGGCCCAGATATGATAGATTAAGGGATAGTATGGATAATCATTAAGGATAAGCTAAACAATCATGAGAAATGTGTTCTCTGACAGTAGCAAATTTTTGTTGCTATTTCTGTGTTGTTTAGGACAGAAAGACAGAAAAACTATTACTGCACTGTTGGTTGGTTTAGAGGATTATGCCATTACCCAGTAAACATGTTTGGTTTTTTTTTTTCCCTAGGTGCTACAGGGACTACTAAAGATGTGTAAGTACTTACTCTACTCTACTCTTTTAAATATATAACCCTGGACACATTTTCAGTCCTACTAACCTTACACTAGATTTAGTCATACGTGATTCATCTGGCTCCTAACGTATAATCAACACAACCAGATGTTTACTGTCTTTAGTGACAGCTTTCATCTCCACGAAACAACTCCTTGTCTTGTTTACTTTTCTACAGATTTCTTTGCTTGCTGTTTCTCTAACAGAAATTTCTTTTCTCTGCTTCTGTTGAGACAGTTGTCTCGCAGAGGTGGTTATCTTACTTCAGACTGCTTTTCCCCGTCATGTGCCAGTGCACCTTTTTCCGGAGGCCAAGTAATTGTATGAGGCCAGCACATACATTTCTACCAGGCCCAGTGAGAGATTTAGAAAGCCACTGAGACAAATTTCCCCTCTTTGCGTGAGACCCACTAACCCATCCAACTTCCTTTTCAAAGTACCCACCTCCTCTATGTATTCTCTGCATTAAAGATTGTATCTATTAGGTTGACACAGGGTAGCAGAGGGCAGCCCTACCCATCCTGTTTTTCTCCAAATGTGCGAGGTGTTTTATAGAGTTGTTTTTATTTGCTGATACAGAAAAGTACAGGAGCAGCTTTATTCAGCCATAAATTAATTTTTCTATCAAAGGAAACCATAAAGAACTCCTCCCGAGGTCTTGCCGCCTTCTATTTCATGTAATTGGTATTTGCCACTAGAGTTTGTGACTGAGGGACCTGGGAAAGATTGTTATGTTATGCAACAGGAACATTCTTCTGTTTTATTTACTTCGCTTAGAATAACTGCTCTAATGAGATGGAGGAATCCTGGTGTAGAAATGAGGGCAGTCGAATCAGATAAACAAGTGGAGAGAAGAGCTTAACAACAGGCTTGTCCTTGCTATTACAGAGCACAGCTGAGAACTAACAACAGGTGTCACTTGGCTGATCAACACTGTTGCCACAGATACTCTTGAGATCTGTGTTACCTCTGTAGTCTGTTTGCTGGGCTTGCAGTGCCAGACAATAAATAAATTACAGAAGGCAATCTTGTAAGGAACCTCTTCTTGAGGCAGCCTGCAGCGTCACTGCTCTCAGTACTTCTGTATTTACAAACCCACTGGTTTAATTTATATGAAGGCCTTTTTTATTGTTCAGTTTAGATGATTTAAGGACTGGCTTAGAACTGCATCCTTCTCTTTGCTCATCAGTAGTTTTACATTTCAGAATCGCACACACTGTTAAATTATGACCGTAGCAGGCATGTTCCTTTGCTTAAAGGTATGGAGATGTGTAGAGCTGTGTCTGTATATGTGTAAGCATTTACAGAGCCAGGCTGCAGGAGTTAAAGTGGGAGCATCCTACTCCTCAGCGTGAGTTCATCTGTCATGTTTCAAAATAGTATCGAGATAACTTAGAAAAAAATTAATTACTAGTGCAGTCTTCAACAAAGGGAAAGGGTCAGTCCTGGAGCTGTTACTCATTCGGATTAAGGATAGTGGAGCCAGCCAAACAACCCGTGTGAGTAATAGCATGGTTGAACCTTCTCATCAGATGTTAGAAACACGGATCTGCTAACGAGGAATGGCAGTGATGACCCAAAAGCCCTAATCAGGCATTCCAACATTTAACAGAAGATTTTTATGAAGGGAGTAAAATGTCAGAAAAATTATTTTTGTTTCATAGAAATGAACAAAGCAGATTTACATTAACTAACATTATAGGTCCACAAAACCATTTTGGTTTTTTTTTTGCTGTCAAATTTCAGTCATATCACTTCTGATCCAGAAAAGCATATAGGTGTGTCCATCCTTACAGCATGCTTTCTGATACCAAATCTGGTTATTCTAACTTGAGATTTCTCATTTCTTGACTATGACTCATTGCCAAAGCACCAGGTCTCCTGGAGTGAGCAGCCAGATGGAAGGGGAAAGGGCTAGATCCTGCTCTGAGCCCTCCTGGGTGACAGCAGGGAAGCTGCTTTGCCCTCTGGGCCTAGAGTTTCTCCACCAATAAGATACAGATGATGATATGATCTTCCTCTGGCACTGAGGGCTGTGTGGCGATGAGAAGGACATATGCTCTGAGAACGTGTCTGCCCTCTGTGCTCCTACTCAGAATCTGTCAGCCAGCTTCAGTCCGTGATCCTGCCCCACTAATAAAGACACATTCATAACTGCTGACTGGAAAAGCTTAGCTGTGGGAGAAGTAAGGGATATGCTAGAATGTAATGCAATGCCTGCGATATTTAGTGCGTGGTTAAGTCTGGGGGAAGATTAGTTACAGTAGGAAGGAAAGGACACAGCAGTTCAAGCCTGTTTCAAAATACTGAGAGGAAATCCATCAGATAAAAATGACAGGCCCTTGTTCCCAAGAAACACCAAGAATCTGAGGAGTAGTTGTCTGTTGCTTGTTCAAAGGTCAATGAATCATTTCTGGTGGGACTACTGAGCACAGCTAGAAAGAGTCTGTATAATGCTCAGCACAAACAGAGCCATAAAAGCTGAGGTAAGAAAAACATGGATGGAATGAATAAGTATTAATGCCTGTCATTTGACATTTAAAATATGTGAGAAATGGCAGCTTCTTTTACCATTGAATGGACATAGGACTGATGGATGTAAAAGCTGACAGATGAACAAATGTGTTTTTCAGACTTTGGGTGACAGGAAGCCTCTTGGGACAGACAAAACCTTACCAAAAGAAACACTTATTCAGCTGAAAATAGAATGCTGTTATGTGGATTTGCTGTTAAATCTGCCTGTTGGCTCCAGGACTCTGCCCACGCTATCTGCTGAAAACCGTGCTCTCGGTTCCTCTGCAGCTGTAAACAGCATCTGAGGCAACGACACAGCAGCTGATCAGCACGAAGCACCTTGGCCTGTGAAGTTCCTTTTGCTGTCTATTCCTGCTGCAGAAAAGCTTATCCTAACTTGCTCTCCCTGCAGGACTGCTGGACTCCTGTATCCATGTCTCTGAGCCCAGGAGACGTGGCGATGGGAGCACTGCCGAAACCAAAGGAGCTTCTCTCCATTGTCACTCCCGTGTGGTTGAGCGTTGCTGTTGTAACTTTGCTCCTCAGAGCCACCTGTGTTCACCCAGCCTGGGCACAGAAGCAGCACCTGCCTCAGTGGCTCAGCAGACACTAAATGTGGGAAATTAGTGGGCACCTTTCAAAAGGGGGTCTTGAGCCACCATGTGTGAAGGCAAGACGTGTGTGAATATGTGTAGCAGATAAACTGGGGCAGCATTCCTTCCTGAGCCCCCAGAAAGGCGTGTAAAAGGGCTTCTTCCTTAAGTGCCACCACCAGAATTTTTCTTTCTTTTTCCTCTCACACTCCCATATTCCTCCTATCTCTGCTCACTCCCTCTGTTCTGGCAGGGCTACAACAGTTTGCCCCCAGTCATCACCCAGCCCAAGAGCTGTGGTCTGTACGATCCCAGATTATTTTTGCCGTTTTGCATTTGTAGAAAAGAGTATTGCAAAATTACTGCTTTGATTTATAGCTAGTAAGAGGAAAGGAAGACAGCAAAATGTTAAAAAACCCTCGTCTGCTTAATCACAGAGCTGGATAATTTGTTTTGGTGAGAGAATTACAGTAATGGTCTGTGATGCCATATTACAAAACATTTCTGGAACAGAAGAAAATGGCCCTGTTTCCCACTAGAATCTTTTTCTTTTTTTTTTTTTTTAACATTTGCATTAATTTCCTGTTGGACAATATTGATTATTATTCTTACAACTCCATTTTAGAGGCTTCAAGCTGTGCATGAAGTTGTCAGTGCTTTTAAAGCACTCTTTTCTCTGGACAGTGGTTAATCTGGATTACAGAAAATGTCCCAATTGTATGAGAAAAGCAATCCTGTGACACATTTGGTTGGCTCAACAGAAATGACTGTTTGTGATCTTTTGGGACCCAAAGTCCCTTTCTTAAAGTAGAGGTTTGGTGGGTTTTTTCCCCCTAAAAATACATCCTGATTTCCACCCACTGATATACACAGGCTTTCCATTTTCTTCAGGAGAAACTGCCCCACACTAGGACAGAGCAGCTTCATAGTCCTCAAGAAAAAATGTCTCTGCATTCTCTGGCTGTGTGCGAGGACAGGAAGATGACTTAGGTGGCTACATGGGGTCACAGGAGATGGGAAATGCCTTCTGAAATGGCTCTAGTTCCTCCAGGAAGGGATGGCAGAAGGCCCAGGAAATGAGTTGATCAGTTTTTCTTGAGTGGTAAGATGTAGACAAAGACAGCAGATGAAGAGTGCTATGCCCTGCATAAATATAATTAAGCAAAATTGCAGAATAATAAGATTTACTCCAAGCCTCTACTATTAAAAGGACCTGTGGTGATCCAGAAAGGATGGTTGGTAATGCTCTGCCCCTTAGAAATAAGGTAGATGTAAGAAAATTTCCAAGTTGTAGCAGTATTTTTAAGGCATTTGCTCCACTCCCAGGAGGTTTAAGGGCATTTTCTTGCACTTAAGACTGCATCTTGCTATGAACTCTGCTCTTCAGAGACCAATGGGCCAAAATCCCATTGACTTCAGGGCCCTGTAAGGGCATAGAGCTCCTGTGATTAATGAGTAGGCACATCAACCTTTTACAATAAATAAATTGGTTGCAGACCAAGCTAAAGTGCAGCTGCTGCTCCATCCATACCCAGCCATGGAAGTAGAGCTCAAAATCCAAATATTTAATAAAAGCTGGGTGAGTGATTTGTGTGAAGACTGATGCTGGGACACAGACTGAGACTGCGGCACAGGCATTGTACACTGAAAGAGTAAGAATAAATTCCTTGTATTTGTTGTATTACCAACAGTCATCAGTGTTGGTAATACAACAAATCAATGCCTTCACATCAATGCTGGTTACTTTACCCCCTGCTCCAGTTCAGCTACCCTGGACAGTATATAACTGGAAGGAATCAAACCTCAGTGACTCGCTATTGATCTACAGATTAACCTGTGATTTTACCCTAAAGTTAAAGGCGAATTAATCCCCCATTTATATGGGATTAATAACAGCATTTGGTTTGCAAATAACTGAATTCAGGAACTGCAGTGCCTCGTTTTATAGAGAGGCCCTGTAACAGCTTCCGGCTTCTGTAACAGCTGCTGTGAAAGTTTCTCTCTCTTCATCCTCACTCACGTGCCAGCACAGACACCCAGTCCCTTTCAGTCATCTTTTGGAGGAATAGCAGTCCGAGCTTGCTCCTGTTATATGCAGAGCCTTAATGTTCCTTTTATGTGGGGAGTAGTGTGGGGACTCACTCAGGAAGAGTGTTAATTTACCTGTTTCTGCTCCCAAATCTACTTTCAGATGTCACTGGTGGGGGTCATAAAAAGTAAGCTGCATCTTTTCTCAATCTTTTCTTTCTTCTGTACATTAGATTGGAAAATTTTCTTTTTTTTATACCTATGTGAGTACTTTGTTGAATGGTGGATGTTGTGAATTAAACTGACGTCAGTAATAGTCCCCTTCTTCCCTTGCTCCTGAGTTAACCCAGACGGTCATGGAGCAGCTGAAAGAAACAATCTGCTAACATGCTTTTTGTCTTTTGATGTTGCAGAGCAGAAGAATCCATATCAGATGACGACAAAAGGAGGTAGGTGCTCTGCTCAGCCACGCACCTTTATTTGCAATAGGCTGCAGTGAGTTGTGCCACCAGTTACATATCCTTCCTTCCCTCCTCCTAACTCCCACCAACACCAACAAAGCCGAGGAGAAATGAAAAGAGAGGGGGAAATCTCACACAGAGTCGAGTATTGATGAGTCCACCCAGCCAGTTACAGAGTTGGGAAGGTGGGAACTTTGTGGCAAAAAGAGCACATTATCTCACAGCTGTAGGTGGTGGGCTCGATAAGGGCTGGTGGCCTCTGCCTTCACACCAACACTGCCACAGAAGATGTCATTAGCACTTGTGGGAGATCTCTGCTGGGCTGGAAGTTGAGGGAAGTATGAGTCTATCATCAAGTAAATTAGAAATTGGCTCAGAACCCCAGGAGCTGGAGGAGGTGTGATTAATTCAGCACCTAACAGGGCAGAGCAGTGTAAGCAGTGTTACTCTGCAGTAACTCCAGGCACAGCAGAGGCTTTAAGGACCCAGTTTTTTACCTCCCTGCATCTGTCCCTGCTTTTCATACAGGCCTTTTGGAGCCAGAAAGTATCCTCTGCAAGTCCATGAGGGGGAGAGGGTTGGGCTACGAAAGTACCTGAGACACTCGTGCTCCTTACTATTAACACTTTTCTTCAAGTGTGACCCTAAGCAGGGGGAGGGAAGTCCTGTTTATTAATGAGGTCAAAGCGCTATTTAATTGGTGTGTGTTGTTTGAAGTGAGGTGCTTTAGTGGTGCCAGTGTCGAACATCAGTGTCAGATTAGCTCTGTGCTCAGCTGGATATATTCAGAAGAAGCTGGGCAGGCAGAGTTTATTGTCACAAGACAGTTGGGATCTAGTGATCAGTATCAGGAACTTGAGAGAAAAAAATAGCTCCTTTCCCAGGGAGAAGTGTGCCAACTGGGCTCTGATGTGCCTTTAATGGTTTCTCTGCACCAGGAACTACGGTGGGGTTTACGTGGGCCTGCCGTCGGACGCAGCTGCCATGGCTCCCAGTCAGACGAAAGCTGCACCCAAAGGTACTGGCAGGTTGTGGGTTGCATTTCTCCCCCTTTCCGGGGTTCATTTTATCTAGTAGGATGTATGTCCCTTAAAAATCAATTATTATTTCAGACAGACTGGCTAGCCTTGAAGCCTCTTAAAGCAGGGGGGCTATTTATACTTGTCAAAGGGATTGTTCCCATTTATTTAAAATTTAACACACTTTCGCAGAAGGATCCTAGAGCAGATGATGACAGTGTAGGTACGTGGTCTTCTGAACAGCTTCTCCACACTCTGAGTGCTCTGCGAATTGAAAGAAAACAAAACCCTGTTAGGACTAAGAGGCTGTGATAGATGCACTTGCAGAGCCACAGCACTATTTTTAGTTTTGAAGGTTTTTACTTGCATTGTGGTGAATTCCAGTAATAAGTTAGTAAGTGCTTGCTTTCAGGTTTATTTCTGTTCTTACATGAAACCTAGAAGAAACTGTTTCTTTTCCGTGTTATATTTTTGAGCAGTGGGAAAAAGCATTAGATTTATAGCTATTTAATATTCAAGTCATAAACATATCATTATGAAATAATGTAATATTCTTTTGATTTAATACAAAAAAATGCTGCTGTCACATATGTACAGCACAGAGCTTAGTCACTGACTGCTGCTTCCAAAATTTGCTGCAAAACAAGAAAATGGAAAACACGAACACTATTAACCAAAATAAAAGTAGCTGGTTTTGGAACAGTACTAACTTTGTTGCATGTTGGTTTTTTTTTTTTAAAGATTTTAACCACCTTTGTCTTTTGTTTTCTAATTAAGATTAGAAGGAAATAAAGACATCAAGATGCAAACAGCTGGAGGTACAGTATGTTTTGATTAACATTATGTGCTTGGCATGTATTTGTTGAACAGGAACAAGGTGGCAATGCTCCCTGTGATGCTCTAAGTTGGTCTGGGAACCACCAAGTTACATCTCCAGCTGCATCATAGCTTCTAAAGGCTGGACCAGGGACCAGTTCTCAGTGCTTGCAGATGTAAATTAGACAGTGGTGAAGTCGTCTTCTTTGTGAGGATTGAGAAGCAAGGAAACACTGTGTTACTTCATTTGGGAACAAGTAAAAATCAAATGTCCTTAGTGGTGCTAAGACCTCCAGTGAGAGGTAGGGTACATCAGCAGTGCTCAGATCAGCATCTGCAGGGACAAAGATTTTTCCAGGAATGAGGATTTTGCAGTTAGAAAACATCTCCATTTTTGGGAGGACCTCGAGGACCGTGGTGTGTCACCCACTAAGTAATGTATTGGAGCTTTCCCCTTGCTATGGGAGTGTCTGTGGGGGTTTCGTTTTCCACCAGCTAAAATAGGACATTGAAGATTTATAGGGTCTGCTCCTGAGTAAAGAGTTTTGACTAACTAACTTAAAAAAAAAGTCCTTTATAAGTTCATGTCCGCAGAAAAAATAAACAACATTTCCGTTCAGTACTTGAACTAAATAAACATTGACAAAATTTGATCGGGAACTGTTTTGATGTCTAGCCAGTGGGGAACTAAAAATTTTTAAGCTGCCAACAATTTCCATAAGAAGCAGAGCCCTTTCCTAATTTAGGTGAAGAGTCAGAAACAGTTTTGACTGGTCCCAGTGCTGGACACAGGCCTTGTAGAGCAGAACACATATAGGAAGTGGCTTTATTATATAACTGTTTAAAGCCCCAAGGACTTTTCTAGGAGCAGTCTTAAACAGGGAGAACTTCAGTTGGTCTTCACAGCTAATTTCAGTAGCCTGGCTGAGATGTCTAATCTAGAAACACCATCACCCCTGACCAGGGCAAGGCTCAAGCACAGTCTTGAGGTTGCCCCTTTCCATCTGTGGCTTATGAACAGAGTCTGAGTTACTTAGGTCCTTGTCTAGGTGCTTTAGTTGAATGCCTGAGGCTGGATAGAATCAAACACTTGACATTTTTTGCTATTTAAAATAGCCAAAAGTGCACTTTGCCGTCATTCATGCAAGATCAGAGCTTAGCTGCTGACTCAAGTCTTACACAGATGAGCAGCTTCGAATCTCCAAAGGGTGCTCTGAGCTCCACAAGTTTATGTGCATGTGTGTCTGCAGTTCACGGACTACAAATCTCTCAGCATGTATAGAATGTTCCTGTGTTGCTTTTCCACTATTGCTTTACCAGTCTACCTAAATCTGTTCCTTTCTCTTTTTTTGAACAGTCTACTAAGACCAGTTGCCAGTGCTTTAGAGAGAGCTGTCTTTGTGCTGAAGAATTCGATATTTATACAGCCTTCCTGAGAGCAAGAGAGATCACAGCACCAAAAATCCAAACTGTTGCAAGTTCCAGCTACGGGTAAAGCTTAAAGTACAGCGTTGAGTCAGTTTCCTATGATAGCTGCATTATGGAAACCTCCTGCTGTTCTCCTGTGAAAGATGAAATTAGTGAACTCATGGTGGATGTTTCTGCACAAGAGCTAACTTTGATGATCTGCAACTTATTCCTCTGTGGCCATACTGCAGATTCCATTAGCTATCAGCTACGCTTCATATATTTTCTCCAACAATTTTTGATAGATTTTATATAGAAAACCATCACTACTGTCCACTCAATAGTTTCTATGGTAGGTTCCTGTAAATCAATTGTTATTTTACTTCAGAGTAATATATTTGACAAGTTTGCATCTTTTTGGGAATATTGTAAATTTTAATATTTTTGCTGTGAAAACTTAAGAATAGGATGAAATAAGCATAAGACAAAAAGGTTCTTTACAATTATTACTGTCACTTTTACACCATGAGACAAATATTAGTGTTTAATTTTCACCTTGGAAAAAGATATTGCTCAAGGAAATTGATTCAAATAAGAACAATATACTTCATCGTAGTATTTACGTGTCTGTTTATATCTTTCTTCAGCTATATCTCTTTTATAAAGCATTACATGTAAAAAAATACTAATGAAATGAACTATTATGTGTTCCATTCCATGTAATAATAATAACATGTCCTTGCATAAGGATGAAGTGATAGTATTTTTAGAGAGAGTGGGACTAAACTCCAGTGCTGCATCCTCCTAACCTGTAGAGGATTTTTGATCACTATTAGAGTTTTGTATCCCTGACTCATCTGTAAGCATCTCCAGTGTGGCAAATTGAAACAGAATGAGTGTTATTACTACTTCAGCAAATTGTTGAGGTTTTAAAATTCATTAAGCTAATAGCAATTGTAAGTTTCACATAGAACATAAAACAGATTGTACATTTACATATGGCTGAATGAGTATTTAAATTATTAAAGCCTTTTGCATAATTCTTTAGTCAAACTCTTTTTAATGGGACTTGATATGCCATATACTTTAAGTTAAAAAAAAGAAAAAAAAACCCAATCTGCACCATATTAATATATTACTGTACATTAATGACCACTTTTAAAATTAAAAGAAAAAAAGTAAAACAGAAAATGGGGCCATGAAGAAACAAACCACTGTGAACCACAAAATTCCTGCCCTTTTCACTGGTACCTATTATGACCAACGAACTACCACTGACTACGATTTCCTGTAACTTGCAGCTTTGACTTTTAAATAGTGGTAGTTTGACATGAGGCTTGCAAAAAGAGATATTTAAAAGTATTCCTTGCTTGTCCTCTTTTTATTATTTGTGACGTTATTTATTGCTATTCTCTAGAAATCTGCTACTTGGGTTATCAGCGATTTCAGGCTTCCAGCTCCTGAAGGCAAACATGCATCTCATTCTTGACCATCGACCTCAAACCGGGATGAAATAAGCTCGAAGATTAAGATGTGGTGTTAAAATGTCTCTCAGTTTGAATGAAAGTCTGTAGATTATATCTGCAGTCTTGTCCTAGCAAGCCAGGCTGGTGAGGACTCAAGTAGCACTGCGTGATAACAGGCAGGCTTTCCTCCTACCTGCTTGCCATAGCATGAGGGCATAGCTTCCACTTCTTATGTCCCACAAATGGCCTATATGGTTTGCATAGCACAAATTTATTTGGTACAAAGCAGTTAGGCCTATGTCTGACCTGATTACGATTGTCTTTCCCAAAGCAGAAAAAGCACCAGCCATCCTAGGATACATCAGCATTCAGCTTGGGCTCGAAAAGCCAACAGCAGATGCCAGTAATCAACCCAGTTGTTTATCCACTTCTTCAGTTGCCGGGAAGAATCATCAGAAAGGTGGACAGGGCTAAACTCAAACATCACTTGTTGTTCTGCTGACACCTGAAGCCCCATGTGTGGGCGGAGAGAGGCGAGAGGTGATTGCTGATGAACTGCTCCTCGCAGCTGGTGGTGGGACAGTTGCAAAGGGTACTTTCCTTGGTTTACAGCATTGCTTGTTTTTCCTGTGCAGAGCTACAGAGAAGCTTGGAGCACTTTGCAGAATTGGTCTTTTAATGTTTCATCCTCTGAATGTGTGGGAGGTACAGTGGTTTCTTAATATTTTTGTTCCTCTGCATCATTTAATCTCAAAACTTTACTGACCAACTGACAAATGTTCAGCATCACGGACTGGAGCCTCTAAAATAGACATACATTTATCTGTGCTATGAGACCTGTACCCATCAAACTAAAGAGCTAGGGCCATGCCCTTGTCTTCAATTTGCAGACTCTTGTCTTTTGTTTTCCCAAGGATCCATGAATCTAGAAACTGTGTGACAGGACTCTGTATTCTATCTTGGCCAAATTCCACTTAGGGAACTGATTTTCTGCTCATGAAAATTCCTCTATGGTCAGCAGCCTTTGTTAATAAAAGCACATGACATTTCATGGAGAAATGAGTGTATCTCTCTTTCAAAACTTACAATCTATGGATATTTCTGTTAGGAGGAGGAACAGAAAAGAAACCCTATATGCCAGCTGCCAGCTGTGCTTGTGACGGCATCCTTGGAGAATATCTAGGCACTCAAATGATGGTTCAATGGGAGAACTGAGAACAGAACACAAGGAGCCATTGAATGACAGAGTTATTATTAAGGAATATGCTTTGGTTTTGTCAAAACATATTGAATTACCATTTGTGAAAAATAAACATTTAAATGTTGGGGCTGTAATATGATTTTCCTTGCAGTGGTTACTGTTTGTCCAGCCAGAGCTGAGGTGCCAGTGAAAATAATTCAGCAAAGAGTGGAGTTGGGCTTCATAATCTCAGAATCTCTGATCTGAGATTCTTTGGCAGCCCAGAAATATTATGCTTGAATTCGTGAATGTTGAAAAATTTTGGAGTAGGAGAGCATAGGATTGAAACTACAGTTTGTGACCAGCTGAAAAACACTCAAAATATCTTGTATTGCAAATTTTGGTCTCATATGTCTCTTCTTAATTCAGGACCTGGGGCTTTGTTGTAAGGGCCCAGCTTTTCAGTTTCTGGGTAGCCCAGACAGAAATATTGCCTGTCTTCTATGTGCCATCCACAGCCTAATGTAGTTCAGAGGATGTGACAACTCTAAGCCTCTGTGTTTGCTCAAGGGTTAAGTCTTGTCACTAAGAGGGTTGCAGAAGACCTGGTGAAGGCCAGTGTAAGCTAGAACTTTGTTCCCTGGAAGTGAAATCCTCTCACAGCAAAGAGTCCACACAAGGCTGAAGCTACAGAAAATCACAAAGGTGAAATTTGTCTCTAATGAACACAAAGACAAAGTACTAATTTACTTGTTTTCATCCTGCATGTCTAGCAGAGGAGTCTCTGCTGTATGCGACTACGGTTGAAATGGCATCACTATTCCCTGTCACCCACACAAGTCTAGCAATTCTCAATAATCATGCTTCCCAAGCAGTCGGTGAGTCACTGCTGATCTGTTTTCCGCAAAGTAGACCGCTATTTGGTTCCCATGGTGATCAGAAGTGACAATTATTACGGGCTGCTACTACAGTTTCTCAGTTGCGTGTGCCCACGAAAAGAAGCTCTTACCTGGTTACAGTCCCTGGGTGTTTTGCAGTACATTATCATTGCTTCCTATTGACAGCAATTTAAACACTTCAGGTGAATTGGCTTTGTGGAGAACAGGCTGAAGGAGGGGGATTTGGGAAGTATTTTTGTTTTGCAATGTATTTAGAACAAGACGAAGAAAACAACAGCTCTGTAAACCTTCCATAGAGCAATGGTGTGCCAGTATTGCAGGAAACCTTTTGAGGCTGGGCTAATGATTCAACCCTTGTTTTAGGAACAATCAAGCACAGAACTTTGATTTATCATAATAGGAGCTATTTCATTTTACCTGATCTGACAATTTTTGCTTTAACTCCAGGGTTTTTAAACACAGAAGTATTTCCCAGACAGCAGAAATCTGTCACCCCTATTGTGGGACCTTCTGTGTACTAGTCACTATCTGGTCACTATTAAAATACCTGTAGCTGAAGATAGGACTCAGCTGGTGAAACAGATCATTCTGACGTGCAGGGAAACTCTCATTAGCATAACTGTACTGAGAAAAGAGTTAGAAAGATACCACAGGAGGAAGCCTGGATAAAAGGGGGCTTTGTGTGCCAGAAAGGAGAAAACACATAGGAGAATGAGGATTATTATGCAGTGAAGACAGATGTAGAAAGAGGTTAGGAACAGAAAATTATGTAAAAAAGGAAAATACCTTAATTAAGTATCCACTGCATTTCTCTGGGATTCTAATCTCTAGAAAATAGAGTAAGAAGTAAACAGCTGCCAAATTGTTTTAAGACTGAAGACAAATGGGAATTGTCAGGTCATTCCAACTCTCAGATGTCTGAGACTGCAAACCTTTAAGGAAATACCTTGTCTCATTTTTATTTGCCTAATGTGCAGTGTAATGAGCCCATGCACCTTAAAGGTCATTTTGGGTGTTACCAGGATATATAAATATCCTGCTGTCTCTTTCAAAATTTCTGGTGGTATTCCCTTAGTTTATGTCTCTCTATTCAGACTGAGAAAATACCCAAGATGTAAAAACAATCAGCAGGAGTAGTATAAGAATAGATTACAGAACATGCAAAAAGGAAGCCGAGCTTAATCTGAAAAACAGTGTAGAGTTAGAACCCAAGCTTTGGTTTAGTTGTGCCATGTATTTTAGATTTCTGATATAACTAATTGATCACTGTGCAAGTGAGTAGTTTGGGTCACAGCGCCTTATTGGGACTCTGGAATTATCTGTCCACTCACAGAATTTTGTTTCTTTGATCTTAGGTCTTTGATTCCTATGTTACAGGAGATGGCAGTAATGTGAAATACTAAATTCCACTCTTCACCTTTGTTGCCCACTTTTTGTGTTGGCTGAATCTCAGCGTTATCTGCAGGATGGCTTCAGCTCCATATAAGCTGAGGTTGTGATTCAGAATAACAGTTAATTAGAAGCAAGTCATATTTGATAACAGTTTTTAGGGGATACCAGACTGCTGGAAAATGCAAGACTTTGTTGCATTTAGGGAGGTATTCAAAATTTGGAGAGAGTCCGCACTGTGTCACTATCAAACTTTACTAGGCAGTACACAAACATAAAACCACCCACATAAATAAAAAAAATCAGGGAGGTAACACACCTTTAAGCTTGTATCTAATATAATATTTATGGTTATATATTACTGGAGTCTGACTGTAACCTTGAGCTGTGAATATTTGCCTTACCTACAGCTAAGTTTGCATTCCCCAAAGGATATTGCTGTGAGAAAGCCTTGGAAGGACTCCTGCTACCTGGTTTGTTTGTAGGAGCCTCACATGCTTATGGGAAATAACCAATAGATTTTATCCAAAATTAAAAGATTTAATCAGATTGTAATGTATAAATAGTATCAACTTGATCAAACTCCAAGTATCTGACTCTTAAAACAATGTACTTCATATTTGAAGTCTCACATGAAACCAGCTGCCTGCTTCTTTTTCCTCTTCCAAATTGTGAGTTACCTTAATAAATAAATATTTAAATTCTTTTGGTTTTACAAGGAACTGCTTCAGATCATCAGATAGAAACAAACAATTTTTGGCAGGGAATTAATTTGTAATAAGGAAACTGTGCCAGCCAGGAGACACCGAGGTTTTATAAATTCCAAATTATTTTTAATAGGATGAATAATAGTTGGAGAATTTACACAGCACTGTTAAAGAGCCTTTGTTTAAGACATCATTGCTTACTTTGCAGTGTAAGCATTGCTTCTTGAGGAGCCCAAGATTTCCAGTGAAAAGAACCCTGAAAATCACCACTTGAAAAATAAGTTTTGATTTATGACAATATTTTCCCCAGCGCAGCGTTATATTTTTCTCCTTGAATTTCAAGAGGAAGCCAAATTCTCGTCTGAGCCAGTGAGTAAACAATCCACCTCTCCTTGCCTGCAAACAATCACAGACAATTCTCATTCAGAGGTGCAAGAAAAATGGTATTACGAACATATATGTTCATACACTTGAAATTAATCCAAATCTTTAACAAATTAGTGTAGATTAGACTAGATTTCAAGCTTCCTCCTTTCAAGTATTTTCATTAAAACATGATACTTCTTTTTTTTTTCTTGTTGGTTGAAATAAGCCTTGGCAAAAATATTTCTTCCATGTTTGTTTCAAGAATGTATAATTCTTTATAATTTGCAGCACTTCTTGCACCATTTCTCATTTTTATCTAGAGTTCACCTTATGGCATTAAAAAAACTCTGCCACAGACTATGTTTTCCCAAAGGGCTAGGCTCACACCTTTGCTCAGCTGAGCATTCCAAGTAGGTGCTGCTGGAGAAGATTTTATCCTGAGCACTTTACTGCTTCAGCTGTCTTTTTCAACTTCAGCTGAAAGAGGGACAATGTTGCCTGATCATTCTCCAGGAGGAGCATTTACTGCATATATGACTATGTCACTCTGAGATTTGTACTGGCATGGTTTGAGGAGTCTTCATTATCCATGAGGATATTGAAACCTCATCTTGGCTCCTGCATGACACCTACTTGACATGGTTTAGTTCCAACCAGCAGCTAAGGCCCCCACAGCCACTCTCTCACTCCTCTCTGGTGGGCTGGGAGAGAAAATTGGAGTGAGAAAAGTCACAGGTTGACTTAAAGCAAAAGCTTCACACACAAGCAAAGCAAATAAGGAATTCATTCACCACTTCCCATGGTCAGGCAGGTGTTCAGCTATCCCCAGGAAAGCAGGGCTCCAGCATGCGTAATGTTGACTTGGGAAGACAAACACCATCACTCTGAAAGTCCTCCCCTTCATTCTTCCCCCAGCTTTATATGCTGAGCTTTATATGCTGGTATGGAATGTCCTTTGGGTCAGTGGGGGTCAGCTGTCCCGGCTGTGTCCCCACCCAACTTCTTGTGAACCCTCAGTCCACTTGCTGGCGGGATGGTGAGAGGCAGAAATGGCCTTGATTCTGTGTAAGCCCCACTCAGCAATAATGAAAACATCCCTGAATTACTGTTTCCAGCATAAATCCACAAAAACACAGCCACATCTGAGCTACTTTCAAGAAAATAAACTCTTATCCCAGGCAACAGCAGCAAACTCCTTCAAATGTGCCTGCGGACAAGCAGCTTTGTGTTACAAAGGTGGAAGGCACAAAATGGTGGGAAAGTGTCTCCATCACACTTCAGTTTGCACATGATGTGCAGAAAAAGAGTAAGCATTACTGGTAAATTAGTTGGGCAGATGACTTGGCCACACTTCAGAGTCTCTTTGGAGTGGCTTGAAATGATGATGAAAGGGGCAACATAAGGAATCAGTATCACAAATACCTGTATTAAACATTACAAATGATAGCAGTATCCTGCGAATATTTCACCTGCATGCCCCTGCAGATAGTAAGGGAAATTAGTCCCAGTAGAGTTTTTACCCTAAAAAGAAATTACTCCCAGCGGCTGATCATTTGACCCATAGGTTTTCTTGCCTGGGCCATGGGGTCTGGCTGATGTACAAAGGGTGTAGCTCTCCATCACCTGGAGCCCCCGCTCTGCAGCCTGCTGGTTTTGCCCCGTGGCTCTGTAGCGCACCTCCATGCTGCCTGCCCGTGTAAATAGCCAGAGCAGCCTGGAGAAAGAGCTGGCTGACTGGTGGGGCAGAAGGACACATCCATGGCACACTCCCTCTGTTGACCCCACTGTCTTTTTGTTGTTCTTAGTGAGGTATGGCAGCTTCACACCCACTTGAAGGAGCAACCACGTGCTGGTGATTGTCCGCAGCCTAGCTGCACCACGCCATCCCCACCTGGGACTGCAGGCCAGCACAAACAGCACTGCTGTGCTGGAGAGGCTGGGCTGCTCTTTGGCTGGCCAAAGTCTTAAGCAGTGCTGGGGTTTGTTTTTCTGCATCCCTTGCTCTCTTAGCAGCAGAACTCAAGAAACTGCACTGAGTTTCCTTTTATGTGCCTCCTGAACAAGCCTCATGTTCAGAGCTGTGCTGGTGACAATCAAATTAATCATCATCCCGTCATCAGTTGCACATTGCTGGGCTCTCCCAGCAGTCTCAGAGTCTCATCTCAGGCTGCAGGCTGAATAAATCCATGACCAAAGTAGGTCAGCAAACCATGCTTGGCCTTGAGAAACAGCTTTGATCAGGGACAGCAAATTTCTCGCTATTGCTCATAATAATTTTCTTCAAATGTGATAATTTTCTTTCAAATGAGAAAGAGTCTTACAGACCTGGATGGCAATTTCAGCTCCCTGAAGCTTGGATCCTCTGCCAGTACTTTACAGTAAAGTTGTTCTGATGAGAGAAAATCCCAAAACAGGGGATTTAGGATTAAAAAAAACCAAACAAACTAAAAATGCGTAAGGAATCCTTTGTAATGAACCATGACACACCCCTAGCATTCTCATTTCTGTAACATTCAACTGCTCATTCCTTAAAAACTGACAATATCTGATGTTTTGTTTTCATAATATCTATCCAGGTAATTTTAGCAGCTAAAAATTTACCTTTTTTCAAAATGCTTATTTCAAATTTTGAAAAAAGTTGCTCTATGTCTACTATCTTGATTCCCAAATTTATCCAAATTCCCAAACTTCCCAAATTAATTAATCAATCACTTCAGAGCTTGTGTTCATTTATTTTTCACTTTACAGTTCCATTTTAATATAGACTCAAGTGCTGGTGTTAAAATGAGCGATTATCTCATTTTACGAAATATTTAGCAATGAGAATGCCAACAGTGATACTTTTCACTCTGGCACTGCCTGTGACAAAGTTATAGTTTGTGGACATCACTTAAAAATCAAATTATTTTAAATAACTTTGCTTCTAAAGGAGCTTTTAGGTCAAGTCTCAAAAATTAAATAGAGTATATAAAAACATTGCCTCTGGGCTACTTCAGATTGTCCTCTAAGCCATAAAAATATGTCTCTGAGGTTTTTTCTGTAATTAAATTCACACTGTTGTCCAGTTCATTAGAGTTCTGGTCTAGTCTCTCTACAGATGTTACCATTATTCTGCAATGAAAAAGGGCAACCAGTCATTTTTGGGCACTCTGTACAATATTAAAAATAAGATGGCTTAAAATAAATGTTTGTATCCTGCTGCATTCTTATGACCCCCAATGTACTTTGGGCACTACTAAACTATAAATAAGATATAAATAAGATCAAAAAATTCACTCTCTCATGCTCAGAAAATTCAAAGAATACCAAAATTAAGCTTCTTGATATATTTGTATTATGACACATTTTTTTGACAATGTGATCAATATTATTTTTATGCTACAATAGACTAATCTAATTTGATATCTATGGAAAAGTGTATTTTCTCTTGAAATTTTGCAAACACTTGTTTATTCATTTTATAATTGTTTTATCCTTGCTTTGGGCCAATTTGTTGCCTGGGATTTTGCTTTCCTTGCCTGTGCAAGTTTGATAATAAAAGTGCAATTTTTTATGTCCTTTCTTATTTTTGAACTACTGAAAGCTGGTTCTTTATTATCCAAAGATGGATAATTAATGAGGGCAATGTCTCCTAAGGATTGTCAGTTGCTGTCCAAAATGCAGAATGAAAACGTCAAGTCTTCAGACTGCTGTAACTCAAAATATTTTGTTTTGCCATTACTGTAATTTACTGGGAATTCAAAAGCTTTCATCATGCTGCTGAACGGGTTAAAATAAACTTCCAGAGAACAAGAATGGTGGCATCCCTTCTGCTTCACGAAAACTAGTGTAGGTACAGCAAGGTATGAGAGATATTTGAAAAGAGAGCCCAGCACCTGCCTTTGGGTTGACAGTGACTCTTTGGGAGCATGATGTGAAAATGTAAAGCTTTCCTAACCACCCAGAGGACAAGCCTGTAAAAACAGTTAATCACTCATTTATTCTCTCCATGTCTCTAATTTTATTTTTCTTTTTGTTGCTGTTGAGTCACCCCAAACCGGGCGAAGGGACACTTCAGAGACGGAGTCAGTGAAGTGGGTATTTGCTTTATTCGGCACACGGGGTGTGGGGGATCGTTCCTCCAAACACACACACACAGCACTCCATACAGCACAGTGTCATGGGTAAAATTCATGAATATTCATCGCATTCCTTGGGATAGGAGTGGTTATACAAATTATGCCTCGTAAGTCATTAATACGTTAGCATACGTGTCACACAAGCGCTGTGTGTCTTGGTGGTCGCACTGAGGAAGGCTCCTCTTCTTCCTCGGGGGTCTTTCTGATGAAGGCTGGTAGTCTACCTCACAATGCACCTTTCACCTGTCTTTCTGGAGCATGCACAGTCCTTTGTAGAATGCTTCAGGAACTTCTGTGTTGGTTCAAAACAAATTCTTCCTTCTTTTATCTTGACAAGATTAAGGCGAATCCTGCTTCTTAGGTTTTGTAATTAACATTTGCTGTCTCTTGACAGTTAACTGTGCTTACACGAGTTAACTATTGATCACTATTGATCAATAACTATTAACTATTGATCCCCTATCACTATTATTACTTAAAAGTAGCTACCTGCAGAAGAAAGCCCGAAGTACACACCTGCTATTTTTCATCAGGTTCTGTGTTGGTTGCCTGGTTGGTTTTGATTTTTATTGTTTATCTGATTTCAGACCTAAAAATAGACATGAGGGGCTGGGAATCAGAAACTCCAGCCTTCTTATGCCACAGTCTTGTTAGCCTTGGCCAAATCATTTAGGTGAAATCCTTCGAAAACAGTTTTTAAACTTGAATGCTCAAGCAAAGGGCTTTTGTTTGAACAATGTCTCGATACTCCTTCTCCAGGGAAAGCCGACAAGAGTTTGTAGCAATGAGGCTGTCTGTGAGGCTCTTGGGACCCCCATAGAGGCTGGGTGACATGGCTAGGAGTCCACACACGGCCAGCATGCAGCCTTGTGAGAGGAATGCCAATGTCTTCACAAACAATCCGGTGGGTGAAGGTATGGGTGTTAACATCTTTGAAATGGGTCTTAATGTCTCTACTAACTTTGGGCAGCAGGTTTGTTGCAGAGCCCAGACATCTTGGCTCCTGAAACAGACAAGGTCCTGCTCAAGCCTGAACTTCTGAGCTTTGGGGTAAAATAGCAGGTTCATGGGGGGATATGTGGTAGGTGGTTCAGGAAGGCTGTACCTTCCCTGTACAATGGGGAAAGGAAGGGGGCAACACGCGTCCGGGAGTTTGGGATAAAAGGAGGCTGCACCCTCTGAAACCTCAAGAGAGAAAACCCCGCGGGCGTGTGCCCCGGTGGACTCTCTCCCTCTATTCGAAAAAAGTTGCAGGACTCCTCTGTCTCTTTTTTGGACACAAACCTCTGGCGTTTGTGGATTTTCCCAACTCTTAAAAAGGCCCCTCTCTACCCTCTCCCTCCTTTTTGCTGCCCCAAAGAAGTTTCTCTGCCCAAGAAACACAGCCCCAGTGTGTTTTACATCAGCTGGAGAATAAGAGTTCAGCACCTCTCATGTGTGTGCTAAAGAAAGGTGAAGGAGGGGGTTTTGGAGGTGAGCAGAAAAGCAAGAGAGTGTTAATGATGTAGATGAGTTGCTTTTTGTTGAAATGCTGGTCCCTGCACTTCTTCAGTGGAAATTGCTCTTTTCTAGAAGGAGAAGAAACCAGTAGCTTGACTTCATTACAAATGCCAAAAAACATAACTCATGTTAACAAAACAGTTTTTGTTCTGTCAGTTTTTTTCTCTTTAAAACCTCAGAACCTGTTACTGTTTCCAGGAACAGCTTGGAAATGAGAATTAAAAACAAAAAAATTAAGTAGGAAAAGCAAATAATCCCTGATTTCACTCCCTGTCAAAATGCAACAGGTATGGATCCTTTTGTGAATTCTCAATCACATTTGCAGCTCCGTTGGGGGTGGAGCAGCAGGCACAGCAAACCATTTGAGCTGACCCAAGCTCTGCAGATGCAGAGGTGGTGAGGTGGTGGGTCAATGTTTTTTTGGCTCAGGGGGATGCCTATGTCTGTGGTTCTTTTCATTTGACATCATTAATTTCAACAGTGCCCACCCTCAGGGTTGAACAGCTGCCAGTGCAGCTGTACAGAAAGCCCTGGCAGCAGCTTGCATGTTTTTTTCTACGGATTTTAGCAAAAATTCAAACATTACAAGGACTTCAGGTGAGCTTTTCACACACTGAAGATCTGACTGAGTAAACAGCTGGTTTTTGTCTCACTTGAAACTGTCACCTTTCCCCATATTCCCCACTGTGTTCTTCCCAGTGATTCCTGTGTCTTAACACAAGTCTCTTCTGACTCTAAGCACAAGTGTTAAATTTGTCACCGCTCTTCCTTTGACATCGACCATTGCCAGAAAAATCATGGACTCATTCCCTACAGGGGGCACATCTCAGGTGCATGGAGCAGGGGATTTAAGGAATGACATCTTGACTGAGAACAGAGTGACAGAGTGACTTTCTAGCCAGGGAAAGGGAACCAGACACAGTGGGAAGTGGGGGCTTGGTACTGCAAAGCTCCTCAGTGCACAGGGACTGGCTCCAGGCAGGTTCCCTGTGCAGCAACAGCAGAGGTGAGGGTAAAAGCAAGAGCCACAAGACCCTTTCCTGACAACATGGAAATCTTATCTTCTCCTGGACTTGGCTTGTGTGGTACCTCATCCAGGGAATGGCTGGGAAAAATGAGAAACACTGAAATCCCAGGGGTATCTCCTGAACTCAGCAACTAGTGATGTGCAGAAATCATAAAAGGCCTGAGGCGCTTGAAAGGGCAACACGATGTAATGCAGTGACCAGACCCAGCTGTACCCAGATCACTGACGGCAGCTGACAGTGGGTACCTGTGAGGCTGATCCCCCTGAAAGCACTGCTGAGGCTCAGGGCTGATGAGCAGCACATTGACAAAGGTCTGGGGGCTCCTGTCGTGCCTCAGGACACTACTGACGTGATTAAACATTGAAACCCAAATAAGTAGCGCGGGCTTTTGGAGGAGGTGGGCTCAACGGAGCAGAAATCCATCTGGAAGGAAGTCAGAGACTTGGTCCTGCTTGTG
>VXBT01002473.1:0-23285 GCA_013400235.1 Oriolus oriolus | reverse complement strand
CTCAAAAGGAGGCCACCACAGACCTGCTCAGCTCTGTGCCCTTCAAGCAGTTTGTGGATACTGAAGAACTTTGTGCGTGTACTTATAATTCATGCACATGGTAAGTTAAGTGTCTATTTATAAGACATAAGGGCTCTTTTTATTGCACAACATACTAAAATGTTTACTGTGTATGTCTCTCTATTGATCTACAATCACTGTATTTCCTTTCTTAGGACTTTAAGTCTCTCATTCAATTGAGGCAAAAATAATATATTTTTCCTGTGCAAAAAGGCATTAAATTGCCAGTAAAGTTGTGTTGCTGATGCTAGAGTCTCCAAGAAATGTCTGTGTGTGCCTGGAACCAGCACTCACAAGCCTGGTAAAGAGGCAGTGACAGTATTTAGCTGTGCAGCATTTTCTGAGGTGAGGGTGAGTTCCAGCTTCTCACCTGAAGTGCCACCTGTCAGATCTGCGATTCATTAGCCACAGGGACAAACTTACCAGCCTGGACAAAACTGTTGGAAGAAGAGTTAGTTAAGTATCATTCCATGCACAGGCTGAATTGCTGGACTCTTTTACATGCTGGGAATCTCCCTTCCAGGAAAACCCTAGGATTTAACCAAGAGAGGTGACAGATGTATTTTGATTTTAAGGAGAGTATGAGGGAAATGCAAATTGGAGAACTCTTTCAGAAGAGCATCAGATATATGATGGTGCTCTTCAAGTCCTGTCTTGCATCCTAAATGTAGCTTAAAGGTTAACAAAATCAACAGACAGCCACACTGGGAGTGCTGAATCATTGCATTTTACATTTTCCTAGTCCTTCACACTAGGAAACCTGGATGGTTCCCAAGAGTGAACAATCTGGAAATAAAAATGTGTCTGATCAATAAAATGAAATGGCTTGAAGAAATTTCAGTTTAGTGCTCTATAAGTTCCAATTGGCTTTATGTGTATCAGAGGTGACCTTTCCCTTCACAGCTCTTACACTGTGTGCAGGGGTGCTCTTGACAGCCCAAAAGACACCAACCACAGGAAAAATCAGTGGGAAGGGTGGCAAGAATGGAAAAGTGCCCCAGTGGCACTTGAGATTTTCATGGCCTGCTTGGGCCAGAAGGCTGTAACATCAACTCTCTCTACATCAGACATGGACTAATACCTATTTGCATCCCTACATGCCACCTTCTTGTTTTTTATCAAAGATACAAAATATAGACATACTTACCGCTAACATGGGTGGGATAATAAAAAGACAAGTATAAGTATTCAAACAGCATGAGCTATTTAAATAGGGAAGTTAAACAAAATCCATTCCAACTAGCTTTCTAGTGTCATCCCCATGATGTAAGAATCATTTTATTTTACTTACAGAATGCTAAAATCTCCAGAGGAATTGCTCCTCTCTTCTCAGCAACATATGCAGGCAGAATAAACTTCAGAGGTTTTATGAAGATGAGTCAACGGAGACAGCTCAGCAGAGCCCAGTCATCTTCCACAAGTGCTCCAGTCCCCTCTAGCATACACACCTGCCCTTTCATCAGTATCATAAGAAAATCAGGGAAATTTGCAGAGCAAAACACATTGTGAGCCCTCACAGAGGGAACTGGAAAGTCAGTAGGTTTTAACACATTGCTTGGCTTCAAAGAGTCAGGTTTGAATGGGATTTCCAGCAATGCCCAGAAGTATCCCCAAAGATATGTTTTGAACCTCTCTGCCACAGGACGAGCCAAAGCTCCCAGGAGGTTTCCCTTCCCTTGCCACGTGGATCTGAGCTGACAAGAGAAGTATGCTTCTCTGAGAACATGCAGCACTGCCAGGCTTTCTTTCACTGCCATTTTTAAAAGTCTGAATATTTCATTACCTACATTTTTTAACCTGGCACTGACAACTCTCTTTGAGCTTAAATGTGACATTCCTCCTTTGTAATGAGAAAATTGCACCCTTGTCCACTTAAAAATTCTAATAATACAAATCCAAAATGAGTTTTGCATATTTAAACACTTTTAAATAAAACACTTGATGTTAGTGAGGAGCAAACGATGACTCTTCGGAGGGGAGCAGAAGAGAACAGTTCTGCTGTTCATGCTTCCACTGCTGCAGGAAAAGTGTTTGGGATGTTGAGTGCTGATGACCCATCCCAGTGCCACAGGCAGCCTCATAACCTGGCGGACCCAAATAATTATTGTTTTTCCACCTATGTGTACTCCATGTTTGAGCTACTGCTCTGACTCACCACAAAAGACACTGCATGATGGGGTATCTGCCAGCATCCATCCCAACACAGATACTGGACTGTGCCATGGACTGATCCTGGGGTTTCCAGAGCGGGAAGTGCAAACCAGAGTCCAGATGGACCCATAAAAATGTTGCATCTGGGGGCAGCTAGTAGGATTTCTTAAAAGGCATGGAAATATGGAGACTTCATTACCACAGGCAGGTGTCCCCAGAGCCACTGCAAAGCTCAACCAACCTGAAGGTCACATCTTATTCCCACTGTAAGAGCTGTGAAACCAGAGCCTTCAATCAAGCAGTTTTCACAGGGACTCCACAACTTCTGCAGGAATGCAATCGGTGCCAGCCTGAAGGCTTTTATTCAGTTTGACAACACAGCGGTCACAGCTATAAGATTTGCTAAGCCTTGGGAACATGGAATTGTCAACAAAGGGATGGAGATATCTTTTATTTGAAGTCTTCTCTTCTGTCCCCTCCAAAAAGTATTCTATAACTCTAGCAATATTTCTACAACTCTAGCAACATTTTTATAACTCTAGCAAGAAATTCTTACCCTCCAAGGGCAAAAATGGAAAGTAGTGACAACCTGTGGTGCCTGGGGTGATGATGTGCTACTGTATAATCTCGCAGTGCCATGGTAAATAACTAGTGTCATTTTCTAGTAATGTTCTTATTGCTTTATCAGAATAAACATTACAGAATACATCACATTCCTTTGTGCTTCTCAATTCCTATTAAACTCCTGGCTGCTTCAATGCGGTCTCTATACACAGCTTGACTGCAGACTGGTGAGCTGTGACTTTCTGCAGTGCAATATTATAATTTCTCAAGTCCTGTTCAACTCCAGCTGTAACTTTTCATGGGCAAAGATGGATGCCATGAGGAAAATCCAGGCTCAGGCAAAATTTATCTCAATTTATCCTGGACAGAAAAAGTAACTGAGGGTACCTTACTGAAAGCAAAATATACTGCTTGAATGAATTTACAGTAAGTAATAAAATACAGCAGGGAGAGACCATTTACTGTAGGGGAAGAATGTAATATATGATGTTGGCAATTCCCTTTAAAGCGATGCTATTAAGCAAGTATAAAGGTGATAATCACCTTTTTTAGGCATTAATGTTACATTTGTAAGCCAGTTGGTGCGTGACATCTACCAATATAAAACAGCCACTTTGAATTTCTTCCAGAAAAAGCTGTATATGTTTTATGCCTCTTCCAGGACTGGCAGCTCTATACAGCAACGTGAAGGGCGAAGGCAGGCCTGTGTCTCTCATCAAGGCAAAGCGCACTGTCCTGAAGATCAGGTTATAAACACTAAAAAGACAAATGTCTTACCTAATCCATGGAGGAACTGCTGAGGTCAGACCCGGAATAAAATCAGTCAACACACAGACTCATCTTCATCCCAGCACTGCAGAAATGCAACAAGAACTCCGTCACAGACACTGAAGCCAGCCCTGGCCCGCCAGCAGAATCTTGTTGCAGAACCAGACTATTTTTGCATAGATTAAGAAGGGAATAATTTCACACAATGAGGCATCTGTAGATGTTTCACACACATTGGTTATTTGCAATTTAAAGCTGGTTTTGGAGCCTTGGGTTGACTTTTGGCTCCTCTACCCAAAAAATCACAGTCCAGTTCCTTCTTCACTCCATTTGCCCTGAGTCCTTCCTAGTCCTGGAGGCCACGTGGATCCCTGTTCTCCACATTTCTGCCATGGATTTATGGCTCTTTCTTTTGAATATGTGCATTGGGAATTACACAGAATATTCTTGTACGCCACCAGTAGCATTTCCCTGTCACCGCAGGGAACGCATTGCCTGCTGCAGACGGATAAGCCAGCTCTGAACTCCTGTGATTTCAAAAGCTCTTCTGATACCTGGTACCATCTGTGGAGCTGCAGATCCCAGAGGCAGGTGATTACAGTGAGAATCTCAGCATCTCCTTTGCTTCTCCAAAAGATCTCAGAATAAAGACTAGGTATGTGCATTTTGAAGACTTAAATCCTAAAAGGAAAAAAAAAAACAAAAATCCACTAGTTATATTACTTTCTACATATCTCATGATTTGTAAGTCAATATCATGTTACCATGACTGCATTTTGTCTTGGCAAACAGACTCAGAGCAGAATTACCCCCTACAAACCCTGGGCAGGGAGGTCTTCCAACACAGGCTTGATCCTTCTGTCTCTGCACAAGCAAATGCTGATGTGTTTCAGAGACCTGATGACTTTAATGCATTTAAACCAGTAGCTCCTTTGCTCATCAAGGCTTTGGCTGTACAGAGCAGAGAGAACCTTCACTCTCTAGGCAAGGCATTCCTCTTGATCCCAGTTTCTGTAACCACATTATAAATCTTGCTTTTACAGTTCTACTCCCCTCATCAAAGCAGAAGCGTCTTTATTAGATTATTTAGAAAAGCCTATAATTTAAGGGTCTAATTTATTAACAAGATGGGCAATTTAAACTCTGAGACTGAGGGAACACCAATACCATGGAAACTGTCACCAACAAAAGCCATGATACTGCAGAGACGTGGTTTGCCCGCCTGCTGAAAATGCCCAACGCATTCAATCTCTTAAAATGGAAACAGGACAAATATTACTCAGGCTGCATGTGATGCTGACAGAGAACAAAAGTGCAGTTTGGGGGTTGCCACAGCACTTTCCTCTGGCTGCTGGCACAGCTGTACATGGCTGTGGCATTGACATCCCAGAGTGTCCCAGAGGCAAAGCAGAATGGATTCATGCAAACTCCACACGTGTTGAAGACAATTGCTCTCTCCGGGCACTTTCCAGAAGTATGTTCATTCTTCAGAGGCCTATTAGAAAAATGGTGAAAAAGGAAAAAAAGTTTGGTCTGTTCTGCCTTTCCTGCTGGTATAAGGCTGTTCACTGGTAATGGTGCATACTGAGCAAGATTTATAATGTTGGGCTCTTTCTGTAGAGCCCCAGCAACAGCAAGAAACCCATCTCTGCTCCCCATAAAGAGTGTTTCTTTTCCAACAAGAGAGAAACTTCAGAGGCTGCCTGCAAGGGAAGGGGCCAGTCTGCAGGAACTGTCTGCAGTGCCCCTGTTCAGCAAGACCTCAGGAGACAAGTGCCAACTGCCATCAGCATAGACTCTTCCCTGGCCAAAAAAGTTGCTGCTACTGGGGTAAGCAGAGGGTTGAAGAAGGTGTATTTGACTTTAGGGCCCTGAGAGTAAGATTTCAAGGGATGCTGCAAGACAAGCAGAGGTTTCAGAGGATGCAGGAGCATCCCAGGACTGGTGTAAGGGCAGCCTCTTCTTGCAGGGCTCAGGGAGATGTGCTGCCCCATAGCACATCCCAACACTTGGAAAAGGCAGTACGAGATGTGAGGAAGGCCGTATTTTCTGGTGACAGAAATACTTCTGTCTCTTAGCAGAAAAGCAGAAATGCTGCCCTGTAATTATTCCTGATCTGGAGCACCATACAGCAGCTATATGCAAACCAGGCTTCTCCATCAGATACTTTAATGAGGAGGTCAGGGCATTTTGCATTGAGGGATTTGGGATTTGTACATTAACTGGAGTGGCATGTGCTAGAAGGACATGTGAATTAATGACACTGTTTATAACCCATCTCATTATCACACACAGCTTGATGCTTCAGACAGCCACTAATTCTCTTAACAAATTTCTTTTGCTGGAACTAAAACTGCTTTGCTTCAGCTGTGATCAGTTAGAAGAATGCTGCTGTTTTATTGTTTGTTTTTTAATGTAAACAGCCCTTTTCAAAGGAAGGCTCCATGACTGCATGGTTTAACTTGGCCCTGAGTCCAGGTCTCAGATAGAAAAATATTCATGTTGAAGCTGATAAATGAACAATGAACAAATTACATGCTTGAATCTCCTCCTTTGTTTTATTTTTGATGTCTAATATTAGATTGCTATAATTGTTTTGAAGCTCCTTGTGTGCACATTACCAATGCATATGTTGCTACAGAAATGTAAAATTCAACATCTTCTCCCTTAAATTTTAAAAGAAATGTGCTCTTCTTTTTATTTATGTCCTATTCTTTGAAACAAACAAGGAAAGAAACTGTCATCTGATAAATATTAAACACTTGGATAAGAGTCCAGCCTTTTTCCCTCTGAGGCTGTAGCATGGCACTGGCTTTTTGACTCTTAAAGCTGAAACAGGACACTGAATACTAATCCTGTTTCTATAGAAAACAAGTTAAAAGGCATTTTTTGTTGTTGTTGTTGTTATTGTTATAGATATCTATTCTTTTATAAGTGTTTTAAGAATCCAGAAACATAAGGGAGAGTTCTAAGGAAATCAAATCCTCTTCTTAAACACAGACATCCAAGAGTAAAATCCACTCTTCCTCCTTTTCCCTGCCAGAATAAATCACTATTTGCAAGGTTGGCTGCCTGGGGGCAACCTCTCTGACCTGCCCTCAGTTTCCTCCCACATTTGTAAATGATGACTTTTGAAGCAAAGAATAGAAAGTGTAGGTGCATCTGCTATGGGCTAATTAATGCTTGCCCATGAACCTGGGTAGATTCTACTCCTCCTGTGCTCTTTGAGCTGGTACTGACAGCCCTTGGAGGACCCTGGTGTCAGTACAGAAAAAGTGTCACCTCCCCATGTTTCTTCTTACCAGACCCTCAGGGATGTGCAGCGCATGGCGTTTCATCACTATTGAGATGGATGTCTTCATCTGCCCCTAAGTGATCAGGAAAAGAGAGGAGAGACCACATCCTGGTGGAGAAAGAGTAGGGCTGTGTGAAGTCTGCCAGGCTCTGGCACCGGAGCCGTCTGCCCTCCCGTGGAGAAAAGGTGTCTGAGACCTGAGCCTCCCGAGAGATAAGGACTTTTCCTTCAGCTTACGGCGACCAAAAAGCAGGCCCAGCATGCCTTGCTTCTCCTTATGGAGATTGTCTATACCCTGTTGGCTAACCAGTGTCCACCTCACCCCTGCCTTTCCCTATATAAACACCCTGGCTGTACCCCTGATCCCAGGTGAGCCTGGCCGCTGGCTCCCTTCAGAGGGGTGGCTGAATAAAGCTCACCTGTGGAATTCACCACACCAGGCTCCCTCGTCTCTCTCTGTCCCTGGGCCTGCCCAGGTGGTCTCATAGGAGCTGAAATCACTGAGAGCTGGATCACTCTGAGCTGAAATCACTTGTAGCCGAAGTTGCTACACCTTTGAGACCACCTTTGAGACCACCCGTCGCTCAGAGAAGTTGCAAAGACCCCCTGGACGGGCTGTTCCCTTTGTGGGACGCTCTCTCTAGGAGACCACAACCTCGGCCGCCCCTTGGGCCACCCCGAAAAGCAACAGGGCTGAGGGTGGAGGAAGCTTCTGCTCAGCAATGAGTGATGCTTTTTCTGCACCTGAGAAAATAAACACAGGGACTCAAGTAGCTCTAAATATAAGTGGCAATAATATGACTGCTCAGGCACCAGAATGGCTTTAGTGATGGGAATGAAAAGGAATCCATTATAACTGACAGTAGTGTTAACAAAGATCCATTTCCAGAGGTCTGGAGAAGTGGAAAGGGCCGTAATCACAGCAGCACTATCCACCCTCCTCTTTTCCAATGGGATGAAAGCAGAACTCCTCACTTGCTGGAACTGCTAAGACAGAGCAGAAAAAGACACCAGGAGGATGAACCCCAACACTGCCCCATGCAAGGAAGGTGCCAAGTCACCAGTGATGGGACCTGAGCTCCCCCAGTCCCTCTGTGCTCACCAGTCTGCTCAGAGCCAGGCTCAATCTAAAGGGAAGCACAGGAGAGAGTTTCTGCCTCATGGGTGGGAAAACCTTTGCTGGAAGGTATTTTCAGAAGTCTCTCCCAGCAGCCTCTACGCGCAGGGGCAGTGCTTAATTACAGCCTCCATCAGGTGGCAAATCTACTCCTTTGCAGATTATTCTCCATCGCTGCTGCACCACTGGGAATCATCTCTGCAAAGCCCTGCCCTGAAACCAGCACAGCCTGGTTACATCTCAGAAGCGTCACACACACCAATTTCCAGACTACTCAGGGCTTAGCAAGAAGAGGGATAAGCACATGGCGCACTGCCGGGAGGGTAGGAGTTGATTTACATCTCTTGTCTTGCCATGAGACTTCCAGGATGGAGTGCGGAGGGTGAGGATTTAACAATGCATGATGTCTTTAGGCTTAAATGTTATGGACAAAGAGGACCCCACTAAAAACCAGTCAAAAGATGGCCTTTTACTAGTCAAAGGATGGCCTTTTGCAGGACTTTCAGAGAACTTTGCTCCCAGTGAGCTGTTCCAGACATCATCCCCCGAAATGAGCCATTGCTGTGAGCGAATCTGTGACGTTAATTTAACGCAGCAGAATGCGAATAGATTGCAATCCATTCTTGCGAAAAAGCAAGTGTTTGCTGGTGACTATTTGCATGGAGGGAAGTCTTTTAGGCATATTTATACCCCTCCTTCTCTCCATCCAGACTGGCCAGGCAGTTTTCTTGCAGATGCAGCTGTGTGACTAGGTCCAGGAGTGTGGCTGTAACCAAGTATGTGAGGATTCAGTGGGTTTTGCTGCCTCTGGCTTCAGAAGAGCTACTGGTGCTTTTCTTGGGCCTGTGTAAGGCACAGCCTGACACCTTTCACAGGGTGACTTATCTAACTCAACTGGAACAAGTCAGGGTCCTGCTGTTCCTCCTTGGCAGAGGAGCTATCTCTCCATCCGGCCGTACTGGGAGCACCACCACACTGATTAACCTGACAGTGGACTTGCAGAGTAAAATAATGTTGTCTTCATACCTCCCTACCAGAAGCAGCACAGCATGTGTGCCATCACCCTCTGCTAACTCCTCTAAGGGCACTGAGTAGCCTGATAACCATTTGAAAATCCATTTTTCCATTTCCACCTCCATCAGAGCCCATTCCCTGGCTTCATGGCTTTCTCTCCTTACATTTTCTCTGTGGTACAGTTTCCTGCTAAACACACTGAAAAGATCCAGCCTGTCTGTGTACCCCAAAAACTTCCTTTCTGAGGCAGCAACTAGTGCTGCTTCTCCAAGAGAGCAGGGATAAACTGGAGAGTGGTACTGCTACATGCTGTGCAGGGTAATAATTAGCAATAATTAAAGCACGAGCAAATACATAACAATATACCTCACAGTCTGACTCTGGTGTATTAGCCAAGTAATCCTGAAGGCAAAAACTCTCCCATTTGCCTCCAAATCAGGGGACAAAATTCTGCTGCTGCACCTAAATGCAATGCCACTGAAACGGGAACATTCGTCACTTGGATCTAACTAAACACTGATTATCTGCTCTGACCCCCAGTGTCCTCAAACACATAAGGTTGAAATCTCACTCCAAATATTGTCCCTAAGCAAAGTGCTAGGTTCTGGAAAGCTTCACTTTCCCCCTGAGCTCTGTAAGGTAATTCTGAGAAGTTATTTTAAAAATGAAGCCCTGAAGCCAGACGTGTCTGTCCCAGGCGCTGCAACTGCTCCAGGCACACACTGCAATCCCAGCTGCCAAACTTAGGGCCTAAAGGGATTTCCCTTGGCTCTGAGTGGCCCAAAAAGAGGGGGCAGATGTCAGTTTGGCCTCTGGGCACTGCCAGATTACACCCTACCATCACAAGACAGGGCTCTGAGGCACCCAGCCTCCATAAAGACAAAGCTGTAATGAAAATCTGTCACTCCAAATAAGCCCAGGACCAAGAGCACTTGGTCCCACTCCAAATAAGCGCAGTCCCTGACCTCCTCTCAGGGACTGTGCTGGTGCAAAAGAACATCAGGAAAACACTCCCCACTTTGTTACAGCTCTTGCTTCTCCTTTAACATAATTTTTGTCTGAAGAAGATTCTGCCACAAGTCCTGTAGCTGTGGGATCCAGAGCACAGACTCCAGAGAGACAAATCTGGCTGTGTTTGGGAAAATTTCCTGTTATAATGACTTGACCACAACTCCTCTGCAAATTGGTCCCAGAATTAATTTCCCTTTCTCCAGAAAAAGCACTACTTTTTTTCAGTGTGAAGTAGCTTCAGTTCATTTCATCTACCGCAGCACCTGCTGTTACCAAGCTGCCCTCCATTACAAAGACAAGTGTAGATGGTCTTGTAGTCCAGCCAGAATTAATTATACCCAGGAAAATAACTCATTTTCAGTTCTTAGAAACATATCTCTCCCTATCAGGAGAAGGTCAAATACAGATTTCTCCTGTGCCAAATGCAACGCTTTTTGAGTTAGGAGATTGTCATCTATAATTATAAAATATTTCGAAGACATTTTAGCACTGACAGCCTGAGACCTCAGTATGCCAATCAGGGTGAAATCGTTTGAGATAACTCAGCTTTCCTCCTCAGAGATTACCAGATGGTGCATGAGGATACCATCACCCAGACTTCTGTGCGACAAAGTGACCTGCAGCAGTGGTCAGTGTCCAGTTTCTGGGCCATCTTCAAGCATGTGTGTCCCCAAGCGGTCATGGTCATTTGCTTGTACACTGTCAGACAACATCTTGCCATCCCTGGCAGAACCTGCTCATCCTTGCTGTTTTCAAGATAAACAGATTATAGTCAAAGAGCTTAATCACAGGCAACACTGACATCTTTATCTTGATATATGCTCTCTTTAGTTTTATGCACTTAGAACAATGAAGACATCACCTGGAGTTTGGAAAAATATTCTGTATTGATTGAAGATAGAAAAACTATCTGTAGATAATATTTCTATGGATTTAATAACTGTTGTATTGAGATGCTCTTGAAAACACTTTTAAACCATCACTGAAACACTTAGCAACTATTTTTCACAAATAGTATCTAGTTTAGCCCCTATTTTTTATTAATAATACCTAGTTTCTTATAAATTAGAAACTACAAATTGAGTAACAAATTTTTCTAAAGTAGAAAGTATCATGAATATTACTGAGCACTTCATCAGTGAAAGCTTAAGTCTTCCTGGGAAGCTATCAAGTGTGTAAAAAAAGGTAGAAATTGGAAGCTGTTGAATTTGTTGGCAAGGTGTCCCAGGTTACCAGAGACAGAGGCAAATCCCACACAAATAAAGATGTCATCTAAAAACAATGGCTCCTGCTGCTGCTCAGGGACCAGGGTTGTCTCTCTTCTGTGGCGTGGGCAGCACACACAGGTGGCATTCTGGTCTCCTTCACCTGCCCTGCCATCACCCCAGGTAAGCATGGGGAAACAATTAACAAGATACCAGGTGAAATAATTATACCTTACAGACGCTATGTATTCAGGAAAGCCAATAAGCAGCGCTTGGGCTCTCCTTTCCTCTGACTTAAACTCAGATTTTTCAGATGGTGCATGAGATTGCAGCGGAGGGTTGAACAGGTAATTACCTCTCTCTATTTCCTACCTTTCCTCTGCGTTATAAGTATGTTTAAAGGGCACTTAGAAAAAGTAGCCACAACCTAAACTAAAATGTAATATGAAAAGATAATGTTGGCAGGCTGTGTGAGAAAGTGATGCAGCACACTGGACAAAATGTGGCCTATTCCTCCCCTGAGCTTTGCCCCTGGGTTTCTGGGCTTGCTTGTTTTTATCAGCTTTTCTCAGCTGCTGTGTCAGAAGAGGTGCTGCAGCCACAGTGGGGTGGTTGCAGGGGAGCTGCCGCCCCTCCCACCTGTGTGGAGGGCAAGGCAGCTCTTCAGCAGTGACCCCCCTGTCTCTCCCCTGTCCTGGGACTCGGGGCTGACCCCCCCAGCCAACCTCATCTGTCCCCCAGCATCCACTTCAGAGCATCTCCGTGGCAGGAGGAAAATGTCAGATCTCTTGTTCCTCAGCTCAGAATTTCTCTGTCTCAGTGGCTGATGACATACCACAAGACAGAGGTGCAGAACAGCTTAGGAAAAGAAAATACAAACCCACACAGATACAACTCACACAGGCACCAAGAAAGGGGCAATGTGGAAGCAACCACAAGCCCTTGATATCAGCAAAATTTTGGTTTGGTTATAAATGAAACTGATGTAGCATTGCAACTACAAAAGACATGCCAAGGCCACCACAGCACTGCCCCAGCATTGCTCCCTCCACTCCTTTGTCACTGGGACCACCGATGTGCTGGGCACCTCTGCCTCAGCAGAAGGCTGCTTTTACTGTTCAGGCTAGGGTTAGGGTTCAAAAAGCCACAAGGCCTAGAGCTCCAGGGACACCGCAACTAAGTAATAAGCTAAAAGCAAACCACAGAAGATGGGAAAAATTAAATTTTTTGGTGGGACCTGGTAGGTCACAGAAAAACTGCCACGTGAATAAATGTATGTTATTTCCTCAAGTGGGGCCAAAGATGCCCTGAAACTCCCCAACTAGTATGAAACTGGCTTTAATAATAACAAGCCTGCAAAAAGTGAAGATGAAAAATTTATTCTTAACTAAATGAAATTACTAAAAGAAGAGTTTTCTGCCATTACAGATTTATGATACATAATATACTAATACAGCTGCCATCTTTTGAGAACACTAAACCACATTGCTCAGCCTCTGTGAATACCTTGGAGCTCTGCTGCATCTCACCTTTGCTGGTCACTGCTGGACTCCCACTTTAACACTGGAGGAACAATGAAAACACTTTTTTCAATTCTTTAAAGAATAAAAAGCTCACATTTCCCTAACTGAAACATTGTGAGAAAGTGTTAGAAGGGATCATCACTGGTTTCACGGTATTTTTTTCTGCTGTTTTTCACAGAATTTTCCAAGCATAAATTTCCTTTAAAACATCTGTTATACAACATTACACTATAAATTACAGAATGTTTAATATAACCTGGAGTAATGACAAATAAAAAACAAACCATATAGTAAAAATCTCTCAATCATTTCTCTTAAAGGAATACAGAAAGAACTGGAGGCTGAGGAGACAACACTGAATGATAGGAACAAGTAAATAAAAGAGAAGCACAGAATTATTTACGTTCTAGTAACTCCAGATGTCCCGTGATGTGCTCAGTTAGCATTAACCGGGCCCTGCTGGTCAGCCGGGGCTGTATCGGAGATGGGGAGCTCCAAGGCCCCAGTGGACACCCAGGGCTTGGCTGCTGCACCCCTGGGAGACCCTGGTGTCCCTCTCAGCAGGGTGCTCGCCCCTCTTTGCACACCAGGCCATGGTTTACTGGGTGACTCTGGTCCCACCGTCCCTCAGCTTACCCAGTCCCAGAAACCCCAGTGGTATGAGCACCACATCTGAGGTCCTTAGTAGAACTGCTGAGTAACAATCAGCACCAAAAGGAGCCACCAGGTTTTAAACACAGCAAGATACTGAATTTCTGGCCACCCACACGGGCTGTGAACACTTTGCTGCACCTCTGCACGCCACGATGCCTCTGTTGCCGGCCAGCGAAGCTGCCCAGGCATGGGGCGAACTCTGCCCGCTGCGGAGGGATGGATGGAGGCCGATGGCCGCGCGGGAGGGCAGGCGAGGTCCCAGCTAGGGATCGCCTTGCCCACCGGTGACAAGGGCGCGCCGAGGAGGAGAGGAACGAGGTGGGGGAGCTTCTCGGTTGAGGCAGGGAAGGGCTTATTTGAGGGATGGGATAACAGAAATCAAGGGAAACCGAGGAAAGCCGCAAAACTGAGGGTTACACGGGGTCTTACACCCCTACAACATAGGTGGGGAAAACACACATCAGCCAATAACACCGTGACTGGGGGGCATTGCAAGGGGCAGGGAAAAGGGACTACAACCAATGGGAGAAGGGGCAGGCGGGGAGGGTTAATGGGGGCCAATCAATAACCGAATAACAGAGAACTTTCTAGAAGAGGAGCCAACTATAAAGGGACAAGGGCGGAGATGGCGGTGGCCGATGACCAGGCTCAGTGCCCTTGAGATGCTGCAGTGTCAAACCAGTGGGCATTTTGGCTTAGCTGACCATTACCACGGTCATAGCTCACTGCAACCTCTGCATACCTCCGGTCCCTCTGCTCCCTTCAGTATTTTGAGTATGATTCCATGGCCATGTGGACCAGGTAGGTTTTTGTGCTTCTTTCTTCTCTGACACATTCTAATAACTGCACTCTTGGCTTTATCTAACACTGTGGATAATTCTACCAAAGAAAAAAATAACCTTAAATTAAAAAATGTTTTAAAAAAAGAGGAAATAGTTTTCTGGTTAAGGTGTTTGCCAGTACATATAAATTCAGGACAGAATCTACTTCCCTATAAAATTTTGATGGCGTTCTCTGCTGGAAGGCTGACAAGACATTGAATTCCAAATTCAGGAAATGCTTGACTCTATGATGTGTTTATAATTGAATTTATTTCCCTTGAATGCAACTGAGCATCTCCCTGGCTTATTGCACAAGTTGCATGTTAAGGATTATGCCTGTAGAGTCAGACAGATTGATGACATGATTTAGGACCTATCTGAAAAGATTAATTGATTTAAATATCTCTTACACAATTTGCCTTAATTCTCTGAGGAGAACCAGACCAGCTTCACACCTTTGCTTTGCTCTAGAAACCTTACTGAATGAGGTGGCGGGGGGGCAGCAGTGCTTCTTTCATATAGTTAATTAAAAGCTTTGAATGTTCAATAAATTGCTGTTCTTTGGAGGGAAAATGTGAAATACTTATTGTTTCATTCCTCGTTGTCTAGTTCACTATTTTTTTTTTCTTCTTTATGAATCAGCTGCAGCCCTCATGGTGGAACTTCCAGGTCCCAATTTAACTGACCAGATCTTCACCATAATGCCTGCACCACACACAGGCAAGATGCAAAATAAGTTTTGTATTTCTGGAAATTTTGTGCTGCTCTACACAGCAAATCCCACAGATTTGTCTGGACAGTGAGAGATGAGATATGAGCCTTGCCCAGAGCTCCAGGATCTCCAAGGCAGGTGCAGCATTGTTCCCAGCAGGTTTCTCCATGTGAGTGCAACAACTGGTCCATAGATGATGCCCACATAACACACAGATGACAATGCCATTTCCCACATTACCATTTTTTCTTTGAGCTCAAAATTGCACAGACAATTAATAAACTTAATTTAAAATATGACAATTTTTTCTCTCAGTAGTACTTAGGAGATTTTCCCTGCAATGTGCATTTTCCATAATACAGAGCTTTTCCAGAGGATTTTGGTGTTTGTTGGACAATACAGAAGTTCACAGCCAGCTCTGAGCTGCATCCCACACCAGGTTCTCTTTGGCTCCCAGTGACCATAAAAGTTCAGTAATGCCCTGGTGGAGCTACAGACCCTCAGGCTACCAATCTGCACCTACCAGGGTTCCCTGGCAGAGGCTCTGAGGACTGGCAATACATCACTCATTACGTTGCTCAGGTACTCTGTCACATCACCTGCCTGTGGAGCAGACAGCAAAAGCAACACTACACCACATTTTCAAGACAAACCAGCAAGAAGTACATTCAGCTGTAGCAGCAGGGGCATGTTGGTATGCAGAAACTCACTCTTTGGCTTGGATTTGGGCCAGAAAACAATATCTAACATCCCTACTGGGGTGGGAAATGGGATTTTAAATCTCAGAGTCTTCAGCCAAGTAATTAGATGGACAATAAAATTCACACCCTCTCTCCCAATAAGTAGCCAGAGGCTTTTCAGTGATTTTTTCCTGGTAATATCTTTAATGAAAGCAGCATTGAAATGTAATAGCACAGCACCTACAGTTTGAACAGAACTTTAAACTGCACAGTGTTAAAATTAATTATATATTTAATTACTGTGTCCTTGTAGATACATTATGGTCACATTTATAACTATATACAATGACAAGTTGGCCATAAAAAACAATGAGTTACAAAGACTTACAAGGGCAGCATCTTTTAGAATCAAAGCATGTTATGTGGCTGTTCCAGTACAAATGCCTGAAAGTTTAGTGCCACAGTTTCTGTGCTATATAGTCATCATGTAAATATTTGTGTCTGTAGAAAGAGTAATGTTCTTGCAAGGACACAATTTGTTCAACATTTATATATAATTTGGCATCAAAATAAACAGCCCCCTTTTGCTTTCACTTCAGATCTGGCAGAAAGCCACAGATTTGCTCCAGATTTGTACTGCAAGCAGGAATTTTGCCCACTGCTTCTATAAGGCAGCTAATTTGCCAGTATTGTATTTTTGTTCTGTGCCAACTAATTTGGATACAGCAGATTGGATTTAAAGGTCAAAAGTCAAGAAAATTGACTGGCTGAAGATGATGAAATATTTTTTCAAAACTGATTTAAGATAATTGAAACAGCTCAGAGAAGCCACGGAGCATTTTATGAAATCTGTATTTCATAGAAGGTAAAATTGAATCTAGGTGCCAGCAACAGCCTGACACTCGTCTTAGCATGCCTGCCTCAAATCAGTGTTTTCATCTAAAACTATTTTACTTCTGGCAATGCTGATGATTAAGGAAAAAAAAAGAAAAAAATTTCTTCTGCACCCTAAAGTCCACGAAACCGGACACCAGAAAAAGAGCAAAGAACCAAAAAGCTTTCCTGACCCAAGCCACAAATCTGACTGTTTGGAAACTACCTGTAGCCAGATGTCAGACTGCACACAAGCCTCTTCTCCAGCACAGCAATGATGAATCAAAGTCTGGAATCCAAGCAGCCTGGAAAGAGCAGTTTTCTTTCATTAGAACCCAACCATATGTGCAGCATTTCTCAACAACCCAACACAACTTCTCTTTCCACCATGATGAGGACAGTGAATGTGTGTATTTCTACTGCAGTGGAAGTTAGGAGGATAACCAAAAAGGCTTTCCAACCTGGGGTGATACAAGGGGAATTACTAACTCCACATGGTGGGCAACAACAGCAGAGCTTGGAGTAACTCTCCATTTGGATGGGTCTGTGGCAGGATGACAAGGGCTCTGACTAGGAGTCCTGGTAACATGAAGAGGATTTATAAAGGACAAAGGAAATTGGCCCTGGCATCAGACTAAAGTCACTGCACATGAACTGGGCTAATTAGCGCTTATTGACACTTTGTGGCACAGAAAGTCATACTCTTGTGTGGGAGTAATCAGCAATTCCTCACAGGCTGGCAAGCCACTCTGGGGCAAAAGCTGAAACCTGAGTGAGTTGTTCATCCTGGTGACTGAGCACAAAGAAAAGCAGCCAGTCTGTGGCTTCTGCAGCTTTTCTAAAAAAAGTGCTGCATCTCATTGTGCTCTTCTTGTCTTACAAAGTGCTCTTTGGGTGTGGGAGGAGAAAAATGTCATCCCACCTGCCATCCTCAAATGCTGCCTTTCAGTGAGCTGGGATCTGCAAGCCCCCAGGGCTTGATAACCCCTCACCTCACCCTGCTGCATGAGCACTGCAAGGGCAGCTTTTTATCCTGTGCTGAGGGACACAGGACCACCGGGCTGCTCAGTCCTCGGCATGTTATTTGTATGGAAAATTCCTCCTGGTTTACTCTTGTAAGGCATCTCTGACCCGGGCAGACCCCTCGGGCTGAGCGTGCCACGCAGCTCTCAAGTGCTCGCATGCTGAGCAGAGTGAGGGGCCCATGAGGGCTGAGAGCCATCAGACCAGCTGGGAACACCAGCAGTACCATGTGAGCCTGAAGGACAGACCTGCAGAATCACGGGAAACAGGGCTGGGAGGCACCTCACAGCTCCAGCTCATACATTTTCTTGCCTAGGGCAGGAACAGCTGAACCTCTGACTATGAGATATGCCTCATCTGTCCTCAACCGCCTCCTAAGACTACTCAAGTATTATACTGCTCACTAGGAAGTTTTTACAGCTGTCTAGTTATGACTGTCCCTTCACAGCTCACCTGCAGCCTCTTGCCTTCCCTTCTTCGCTGATGCCAAAAATCTTCTGTGCCACATTTAATGTATATGCTCATGGGAGGGGTCCTGAGGGTTGGGTGTATATACCCAGGGAACAGAAACAGAGCCCACTTTGGCAGAACCCCATGACAGCAGAGAGGCTGATCATCCAGGGACAAGGGAGGAATATGAGGGGCTCTGCCACTGGAGAAGCAATGACCCCGAGCAAGGCACACAAAGGGTCACAGTCAGCATCGGTGCTGATCCCAGGACAGGGAAATGAGAGGTACCTGCTAACCACTTTGTGGTTTTGTAGTTATCTAACACAGACCCAAGGAAGGCCCATTTCTGTAGAAATTTGCGCTAATATAATCTAGATATGCTGTTTTCCCAGCACTGCTGGCAGAGCCCTGTAATGCCATGGTTGCAGGATCATGCATCAAATGCTACTGCATCATTCCTCCATTCCATCACCAGCACAAGCATCCATGCTAGGCAAGATTGCCAGCCCAGAATAATGCCAGAGACTGTGATGACCATCTGCTAACCTGTTACATGTACCACACTTAATGTGTTTTGTGCAAATCTCACACATACAGAAGTGTTGCGGCCAAAGGTTTTTCAGCAGTTCAGCAGCATAAATGTATCTGCTCCAGTCCAAAAACCCACACACAGAGGGAGATTAAAGACATTACACCTAACAGCAAAAAATATCTTCTGTTTCCAGTGACAGCACAAAAGATGTTACCCACAGAAGATGATCTAGATTTTTCGGGGTGCTGGAGAGCTGTTCTAGACAATTATCATACCAAGAAAGTAAATGTATTTGGAGTCCTTTGTTTTCTATATAGAAACATGCAATCATTTAGATTGGAAACGACTTTTAAGATGATCAAGTCCAACTAAGAACATAACACTGCCAAGTTCCTTTACCATGTCCCTGAGTGCCACTATATATCACACATCGGGGACAACTTAAAGGCTGTTCTATATGGTTGGAAGTAGTCCTGAATGTATTTGTACACATAAACACCTATACTGAGAGTCTTTGCTTGGAGGGACCCTTTTTCAAATTTTGCCCATAAGAGGCAGGTAGGTTTCGGTGAATCGGAGAAGAGCCACTGAACAGCACCACAGAAAGTTGCAGATCCCAAGAAGGTTGAATCCAGTCACACAGCCAGCTGAGGCACTGCGCTATGGCTATCCTGCCCCAAAACCGATCCTGACAGCACTCAGCATAACATCCACCAGGAAATTCCAGCCTTCCCTCTTCCAGGAGTCTCCAGGTACTAAATGGCACCATGGATCTGAATTCAAGGTTGGAATTTCCATCTCATCTCCATCATTGGCATCCAGCTAGAATTACTTTTAGCTTTGTCCTTGGGGGGAAACCTGCATTATACATGGAAAGAATTTCTCCATCCATCTTCCAGAATGCATTATCACTCTTGACAAGGGCTTTCCAAGTCACCAGTCTCATTGGAAAGGAAGGTCAGCTGACCCATGAGTGCTGCAGCTCCAAAGGCTCTTTGCTAGAAACACCATTCAAGAGGCACAAGGGGCGGGAAGGCTGAGTACAGACCCCTGAGTGACATGCACTGGACTGACCCTGTCCCTCAGGTCATCTGTCCCATGCGCGTTACTGCTGAGTGCATTGAGCACCTACAGGGAGCTGCCGAGGCAGGGGGAAAGGAGACTACATCTTTGTGGAGGTATCAGGGACAGAGTCAAGAAACAGGGGGTCTCCAAAGGTTTCCTGGCATTTCCCAAATCCAACACAGTAAGATTAAACTTAGCATATTAGTTTCCTTGAAATGGGTAGCAGGATAAGAGGATGTTTAGGGGCCAGTAGAATAGACACAGAGAGAAAGCCACTGAAAGCTTTGCAGAGCATGCTCTAGAAGTTCATACACATACAGTAAAGCAAAATGCATTACCCTATTTTACCTTCTGTACTGTAATAGCAAATTTCTTATTTCACTAACGGAATGCGCAAATGTGGCAGGAAGTCTGAACCCAGACTCACGGGGGCTATTTTTATAGCTTGTAGAATCAGAGAAAAATACCTCCCAGAGACACAAGGCGATGCAATCAGCCATGGCCAGCAGGTGGCTTCTCCCTTAACAAGCAGATATCTTATCTGTGTGTCCAGAAAGGCCACTCCAAGTACAGCTCTGTTCCCATGGTGTTCTAATCCCTCCCCCTACCAAATGCCAAGAATATTTATGCCTGCTGTATTACATTATAAATTTTTATTTCTGAAAATTAATGAGTTATGACATGACACCAGGCATGATAATTGAACCTCAGGGCCCAGCCCTGTTGAAGCTGGTTTAGAGCTGTCTTACTTTTGGGGGTTAGAATAACCTCCAGATGGCATTGGAGATGTTAAAAATAAAGAGACATCCAAGCCTGTAGACTGACCTTCCACCAAAGGATATGTCTAATTATATATCCACTTTGTTTTCCCCTGCAATGTATTGGAAGCAATTATTTTAAATAGATAGAGGATGTCGGTGAGGTTCAGTTTGCGTCTCTATCAGCTGTGCAATATGAACATGTACAGAGTAAAGTCTTAGCCATGGATGTGGATATGTTCTGAAGTTATATTCTGACATCCGTGAGTCTCATTAAATGTGCTTCTTTTATTAGTTTGTTTTTTGTAATTGCAGCATATGATGATTTTCAAAATTTTCGATTCTGCTCTTGGCATTTAATTTGAAGTGATCCTGAGTTTAGTGCCAAGACATGTATTGGAAATGACCTTCAAGCTTGAGAGAAAATAATTTCATTTTAGAATCCATCAATAAGCAATAGGCAGAAGCCTTGTACATTTAGTAGCATCTATCAGATATTTTCCCTCAAGAACTTGCTGACCTTCTTGGCAGAGGCCATTCAACAGCACACCACTTTTATTCACTTCCTTTATCAAAGAGATGGGATGGCTACCAAGCCATTTCTGCACTCAGAAATTAGGTCAGCTATCAACAGCAACAGATTACAGAGCTCAAATGATCTGTTCTCTCTGCCTGATGAAAGGGAAGTGTAACAGCGGCCTTTCAGTGCCTTACAGTTAGGGCATCCTCATCTCAGCTCTGCTCCTGCATTACATGACTGTACTTTTTAAGGACAACAATTTAAAGAGCAGGCTATTTAGCAGCCTGTAGATCCACCCAACAGTTGTTACATTCTGGTTTTGCTAACAGGAGGCTGGAAAACAGCTGATCAGATAATTTGCAGTGAATATTCAGAGGAGTATCTCGGGCTTTACAGCTGTGAAAGCGGGATCAGGTCTGGAACAGAATTGGTCCCAGTGAATTACACAAGCACATTTGACAGAGAACTCATTTTGCACATCACAAGAGGGAAGGACGAAGTTTTGAGTGACAGCTTCTTCAATAATAAGTTTTTGATTGCACAGTAGAAAAACTACAAATGAAATTTTTTAGAAAGCAGGTGATAAATTAAGAAAAGTAAGTGTTCTCAGATTATTTAAAGTTCTAAAAACACATCCCATGCATACATTAGTTTTAGCAGAATGAAATTACCATGTTTCCAAAATTAATAAAGTAGCAACAAGTTTAACAGAAGGTAAACAGTTGCAAGTATGTCTCAGTAATTTATTTCATAGCACACATTCATTTTGTGCTAGAATCCCCTCTGCATTCTCACCAGTAGTCAGCCTTGAAATGTTTCAGCTAGTTAAGGATGCTGCAGACACTCAGCTCACAGATATCCTTGTCACAGAAAGGTAACTTGCAGATGTCCACAAGCTCTGAGCAGATGGTGCACTGAAGAATTTCTGCATACTGAAGGGCTGTGCAGAGTTAAAAGGAATTTTTATGAGCCCACCAAGAAGTAGCGGCAAGCACAGTTAATTCCTAATTATCAGACATTCAGCATGAATAGGAAAAGCCCTCTGTGTTGTGCTTCAGCACACTGGGATAAAGAAAACGCTTCAAAACAAAGTATCAGCCACACCAGAGCAGAATCAAACTGGAGTGGCTTTTCCTGAGCCCAAATCCTTGCTCCTAGCCTCCCCAAGTCGCTGCTGGAAAATGGTGGATCTGTCCCCCAAGAAACCCCTTGGGATTTAAGGGCACTGAAAATGTATGGAACAAAAAAAAAAAAAAAAAATCAACCTACTTTTCATTTGAAAAAACAATCAAAATTTTTGGGGAAGTAATTATAGCCAAGATGGATTTTGTCCAGATGTTGAAAATAATAGTTTCCCTTGCACAACGAAATAAGTTTGCTAACTTTCTAGTCTACTATTTTTTATGATTCTCAGCAGTGCTACTAAGTGGAATTTGACAAGTTAAAACTGACAGGTGGTTGTAAGGAAAGCACTGCAAACTTGCAGATTCACCAACAGAATTCACAGTTTTATACAGGATGTATTTTGGAGTGGAGATACTTCAATCTGGAAGCATAAACTTCTAGAACAGCAAACATACTTTGTGAGCTCATACAGATTCATTGCTATCAAGTTTGTGCCATCCCACAGGCTTAAAGGATTTTCTTGAGGTTATTATGTTTGAAGCTGAAAGTAAAAGCATATAATTACATAAAATGTAGATAAGAGATCACTCGCAGTTCTCTATCCTGTGTGTTATCTTTGGCAAGTAAACAGAGTATTCACAAATAATAGCCATTAAAATGCTCTTTTTCTTTTGTTGTTTCTTTGTTTATACATAATGTTAGACATAATTTTCACTCAGTGTGGAAACAGGTATTTTCAAATGTTAATTGGCAATAAAGTTTCATTAAAGCAGGAGGACCTATCAGAAAAATCCTCATTAAAACCTCATTATTTTCTTACCAGTTTTAGCCTGGAAGATTTTTTTTCATTATTTTAACAGCTAAATAAGAAAAACAATAGGTTTTTTGTTAAAAAAGACAAGGTATACATTTTAACTCTTAGCTGAAATGACAACAGCCTCCATTACATCCCCAGCCACTTCCACCCCAGGTCTGTACTCTCCTGCCTGCACCATCCCTCCTCTATCTGCTCCTATTGAAAGCATTCAACTAAGCTGAATTTTTTAAAGAGAAAGTCCTGATCCCCAGATAAAAAAAAAAAAAGCCCTTTTCTGTCTGCATCTCTATGAAACATTGAACTGGATGTGCATTAAGAGAACTAGAGCAAATCCAGCTGCAAAATAGCTGTGAGTGGGGACCAAATTTCCCTTTGGGGGTAATGTAACAGCAGTAAAACCAACATACCTTCCTGGTTTGTCTGTTTATTTATTATTAACAGATTTTCCTATTGGAAAAAAAGACAAGTTTTGTTATTAAAACATTCAGTCATATTTACAAATAATAAAGCAAAATCCAAAGATGGTTGTTGCCTTTTCTAAGGCGTG
>VXBT01002469.1:0-21168 GCA_013400235.1 Oriolus oriolus | reverse complement strand
GCATGGGCCTCAGCTCCTTGGAGGGCTTCTGCTTCACCGGGGTGAAGCTCTCGGGCAGGAAGGTGTACATGGTGCTGCGTTTTCTCTGGAGCTTTCTGCAGAGGAGTGGGAAGAAAGCACGCCTGGGGTTCTCAGGAGAAGACAACGGATTGCTAGGAGAGCTCCCACCTCCACCAAATCCCAGAACATCCGTCTCTGAAAAAGGAGAGGATATAAATAGTCAGAGAGAACCTCCGCATCAAGGGACAGAGTGTCATCCGTTTGCTCCCCCCGGCCCCCTCTGCCCATCTGTGACGTGCCAGGTACTGTGTTCCAAGCACCAGACACCATCTCCAATTACGCCGGGCAAGACAACACAAGCGGAGAACAGCCTGAGCCCTACACAGGGAGCAACCCCAGGACAACAAGGACCAAATCACTGCCATAATTAATGTTTTTTTGTTTTGGGAAGACTTTGAGTGAGGCAGGAGTGGAGACTGGGTGGCAGTAGACGGAGGCTGAACAGGAGTCAGATTAGCTCACTGACAGTGTCTTTAAGAGACAGAGATAACTAAGAGCTATAAAAGACACCACGTAATGAATTCCACGCAGCCACTCCTAATTTTAATCATACTGCCTCCCTGGCAGATTTAATTCATCTGCAGCAACATCCTCTCCTTGTCCCAAGCATGTTACAGCTGCTCCACCTGGGCGATGCTTTGCAGTGAAGGTAGGTAAATCCCTGCTTCCCCACAGCTCATAGTGAGCCAAACGGGGCTGGGGTACCAGTGGCTCATGTCTGGTTTTGGGGGGCATGTAGGGGGTGCAATGAGTGGCACAGAATGGCTGGGTCCTGCCATGTGCTCAGACCTTTACAGCATTTCTGGGTGGAAAAGAACTTCCAGATTTTCTGGAAGAAAAGCTAACCTTGTAGGAAGTGAGCAGTGCAGGACCTCCAAAGGGCCCTTCCTCCATCCAGCACGGCTCCAAGCTGTGTTTCAGCTCCAGCCCACTCCCCCCTGAGTGGCCCCAGGGAAGTGGGCTGTGCCAAGAGCCTAATGGCTTTTCCTTGGCCATGGCCTGGCTGGGCTCTGCCAAGCATAACACTCGGGATCCAGGGGAGAAAAGTAAAGTGAGGACATGGGAGAGTGAGAAACAAACGCAGCTGCAGGAGGAGTAGGGGAGAGAGAGGAGCTGCAAAGCCACAGACCAGCTGCCTGATATCTGCCTGGGGCCAGCAAACACAGCCACCTCCTCCCCAAGCTCTGGGGCTGTAAACCTGCTGGCTGTGGGCAAACCAGAGAGAAAAAACCCTCTTTTTGGGCACAAATGAAACCAGTTGCATAGATTCCCTCTAAACAGGTTGATTTTTTTCTTAACAGAAAGGAAGAAAAAGATCCAAAATGAATTACAGAACCCTCTCCCTGCCACAGGCGTGGCAATCCAGAACACGTATTTCTCTGTGCCTCAAACACATCTTTCTCCCCAAGAAAGGAAAAGTAAAGCAGAAATGGGTCCTGAACACCACCTAAGCCTTGTTGCTCCACTACAGGGATGGCCATGTGTAAACCCACAGCAGCATCTGCGCACAGGCTCAACAAAACACTCTGTGTTTATATTCATCTTGAAGCACATATTGGACCAGACCTTGTAGTTGGGGGAACTTTTTGTATAGCCAGACAGGTAATTCTAACCTTCTCCTGGGAGCCAGTAACTTTCTAGACAGGCAGTTGCTTTAAATGGGATTACAGAGGCATTAGGAAGTGATTAGCCTGAACAGGCGATAGGTTTAGTTAAACGACTTGTCCCACGGCCAACTCCCACAGGGCCCTCGCTTGCCAGCGGGGAGCTCGGGCACAGGATGGGGACAGCTCCAACCACTCCAACTGTGTCGCCCAGTGCTGGATCCTGCCCCCCAGGAGGGCAACAGGGCTCTCACCCATCCAGCACTTGTGATGCAAGGCCAGCTGAGCCCAGCCAAAACTGGGCAATAAAGACAGGGAGGAGGTGGCGGTGGGATGAGGCTGTGTTTGGGATAAACCTTTCACCCCTCTCTCAACTCTTCCTTGGCTTTAGGGTGAACCAGAAGCAGCATAGGGCCATCCCAGGGATGGGGGGAGAGGAAGGTTTGCAGAAGGACCGTGGCCAAAACCAGCACAGCTGAGCGAAGCCGCAAGTGGCAGGATGCTTCTGGAAATACAGATGGGCACGCTGAGCCCAAACAAACCCTCATCCTCTCAACGCTGGGAGGTTTTGGGATGCCAGAGAGAGAGGGACATGTGAATACCTGTCACTCCAGAGGCATGCCTGTGTCTCACTTGCGCCTTATCTGGGGATTGCAAAGGTCAAGGGGGAAAAAAATAAAATGCACCCTTCACCAAGCAGGACTTGCAAATTATTTCGGAAAAGTTTTCACATTTTCTTTACAAAAAAGAGGGCAAAACGGTGTTTTCTTTGCCAATTTTCATTTAGGGTTTTAAGCCCAAGAAATATCTGATACTGCTGCTGAGACTCCATCTAAAATTGACAGCAGCTCCCACGGCTTCAGGGAATTTCTGGATTTTTATCTCCCTTTCAAGAAGCTGGTTTATTATTTATGAACTACTTCGAAGCTGTTCTATTATTAGGCTGTTTCTTTCTATTCCCCCCCAATGGACTGGAGCTCATGGCACACATGAGGGAGCCATCACTGCCACTGCCTGTGGAGAAATAATGTGTTTTTTAAGAAAGGTTTTGCAGCCTCTTGAGCCTCTTGAGTCCCTTGGACACTGATCTGCCTCAGAGGGATGTGCCAGCTGGGTGATTGAGGTGGTGGATTTAATCCTGCTCTGACTGCTGTGGCTGGGCCAGGATCAAACCCTGTGGCTGCTGATGGACATTGCCCGCTTGGACACCACTTCAACAAAGATGCTCAGAAGGGTGTTTGCAGGCATCACTCAGCGCAGCAATAGGCCAAGGAGGTCTCCAAATACAATCTTGTTCAGTGCTCTCTATTTCTTTGCCTTGTTAACAGAATGTACAGTCTCCAGTGGGAGATTTGGCTCCGTCCCAGATGAGAGCTAAGTCTCCCAGGCTCCCCGGAGACACCTTCCGCCTCTCACTCGCAAGCTGCAGCCCGCAGAGGTGCCTGCTCATGCACTGCCTGTTTCAACAATTTTTTTGTGTAATGCTAACTTGTTATTTTGCTCCAAGATGACATTGTGGCGACCTTTAACTCCTTAAAAAAAAAAAAAAAGAAAACGAGAAGGGAGAGTGTCAAAGTCAAACAGCATGTTTGCAGCTTGCTGTGCCGGAGCTTCCCAGCTGACCCAAAACAAAGATTTTTCTCTGTGTTCTGTGGAAGCAGCGAGTCGCCTTGCCTCAACTCAAGATGAAAGCAAAACATCTGAGCAGGACACACTTTACGGAGTAAAAATAAAAATCCATTTTTTGACCGCTTCTATTTTTACCAACACCACTGCTAACCACAGGCTGCGAGACCCACAGCACCACTAACCCCAGACACTCTGCAATTAGGACATTCATTTAAAGAGGGTCAATAACATATAACTGGTCTCTATTGCCCTGCCAGGTTCAAGTCTGAGCCGTGCTGGGGGCCAAGCTCCTGCCAGGGACACACACCCATTTCCCACGCTGGGATGCCAGGAAACCCTCCCTCTTCCACTGCAAGGTGCTGCCGCCTCCTCCCCAAACATCTTGGCAGGAGTAGATCTCAGGAAATAGCACAGAAACAGTGCAGATTTTACCAGGAGGCATCTTCAACCCCACACAAGAGCAGGGAATTAGGACAGCAAGTTAAGGGAGAAATTTCTTCTCTGCAAAAAAGCTGTAGGGGCAAAAAAACCTCCACGTGCCCAGTCTGGAACCCCCTGCAGGGAGCCTGCCCTGACAAAGGGAGTTGGCACACCTGAGACAGGGGACAAACAAACCCTTCCTGGGGGTTTAATTTCCCTTGGAGGGGTGTGCAGCAGAGTTCTCTGGAGGGCTTTTTGGAATCAGTTAGGGTGAAATCATTGCTCCTCCCGCTTGGCGCTGATGGGAGCAGGTGAGATGGGTGGAGGCATCTGGTGACAACACTGGCACAGGGCACAGGGCTGCTCCCCACACACCCTGATTCCACATGGATCACAGGCACTGATTCTCTCCCCTAATCCTGTGGATTCCCTCCAATACTACAGTGGATCGCCCTGAGGCTCCAGGTTTACCCCTGCAACACTCAAGCCACCTCTGAGGGCATGTGTGTGTCACAGACACCCGACGCCCGAGGCAGGGCAGCAACTCTGCCTTTGCAGAGACATCGAGGGGGGACACGGTGACCCAGGGGATCCCCCACCTTCACCGTCCTTGCTGTGGTCAGAGCAGGGATCGACACACTGCCTGGCGATGCTGCGGTGGGGGAGCTCTCTGCCCCTCCTGCAAAGTGACAGACCCTTGTCGTCAGGGCTGCTGCAAATTCCCCACCGCACCCGGCTGCTGGACACAGAGAGGCCCATGCAGGAGGCAGCTCATCCCTCCGGGGCACGGTGCCCCAGTACTCACCTGGCCATGGCTTCCTGGGGATCCCTGCCTGCCGCCTGGCTCCACCACAGATGTCTTTTTAAGCACATAAAAAAGGAGCACCGCTCCATCTCCACGTCCCCGGCAGCTCCATCCTCTCCATCACGGGGGGCGTTCCGGGGCTCCGCGCTGGCCGCTCCGTGAGCAGCGGCTGTCCGCGGGCAGGAGGAGGGGACCAGCACGTCACTGCTGTTTTCTCAGGCACCGTGACGGATGTGTGAGCAGCCAACCCTCCGGCCGGGGTGTGCCAAGGCGAGCGGAGCCCGGCCAGGAGGGGCGGCCGCACACGGGCGCACGCTTCCACCCTCCTCCGCCCCGGCATCCGGGCTGGCATCTCACCTCCCTGCCAGGTGAGCGGGAAGGGCCGGCGAAGGCGCACCCCCCCCCCCTGCACTCACAGGAGCGCCAGAATCAGAAAGCAAAATGAAAAAAAACCAAAAAGACTAAAATCCAACACAAGGTTTGGGGTGATTTTTCTTTTCTCCTCCAAATCTTGTGATTTTAAGCAGAGTCATGATCCAGAAGAGTAATGAAGCTGCCTCATGTGAAAAGAAACAAGCTGCCCCACCGCTGCTGGCTGGTTTGTAAGACAGGATTAAACAGCACTGGGCACCCGGAGGATAAACCCCAAATCCAAGGTGGCCATGTGAATACAGAGCTCATCTGCAAAGTGCAGACAGGCTGCCAGCAACCCACTCAGTCTGGGAGAGGAGGCAGGAGATTTGAAGCTGTGACATTAGCTCTGCCCAGCCTTAAATACTTTCATCTTTATTACAGGAATTGTGACTTTGCAGCCCAGTTTTGTCCTTTAAAGTTTCCAGTGTCAAGTGATGCTCCAAACCCATTTAGACACCTCATCCAGTGTTTGACCACGAATACAAAGCAGCCACAGAGAACCAATTCTGGCAGCAGATGACTTAATATTTAACACTCCTGACAATTCCCCCTTTACAACATGATCCTTCTTTGTTCTTCACCCCGTGCTAATTACCAAGATGAAGTTTAATAAACTGGGTTTTCACTTTAACCCTGCACACAGCTGGTGGTGCTTTCGTCTCATGACTAAACCATGACCAGAGGCTTTTTCTTTCCCTTGCCTGGAGGCACATCACGGAGTCTGAATTTATCTGAGCCGCAAAGATTTGTGGAGACTTTAAAACAAAATGAGTCCTCCTGGTCCACTTGTATCAAAGTACATTGGACATGAAGGAGAGAAAGCTCCAGAGCTCTCCCTTTAAGGACATGTCTCTGTCCACCCTGGAGAAGTCCTACAGGCTCTGGGGGAGCTGGAGGGAGCCTGGCTCCGAAACCGTGGTCCATGGGATAACCCTGAGCCCAGGAATCAGCTCCTCAGCACCCACAGGGCCATCAGATCTCGTGCCCAACAGTGTCAAAAGCAGAACACCAAACAGTGGTGCTATTAGCTTATTTCATGTGCCACTTTTCCCACGTCAGATACACAGCCACAAAGATTTTGGTGTCTTTGCCACTGTCTGTTGGTCCCCCAGCCCAACTCCGGCTGGTACAAGACATGTGTCATCCACCACCCCGTCACTCCAACAGCCTCTCCCCAAAGCGGGTGTCAGTCTCACTCGCTGCTCATCTCTGTCCTCCAAGACAAACCACCCCATAAGTGGGGCCCAGTGCCCCCTTCTGTCCACCCAGATTCTTTCTTCGAAGAGCTGACTCAGCGCTTTCGGAGCACTCAGCATTTCAGATGCTGATGCAGGTTGAAAGCTGAGCCCACCTCAACATCCAAGCGCTACAACATGATATGGGGGAGGAACGGAAACCTAAGGACGTCCCTCTGGCACAGCCCTGCCGATTTTCCAGCCATCGAGTCACCATGAAACTCCAGGCACCGGCAGCTCCAGAGAGCTGTGGATGGCTCACGATGCTGGGCTGTTGACGCAAGTCCTGGAATTTGTATTCAGCATTCAGTGACTCTGGACAACCTTGGCCCAAACGCAGTCACCAACCCTTTTAAGCGCTCCCTTGCAGCTCTTCCACGTGCAGATCCAGCCACGCAGACAACAGCTTCACAAACATCATTCTCCACTGGGCTGTGGGTGTCTGCTGTGCCAGGCACTTGCCCTTTGGACATCATGAGTATCCCAAGGTGGTAAGGGGGAAAAAGGGGAAGAAGCATTTCTGCTTTCTAACACAGCTTTGGCCGCTCCTTGCCATGGCCAGCGATGGCGGAGCTGTCCCAAAACCCACTCCAAACCCAACCCAGCACACAGCACAATGAGCTGCGTACACCCATCTGCAAAGTTTTCACTACCAAGCACCTTATCAAGCGGCAAAAGTTGAAGCTGCACTTAGCGAGTCGTGCCGGGGACGTGCCTCCCGGCTCCGTTCGCTCCTCTCCGGGCTGCCGGACTCCCACCCATCGGAGAACTCGCGCGGTCCCTGCCCGGCGGGGTGCGCAGGGCTCGCACCCCGCGGTCCGGGCAAAGCCCTGCACCTTCACCCCGCTCCCCGCGGGCCTTCCCGAGCCATCGCCGATGCCGCAGCCTGGGGGCTGAGGGAGGGGGAGCCCCTCGCCCGCCTCCGCCCGCACCCCCCGAGCCGGGGCTGCGCCCCCGCCCCGAGCGNGGGGAGGGCAGCTCCCGGGGGCGCCGGGGGCTGGAGCCGCTGGGGATGTCCGGGGGTGCGTGGGGATGGGGTATCCCCGGGGCTGGGCTAGGGGGATCGGAGTTTAACCCTGGCGAGGCTGTGCCGGGTTGCTTTTGCGTCGGGATGAGGTTTTTATGAGATGCTTTGGAGCTGGGACAAGGTTTTCATGGGGTGCCTTGGGGCAGGGACAGGGTTTTAATGGATTTATTTGGGCTGTGCTGGGCTCTTCATGTGATGCTTTGTGACTGAGATGGGCTTTTCATGGAATGCTTTTTGGCCAGGGCACGTTTTTCAGTGAGGTGCTTTTGGGCCGGGACATGCTTTTCATGGGATAGTTTTAATCTGGGATGGGGTTTCATGGGGTTTTCCCTGCTCCCAGGAGGATTGCCTGGTGTGGGCACAGCACGGCAGGCTGCTGCCCCACTGGAATGTGGGTCCCCAGATGGCTCTGTGCTGGAGCATCCCCCCACTGTGAGGACCACAGTGACGTGGATTTATGATCAGCAGCACGCATGGAGGGGCCCAGGTGGTGTTGCCCCCTGACACTGTGCTCTCTGATCGTAGTCAGAGAAAGGCATTTCATGCCTTCATTAATTGTGTGCTGCTTTCAAAGTACCCCTCCTTATGTGGCCTGTGTCAGTGCTCGGTATCCCAGATGGATGGCAGCTCTTCCTGGAGAGCTTGCCAAAAGCAAGCATGTCCTCAGCAGCCCAGCATGAAGCCGACAAACACGGGTGTCAATGACTGCTTCTATTTTTGGCTGTGTTACTATGCTCCGAGAGCTTTCCCTCGCATGCTTTCTTGGTCTCCAGCTTGTGCATGGTGGGAAGGCATCAGCCTGCAAGGGCTGTTAAAGTGCCCACCAAACCAGCAGTCGATGAATTTCTCCTGCTTTCCCAGGAACTTCCCCAGACTGTGGGAAAGGGTCTGAGGGTAACAATTGCCCAAGCTAGCTTTAATGAAAGACCACCTTTGCCCTTCACCAGTGCAATGGGGCAAAGTAAGCCTCTGAGATAAACTGATGTACCCTGCCATTGCCATCTCAGTGAGCCGTTTCCAGTGGGTCTCCCCACCTGTGAACACCACTCTCTCTTGCCATGGTCATTTTCCTAAAATTCTCGTTACCAAACCCGTGCCAATCTAGGAAAATATTTGTGTTTCTTAGTGGAGAACACTTTGAGAAACTTCTCTCTGAGGCTCAGGCATAGGGACATATATGGGGAATCCAGTGCTCCCTCTTTATTCTTGTTGTTGCTTGGTTTTAGTTTCTGATCTCAGGAATTTAAAGCCAATCATGTGTTTTCTGCTAAGTCTCACACCTAATTTTGGCCCCCCGGGGTTTTGATGCCGTAGCAGAGTGATGATTGTGCTGGTTGAGCAGTGTCTTTTCTGCCCTCTGCCCAGGGCTGAAAAAAGCTGCTTCAGCACAGGGACATCCTAAAGGTAAACATGAGGGGATTAAAAGGTGCTGCCAGACCTGCAGTGGGTGAAGGACAGGGCTGATTACTGCATAACAAACAATGTGGCCAGGGAACACATTCTTGGTAAGCAGAGCACACAATGACAGTAGAAAATACAAGAGCAGCACGAGAAACACTGATGTGGCCCCAAAATCTGGGAGATGCTAAGCTACATGTAGTCGGGCTTGGGGATGCCAGCAGGATTCAGGTGTTGTACAGTCCCTAAGCATGGCTGGATGAGACCATGCATACAAACACCCATCCTGGGAGTGAATCTGGCTTTGTTAAGGATATGTCATAGGGCTGACACGCAACAGTTGCAGCTCATTGGCCACTTGTCCCTGTCTGTGCAGCCTTGGTCCCTGGGGACTATGGGGCACCAGGAGAATATTTCCCAGGCAGCACTTACCACCAGGGGGTATTGATGGGCCACTGGATGTCAGAACCCTCAGGATGTGCAGCCATCCCTGGGACAGGGACAGTTTCAGTCCTGGGAAGGAGATGCGTGGCCGTGGCAAAGCCACAAGCACATATACTGAAGGACCATCCCTGTGGGATCGGGAGGAGGACACAAGATGCAAAGAGGGGATGAACAGAGCTACTGCCAGCACCTTCAGACCCCGGCCCCATTGAGATATGCTCTCTGCATCACAGAAAGACAGCTGTCACCTTGGCAGAACCTTTGGACCTGGACAACCAGTTCTTCTCAGGCTGATAGGCAGCAGGGTCGATGGTTGATGGTGTTCCTGTAGTGTTCCTGGCCACCTCAATCAGCTGCTTGGGCTGACCTTGGCTCAATAGATTTTGTAACAGGGGCATTGTTAATCCCTACAGGTGGTAGGGAGTGGGAAGAGACACCCATGCCATATAGCAGCATCTGCCTTCACAGCCACCGGGGCACACGGTGAAGCTGATTACTAGGCAGGATCTAATGCTGGAAATGCAGCTGGAGATCTGAGCACCAAGCCTCCCTTGGGGGTCGTAGCAGCGCTGTGATCCTCTCCCCAAGCTCCCCACTCACCCAAAACCAGGGGACTGAGGATAGCATCACTGGCTCCTCTGCTGCTGCATCCAGGGTGTCCACAGACACTGGAGCACTTTGCCTAGTGGGAGATGAGGAGAGTGCACTGGGACTGCCAGGAATGGGGCAAGCAGAGGTTGGGAAGGGAGTTACAGGACTGTACCAATGTCCTACAGCTGGCAAGGCCTGTGAGGGCTGGGTTTCATGGGGCAGAGGGGTGCTCTGCTCAGTAGCATGTACTCTTTCTATCAGGCACAGTGGTGACGTCTCTCTCCATGCCCTCTGCTCACTCCCTGATTATAATGCACATGGTAATGAGGCTGCAGGAGATGAGCTGGTTTACAGCAAGCTTTGCCTGAGTACTGGTGACCTTCTTAGTCTGTGAGGGGAAAGCTGTGTCCCACTGACACCCTCTGAGTGGGGCCTTGGCTCAGGGATCCCTCCTCCTGCAGGACTGGGTCTGGGAGCGATTTTTTGGTGCTCAGAACTCTCCCCAGCCCTTCACATGATCTCCCTGGCACGGAAAGCCCACCAGCTGGAACTCATCTGAGCCTGGGGACTGTGTTGCAGCAGCTCTCAGAGCCACCCCATCGTCACCATGTCACACAGCAGCCCTCAGAGCACGAGCTCTGTCACTGCCTCAGTTTTCCTTCTTTAGCAGATCTTGTGCCAGGCACAATCTGAAACTTATCCATGGACAGGGCTGACATGTGAGAGTTTCTGCTGGTGATTGCCAGCTCTGAGAGCCCAAAGCCACTGCAGGATGCAGCTCCAGGGGATAACTCAGCGAGCTCATGTCATGGGCTGTCTAACATTTCCCTTATTAGGGAGCATGACATCTGCTCAATACAGAGATACAGCGAGGCACCCTCTGAGTCCTTGTGGCACCCTCCTGCATCTGCAACTGAGTAGGTGTAGAAACCCCAGATTTTCCTCCTCCTGCAGCATTTATCTGTGTTACAAACTTGTTCTCTTTCCAGAGCTCCTGTGGAGCCTGCTCTTGGATGGACTTTTTGACAGAGCACAGAGAGCAGTAGGAGTTGGTGCAAGTGCTGCTGAGGGTCCTGTGTTTTTTAGAGAAGAGGAACATGCAGCCTGCTGGGACAGGTGTGGGTATGGGCACTCACAGCCCAGGGTGATGCTGATGAGATCAGTGATGCCATAGAATGGGAGCAGTGGGATTTGGTGTCTTTCTGTCAGTCCCATAGCCACACTCCCTGAATGCAATTCCTGCCTACATCCCTCCTGGGCTGTACCCTCCTGGCTTTGTCTTGGCTCCCAGCTCCCTCCCCTCCTGCCAGCAGCTACCTTAACAATGGTAGGAAATAGTTCCAGCTGGTCCTAGTAAGGATAATTTTATTTTGGGAGGTGCAGGAGCAGTGATTGTGGCTTTTCCAGCTGCTTTCTCCTGTATTTCTTTGGAAATCCTACAGCAATCCAGCTGCCAGGACAGAGCCCCACACCAGTGCAGCCAATGCCTGTTGCACAGCACCAGCACAGCTGCCCCAGCCTGATGAGGTATCCAGGGAAATTATTGCCTGCTCTGTCGCCCCTTTTTAATTAAAAGCTGGATTTGGGTGATCCTGTGTGGCTTGTTTGCTATTCCATCCTGAGTAATGGGCTCTGCAATCAGAGTGAGCAATCATCCATCTCAGTGCAGGTGCAGCTGGGTCACGCCAGAGTGGGAGTTGCATCAACTGGGTTTGCTTTCTCCAAAGCTGGGGAGTTGAGCAGAGATGCCCCTGCAGGGATGGGGACAAGCCAAGCCCTGCTCTGGTCTGGCCCACAACACAGCGCCAACTCAGAGCCCTGCTGTGCTCCTGGTTCCAGCTCCTCCGCTCCCTAATTTTGGCAGATCCATGGGTGCAGCCCCACACCCATCTTGGCAGGGTGGGTGACAATCTGTGCCCCTGAAGGGCTGCAGAGCCCTGCTTGGTTTGCTGCTGGACAGCCTGGGACACCTGAGTGGCTCTCGGCAGAAGTGATTATTGTGCCCTTAGAAAAGAATAAAACAAGCTGCCCTTGATTTTCACAGCCCACTGGTCTCTGTTGAACCAGGTTTAGGCTCTCCATCAGCCCCATCCCCTCCAGGGAGTCCCTGGGAGGCTGGGTGGACACTGCAGTGCCTACCCCTGCCCCAGCTCCCTGGCTTTGGAGAACCCCAGGGCACAGGTCTGGGGAGCACCACTCTGCAGAGAGGTGGAGTCCCAGCCTCTCCTGTGGGGGTACTAACCCTGCACCAGATTTATTGCCAGTGTGAGCCACTGGCCTCCATGGCTGTCCTCTGTCCCTGCTGGTCCACAGGTTTTCCAGCTGCTGGTGTTGGACTTTAACATCAGGGCTTGGCTCCTGTGCCAACAGCTTTGAGGGGCGGAACAGCTGCAAGGCTGGAGAAAAGGTTATTTCACCCACTGGCGTCGTACAGGTGCAGCAGTTCTTCCTGCATCTTGCAGGCCAGATGCAGGGGCTGGGCCCAGCCTTTTGTGCCTTCCTGCTGCCTCCAGGACTTGTGTTTCCCAAACGGTGGTGGCCAGTCCTGGAATATTTACCTCTGCCATTCACACAGCTCACAGCAGCCGCTGTTTCTGGGAGCCAGCAGGCCATGGCATGAAGGCTGCACCCCTGGTTTCAGTACCTGTGACTGCTGGGGGCTCAGAGGAGCTGCTGAAGTCCACACCCACTTGCCCTGGTTTGCTCCAATGAAAAAAAAAGGCTGTCAGGCTGGTTTTCATATGTATGCTTTTTAATATCATTAATTCCGTTACACTACACACAACCAGTAACAATGATAAATACTGCAATGGAAATGTTAAAAAAAAATATTATACACGTTTTTCATGTTTTTGAAAAAAACCCCCACATTTTAAAATAAATTAATGCATAAAACTGATGGTAGAAAAGAGAAAACCCAAAACAAACCATAACACAACTGATCTGTTTAAGGCAATACTCTACACAGACGGGAACAAAAGTACAACAGTGTGCTACATGATCTGAATGGGAAAAAAAGAAAACAAAAGAAAACCCATACAAGATGCAGATTGATGCTTTGGGAGTGGAAAAACTCCCAAAACCAGATAAAAAAAACAATGGCCAAGTTAAGTGCAGCATTAATACACTCTGCATGTCAAATGATTAACAGGTTCCTTACATGAACTAAGGTCAAACTACAACAAATTTATCTTCCTAATTAAAAGGTTATTCAGGTCAACCCCTACATTTAACTCTATTTGCGTTTGGCTGTTTCAGCTATATTTCACTATATGCAAGGACAGCCAGAAATTCATCTCCTGCTCTTGAGATTAACACAAAGGTCAGGAGGTCTCCCGTCCTGAAATGTATTTCCATTAAATAAATCCAAAAAGGATCTTGCTTTTGGTGACCCTGAAATGCCTCCCACCACCTCTTCCCCTGGCGTGCCAGGCACCACACAGGGAATGGAGACATGGAAGGCATTTGCTTAGGTTGATTTTTTTCCATGCTGAGGACACAAAATGGAAGTGCAGATTTGATCCGGACCTGGAGGAGTGCTGTTTCTCTGTCTGCCAGAAGTGTCCACCTGGAGCCTGCTGAAAGTACTTTGCCAGCATGGAAGAAACCCATCCTGTGCCCAGGCTTTGGATACAGGCAGGACATTTGCTATTAAGGTTGGTACAAAGCTCCACACCTGCCTGGACAGCCAATGAACCCCAATTATTAATGCAGCCCAGAACTTGGCCACTGGAAGATGGACAATAATTGTAATGCCAAAAAATCCCCCTCTCCCTCAAAAAAGAAAAGAAAAGGGACAGTAGCCACTTTCTGCCAACTTCCTTGGGTGGATCCCCATCAGCTGCCACCCATTTAAGATCGGCAGTGCCAGATCTCACCAGCATCGACCCAGTACATTCCCAGTAAGGTGCATGTCTGCAAGGTGCTGCTGGGGGCAAAGAAACTTCTTGGGACATGATCAGAGCCTCCTGTACTGCCCTGCTAGTGTGCGTGGGAAGGAAGCCATGGTACACAAGGAAAGAAACCCAACTGGAATTACTAGACTTGTGACGGCCAACAACCGTCCGGGTTGCCTTGGGTTCGGGTGGGAAAGGGGGATGCAGAACTGGGCTGAGAATCACTTTGGTGCAACTGCCTCTGATGCTCATCACTAGTGCATGGGGCAGGGGGAGGAAAGGCGACGGCTGCTTTGAGAAAAGGGGAGTGGAAGGAGGACGTGTGTGCAATATAACAAGGCTTGCAATTCTAGGACTAACCACTGGACACGGATACCAAAGATTACCTGTGACAACTAGCTATCCTTCTACTGCTGCTGCTCCTTCCCCCACTTCCTGGTCTGATTCTTCTTCAGTTTGGGAAGCCATGGCTGTTTGGCATCATGGCCAGCGCCGACCCTCCCACCCCAGTCCTTGCCCAGCTCATGGGGTGACTCTGCTACAGGTTGGACAATGAGGTCTGGAAATCACATCAGGCGCACAGCAGGTGCGCCAGCCAGCACCCACTTCCAGACCCTTCAGAAACCTATTTAATGGCAGCTTGTCTCCCTTATTAAACTGAAGGTTCAATAACCTCTGTAGAAGGAGTAAAAATAGTTTAAAAAGTGCAAAAAGGGGAAGGGAAAAACCCAACGTTCTGAATTGTCTCCCCTGCAAAGACTTCATCCTCCACCAGAGTCTTTCTCCCGGCAGAACTACAGCCCCACCAGTGTCTCACAGTGCCCTGCCCCAGTGCAGCAAGAGCACAGCCAACAGGCTCCCCACCAGGGCCTCTGCTGCAGGACTCCAGCCCGCACTGGGAGCGCGTGGGCTGGCAGGTCTGGGACCTGGTCTGCAGACCCACACCACTGAGGCCAGAAGGGGGAAGGCATCCGGCTCGGCGGGCTGGAGCTCACCAGGTCTTTCACGAACCTGGTGAATCCTCAGCCCCACAGCCTTCATGTGGGCGAAGAGAAATCCCAGCCTCCTATCTGACTCTGACCCCATCATGTTCACTGACCTACAGCTGGCCTGACTTTTGCTTGAGGTTTGTCTTAGGACAGAGGCAGCCACAAGCTGAACACAGCTGCTACTGCGGCTTCTCCATGCAAAGAAACCGAACAAACAAATCTGTGAGCTGGGGATGGATATGAAAGTCTGTCAAGAAGAGTGCTTGCCCAGGTTTTTCAGCTCTTTCCACGTGTCTGTATTACATCTCTCAACAAACTGTGTCTCCTAAATCATGGAGGTGGGTAACAAATGGAGTTGCAGCTTATTTAGGCTGCAGAAGCAAGAAGGCTGCTTGGGTAAAGAGGAGTGCTTCCCAGAGAGCTCACCTGGGACAGCTGCATGGGCAGCAAGGGCAGAAATGCTGCTCTGGGAGGGTAAATATCTCAGCAGCTACGTGACTTAGCATGGACTTTCAGTGGCCTTTTCTTTTCCTGGTGCCTGCTGCTCTGCTTACCAGTGACAGTGTGAGTCACATTTTTATGAGGTTTATTTTGTACCTTCCACTCCCTGATCCAGTCCCACCACCTGTATCACCATTTGTTATTATGGAAATGCCTCCACAGGCCAAGCACCAGCAGTGAGGTGGGCACTTCGCAGGAGCAAATCCTTCTTTTGCTGGAGCAGCATTTTAGAGAAAGTAAAAGGCTCAAAGTCATCACCAGTGGCAAGTGGGTCTGTAAAGCAATGGGAGAAGCTGCTCTCCAGAAGCACCAGGGAAAGCTGCCACCTGTCCTGCCAGTGTCTGCACTGCTCTGTGACATGGTTTGCTGCATGCTTGTGTGGGCCATGGGGCTGTGCTCTGTGTGATCTCAGTCAGTCCCAGCCTTTGCCTCCCCACCAAGCTGTCAAAGCAGTGCTCAGCCAGGCAGCACGCAGCTGCTGTCATCCTGGGACTGCCAGCAATGTCAAGTGGGGCAAAGGAAGGGATGGAGCTGTAATTTTTGGGAAGCAATGTGGCAGCTCAGCAGCTCAGCTTAGGCAGAACCACCAGTTTAACAGGAAGTTAAAATACGGGCCACAACCCCTGTGAGAAACCTCCAATGACCTTCTGTAGACAATCCCAGGCCACAACATCTCCCTCTGTGCTAAATTCCTAGCCCTTCTGCTTCAGGTCTTGTGTGGTTCTGTAACAAAGGTGGGTTTGTCTGATGAGATGTGGTTTGGAGCAATCCCTCTCACAGCTGAGCCTTGAAAGGAAGTGACAAGTATGCCTAGAGGTGAAAAGCAGCTTAAAATGGAGACCTTCCCATGCCTTCCCAGCTAGCCCTGTGGCACTGCTCCTCTATGCAGATGTTGCTTTTGAGCATGCAGCCCAAGCTTGCTGACCCAAGCAGCAGCCAGGTGCCAAAGCCTATGGCGTTCTAGGTAAGAGTGGCAACACCCCTGGTGGGTTTGAAGTGAGAATGGAAAATGAAAGGAGGAGCCTAGGCAGAACCACCAGTTTAAAGGCTGAGGATCACATGGTTGCTAAAAGCAAGACCATGAAACTGCCATGGGAATATCCCAAAAATGAGCCTTTCAATCCTCTGTTCCCCTTCATCACTACTTGCCATCCCAAGTTGCACTCCTAAATTCCTTAATTCTGCTATCAGTGGATGGTGCTATTAGGCCACCAAATCTTTGTACATGTTCCCTGTGGGAGCAGGCAAACTCAGAACCCAGTTGTGCAAGAGTCAGCTGCCAAGTAACTGAATAACATATCCTTGACGAACATCTTTCTCCAAAGATGTTTAACCTCTGTACTAACCTCCACCCCGCTGCCTTCTGGCACGTGTGAGCAACACCAGAAGATGATAAACAGAGGGAAAGAAGAGTAGTACTTTGAAAATAGGAATTGAATTTCTACAGCACGGTATTTATATCCTGCTTGCAGAGCTGTCCTATCAGTGGTGCCTCTCACACTTGGCAATATCCATGCAGGATGATGGCAGCACTTTGGGAAGGCAGGTTTCTCCCATGTACTGCGGAAGGGAATGGACATCAAGAAGGGATGTGACTTGCCTGAGGTTAGAGCAAATACCAACAGCAGCAAGGACCCCAGATCTCATTTCTGTGCTCTAACAGTCCAGCAGAGCCACCAGGGTTGTATCTGGCTACAGTGCCAGCTCAGGGACAGGGTGTTTCTGGTGTGTACATCTGAAAGCAAGCTTTGCTCCCTACTGGCATCAGCACTGCACTGAGACAGATCAACTCAGACTACTGGGATCTACCCTAGGCCACGACAGCACTTGGCAATCTTTCTAGTTACTGCTTGTTTTCCTTTTCCTGTTTTCCATCTGTTGCCCAGCTGGGTTCTTCCTTTCTTCAAAAGCATCTTCATGTTTCTGTTGAGTCACACACAGGGTACTGCATTTTTCAAGCCTCCTGCACCTTCCTGCACAGCCTGCAGGCCAGCCCAGAGTCAGACTGTGCACAGAAAGGAAAGGACTCTGCTCAGGATTGCAGACCCGTGTGTCAGCCAGCGAACTGCTGAACGCACTGTGCGCCTCCTTTTGAGACAAGAGCTGGTGAGACAAACCAGAAGGAGCTGAGTCCATCTTGTCCACGGGGAAGCTGTCCTGAAGTCCCTTTCAAAGTCCATGCAGCAGGAATGGTCACCTGCTTTTGCAGTTCCAAGGCATCTGCAGGCAGGACAGCCAGAAGAGCATAGCAGACCCCATGGCCAAGCACATGTGTTAGGGACAGACACGCAGCAATGTCAGAAATCATCCAGTGGCTCTTCCAAGGGCTGACTTCAAGATGTGTCTGATAAGATATCAAATGAGCCATCAGGATGGGCATCAGCCTCCTTTCAGCTGAAGTTTATTTACAAACACCAGCAAAGGAGAGATGGCCATGCTATCTACAGACCTTCCTCAAGACTAGGAGGATGTTCCTCCTCACAAAGACACCTGGAAATGTGAAGTTTGCAGACCAGAGAGATGGAACAGAGTGCTGAGACCCTGGAGTTCAAATCCAGCTCACATTAAAGTATACTATCTGATATTTTATCAGATTAACATCTGATAAAAGAAAAGGATTTGCTTACACTCAGGTAATTTGGTGACTGACATTACATAAAATCCTAACAGAAACCCAGTCTGGCTTTATGAGGCATCAAATGCAAATTCCTTTGTGGAGGCACCAGCACCAATATCCTTACATCCTGTTTGCATGGTAAGTTAGATAGACAGTGATGCAGCATTTCACACTCCATGGTGTTCCTCTCCTTGGTTTTCTGTACAACTTTGGATTGAAAATGTGGCCTGAGAGGGCCATCTTGTTTGGTGCAAAGACTGGAGGAAGGAACAATTTTCTTTCTTGCATGCCACCTGCATTTAGGAGGGCACCCAGCAGCTCTGTAGATTTTGTAGAAGAGTCACACTCTGTGCTCTTTCCTTTTGCTTTCTCCTGGCCATGGTGGCAGAGACTGGTCTAAGGAGAGCAGTGCCAGAATAGCCATCTATCTCCACACCTTCCCAGGAAATCACCACAGCATAACCTCCAACAAGGGCTGCTTGAGCAGAGAGGCTGGATTAGATGATCCCACTGTGGCCCCTTCCAGCCTTACCCATTCTGTGATGCTGAGGGCATAAGGAAAACCTGCTGCCTTAAGCAAAGGCCTGAACATGAGACCAGACAGGGGGAACCAGCCCCATCTGTGGTTGATACATACCAATGGGCAGTCCTCAAAATTCCATAACGAGCCAACAAACATGCTGCATGGTCATAATCTGCCAAAGGGCCTGCAGTTCAGAAGGGTTAGTGTTCAGTTTTCTATGACAGCCACATGTGCATTGCCTTAAGCCTCTCAGCCTTTCTGATAACGACCCTACACAGGTAACTACTTTTCCCCACCCTTTCTACATTATTCCCCTAATAAAATATATGAACACAAAGCATAGAGAGGAGAAGCCAAAAAATTGCCATTTTATGGTCCTGTACTGTCATGCCAAACCAACTATTTGTGCAACCAACTCCTGTGCACAGGGAAAAACACTTGGGTCGTGCTTAAGTTTGTATTTGGAGGAAGCACAAGGTGTAACACTTGAATTCATCTCCCTCCTTCCCTAAAGGGTTGTGCTAGAAGCAGATGCACAAAATGCAGAGGGTTGAAGGCAGTTGCAGGGTTGGGGAATGCCTCAGGGCACATGGCAGGCAGAAACCAGCAACAGGGGCAATAAAAGGACTTGGTCAGGGTGCCATGGGACAGTGGGTGTCATAGAATCACTCAGATCGGAAAAGACCTTGAAGACCACAGAATCCAGCTGTTAACCCAGCACTGCCAAGTCCACTCAGTGGAAGTCTGTCCCTCAGAGGAGAGGTGTCAACCCTGGGGGATAACAGTGCCAGCAAGCCTCATTCTATCTTAGACTGAACAGGACCGTGCTCGGTTATGGCTGGACCCAGTGACCTTAAGGGTGTTTTCCAACCTAGATGATGGCATGATTCTATGATAGCAGCATGATGGAGACCTTTGGGATGTGCAGTCCTCAGTGGCTGGCCCAGGTGAGGAGATGGCTTGTTGCTCTAGCAGGCACTCTGAAATGCTCCGAGCTCCTGAGCAAGGGCTGTGGGAAAGGCTGAGTGTGTGCAGCCTGGCTGGAAGGCACAGAGACTGACCCAGGAGGATAAATGTGATGAAGACATTCCATGGTACCAGTGCTGAACTGCAAAGTCCCTCTCCAGAAGAGTGAAGATTTAAAGAGCCTTGGTCATGTCCTATAGGATTTGGTTTGACCATGTTTTTTCTATTAGGTTTTAACTACATTCCCCGTTTAAAAAAAAGACTCCTTAAGGAATGCTTTTCCCTTTTATCTTTCTCTCTTCTCTCTACTTCCCCCACCTCCAGACAACTTGATAACCTCAACATGAGTTGTATTTTGGAAATATTCCCCCTCAGCACTACCAGGTGGTGAGAAAATGAGAAGAATTCACTTGAGGAACACTATCCCTACAGGAGCTGGCAAGTTAACCATCACTTCTGCATGAAGAGGCAGGGATGCTCAGTAAACAGCACCATTCAAGTCCTCTTTCTATGGCCTGGAACCAGGGTGGCAGCATGTTGTTTTAGGGAAAGGGGACAAGCACAGCTTTAAAAGTTGTCGATGCCATCCAGTGAATAGTAAAGCCCAGAAGTCTTGCATGCCTGCTCTTTCACTCACACTGTGGCTGGTATCAAGCTTTGCACTGCACAGAGTGAATCCCCAGGATGTTAAATAAATTTCCTGCTAATTATGAATAGGACTTAAAGAAGCAGCTCACTTCCTGCAGATTTCAGATGGGGGATCTGTCTGTTGTGGTGAAGCTCAGGCTCTGCTTTGTGACTCAGGAATTCTGATGGGAAGCTGAGAACTGCCCTCATTTTTTTCCTTTCCCAGGCTACAAAGCAGGTGATGACCCAAGGCAGGTGGTCCTTCCTCCTGAAAGGCCAGGAAAACACAAGAATTGTGCCTGTGGCAAAAGACTTCAACACTGAGAAAAATGCCAGCCCATCCCTTGCATATGCTGAAGCCAGCAGTGTAAGACTGGCCAGTGAGAGGACATGTTTCCTAATTCCAGATGTGATTCTGCATTCAAAACAATCTGCTGGTGAACTGGCAGCTCAGCCCAGCAGCCTAATGTAACAGGTTTCCTAACTTTTCTATCACCACATAAAACACAGCTACTCGTGACAAGGGACAGTTGTAACACAGACCATGTCTGGCACACAAGTGGGCAGATAGGGGGTGAACAGTAATTTCCTCTCATGGGTATCTTTCAGCTGAAGCTGTTCTTCAGTCTGCTGTTGCTGAAAATTTCTCTCAAGTCTGACCCCACTGCACTGATGACTTCAGCATTAATGAGTCTCTCCCACAAGTACCCACAGACACAGTGTCAAGAGAATATCAAGAGTCAAGGACTGTTAAAATGTGCTTTCTTCAACTGGCTTTTCCAGCACTGTTGTTCAGGCTGTACATCTCTAGTCCTGACTCATGCAGGATTCATTTCTGCTCAGCTGAACAAAGTTTAAGATTTTTGGAAAGAGATGGGTCGTACAGGGATTAAATACAGGCTGAAGTCAGAATACGTGACTGAACTGAACTCACGAGTATGGTTGGTATTCCTGGGCAAGGAACAAATCCCCAAAGTGCATGGATGGATTGCAGATCGAATCTGATGTGTTTGGTGGTAATTTAATGTGGCGCTAAGGGTAGATTGCATTGGCTATGTGACACAACAGCTCTAGCTAGTACTGACTCACAGTGAAATGTCACCTATTTGTCCCTTTTGCAAGTAAATGAATTGTATCATGCTAGTCCTGACTAGCCTTGCCATAAGAAAGGATGCCCTGGTCCGTCCCCATTCCTGTGCCCCAGTTATAGTATCATTTTGGTTATGCAAATGAAACAGGTTTAGTGAATGAATTAAGAACTGACTTCCTCTCATTGGTAAAACTCTGATACCTCCAACTTGCCCTTATCTTGCGGATGGATTGGTTTCAGTGGGCAGGATTACCTGAAGTCCCACCTGACCTTTCCCATTCTGAAAAAAAGACACTTTACAAAATATCCCCAGTGCCTAAACAAACCAAGGA
>VXBT01002464.1:16631-52400 GCA_013400235.1 Oriolus oriolus | reverse complement strand
CCTTCCTGTGCCCCGACCGCCGCTCCCCTCCCGCCTTCCTGCCCGGACTGCCTGCTTCCAGCCCAGCCGCGCCGACCCGGCCATCACCGCCCGCTCTGCCGCCCCGATCCAGCCGGTGGCCGCGACCCTGCCCAGGGCCCCGATCCTCCCGCCCGAGCCTCGCTCACCGCGTGGCCGCTGCGGGAGCCGCGCCCGTGGAGGCCGCGCCCGCCGGGGCTGCGCAGGCTCGGTCAGAGCCAGCCCGGCCGCGGGCGGGCAGCGAGCGCACCCCGCTCGCCACCAGAACGCCGACAGCACTGCCCTGACCGGCCCGTGGTAACGCCCTCCTTTTCTCACTGTGCCCCCGCCTTCTCTCTCCTCTTCCCCAGTTCCTTTCCGTTTTCCTTCTTTTCCGTCTTTTCTAGCCCACTTTCGCTCGGGCAACCCCTGTCCCTTCTCCGTTTTCGTTACCAATAAACGGTTTTCAGAGACAAGGTTTGCCCCGTGTGGCTTCATTTCGTTCCCAGCCATCCATTTTAAAAGAACTCCTCGCAGTTCCCCTACTGTGGAACCTCCCGCGTCCCTACAGTGGAACGCGACACCACCTCCCCAGGCTTCGCTTTATTGGAAACAAATCCGGCACATAATTATGGGAAAGACCAGGTACTGGAGGGTGCTGAGCTCTTGTATTTCTCCAGTCTGTTCATAGCACCGTGCTCTGCACCCTGCAACCTGTGGCACCTGAAAGCTTCCCAGGAACTTGATCAACCAGTTTCCATCCTGGCAAGCCTGTGCACTGTAGTCTCCATCCTCTTTGTTTTGCTTGGCCTTTTGGCCTGTGGTCTCACCCCTGCAATTTTCCTTTCAGGTTTCAGCCAGCAGTGTTTTATTAATCTATTTCACAGCCCATGGCTGGAAGGGTCTGTTTTATTCCCCATTTTAATTTTCATGGTGCATAAAATACTCACCAGCCTGACAAGGAAGAGTTATGGCCACTGAGGTGCAATTTTATGGTGACTCTTAAAAAACGTCAAAATTCAAACTTATTGAATACTGGCTCTGGGAACACTTTAAGTTCCAACTTGATGCCACCAGCCCCATATCTTCACTAACCCAAAGACACTAGTGCATTTGAGACATTCTAAGAGAGTGATTTTTTTGATGTTCATACTGTTTTTCCTCCATGCCTGTGCTTTATGTAGTGTTTCTATGAAATCTGTGGTGTTCATGGTCTTGGTTAACATACATAGATGCAAAATATGCTGTGCATTTCTCCAGCAAAAGATCTCAATGTATATTGGGAATGTCATAAAAGAGAGGTTGGGTTAAAAAAAAAAGGAAGGATACATCTCAGGTTTTCAGGACTGCTTTCCCCAAAATGTCAATACCATGAGGATCAATAGGATCATTGAATCTCCTAAGTTGGAAGGGGCCCACAGGGATCCTCAAGTCCAATTCCTGGCCCTACACAGGACAGCCCAACAATCCCACCCTGTGCCTGACAGTGTTATCCAAATGCTCCTGGAGCTCTGGCAGCCTCGGGGCCGGGACCATTCCCTGGGGAGCCTGGGCAGTGCCCAGCACCCTCTGGGGGAAGAACCTTTCCCTGATATCCAACTTAACCCCGTCCAACACAGCTTCATGCTGTTCCCTTGGGTCCTATCAGTATGTCTTGAGACAGAACAGGATAATACGGGGGTATTTTGCAGCAACTTCAGAGCTGGGGACCTCTGCAGAAAGGCCCACGAGCAATTCCCTTTTAGGAAGATCATCAGAAATGGGTGCCCCGTTCTACTGACCTTCCATCAGCGTGTGGTGGATGCTCCAGTAGACACTCAAGCAGTGCTTCTCCTTTTTCATGCCCCGCTTGCACTTGCAGCCGTAGAGCTGGCTGGAGAGCAGGGCTGTCACGGTGCTCCGGCACTGGCTCTTGGCGTCGGGGCCCAGCTTGTTGGCCCCATTGCCCGCGATGCACTGCCGGAGCGTCCGGAACTTGGCGCTGCACACGGGGTCGTTGGTGCAGGACTCACCCGCTTGCAGGCAGTCCCTGCTCGAGCCAACAGCTTCCGCCATACCTTCTGCAAGGAAACCGGAGAGGCGCTGTCAGGGTCACGGAGCGAGCCCAGGTGGCAGATGGATTGTGTCTCCCACAGTCTCCTTCTTCTAGGTTGCCCAGAGAAGTTGTGGGTGCCCCACCCCTGGAAGTGTTCAGGGCCAGGTTGGATGGAACTCTGAGCAACCTGGGATAGTGGAAGGTGTCCCTGCCCATGGCAGAGGGGTGGAACCAGATGACCTTTGAGGTCCCTTCCAACCCAAACCATTCCATGGTTCTATGACAGGATCAGCCTGGTAGCAGGATTATAAGTGACAGAAACTTGACCAGTTCCTGGTGATTGATTTTTCCTTCTTGGAACACAAAAATATTTTCAAACCCTTTCTTCCCCAGCACTCTATCTCATTTCTGTCCCCCAAAGTTAACAGTAGCCCAATACTATGGAGACCCTGGCCTCTGCTCCTTGAACATGATTTAACTGTGCCTACACCTTCCTGGAGCTATAAATGGCTCTGTGTGGGTGTTTTGACATGTAGTCAGCCCACATGTGTCCCAGGAGTTGGCCCTTGTTCACTGCCGCCATCTCCCCAGGACTCCCACTGTTTCTGTCTTGGCTTTTTCCAAGCTTTTGCAAATTCTCTTCAGAGTTCCTTTACCAACACAAAATGCTCTGTTCCCTATTTGGAGAGGAGAGCCCAAAGCATGGGAGGGAGATGTTACTGCTACATGTACACCAATAAATTAGTTCATCAGGGCTCGGTGGCGCTGTGCCCCAGTGCCTGGAGCAGACCAATCCTGTGTTATTTATTGCTCTTCCTTGCTACAGCAGGCTGGACACATCCAGACTGACTCCTGGGGTGTGCTTACCCCAAGGCTCATGGCTGCATCGCTGCTCCTGGCAAAGAGCAGGGCCAGCGGCTCAGCCGTGCTCAGCAGGACATGGTTGTGTGGCATCCAGGTGGCAGAGAGGTGACAGGGTCTGCCTTTCCTGCAAGGCGAATCTCACCCCTTCCAGCTGGTGCGGTGCTCTGGAGCGTTTGACATAGGTCAGGCATGACTGCAGAACGGCTTGGGAGAGTGAGGAGGAGGCAAACCTGGTTTATGGAAGGGGAGAATCACTTCCAGTGCCTGTACAGTAATTTTGGATCCTGCTGTACTATAAAAACAGAAACTGCTGTCATGACCTTGAAGGAGAACTCAAATACTTCCCAGAGGAACTCTCTGTCTCTAACATAACTTGTCTTCCCTTTGGATGGGAACCAGAAGGGTAAGGATAGAAAATACTCTTTGCTTTTTGACTCTCTCCAGTGTCTGCTTCTGCTGAGACCTAACTTGGACAGTATTAGAAAATCCTACTTCCTGAGCAAAATGTGAGTCCCTGATCTCCACCTCTGAGGGCTTCATGAAATCCCTGCTTTCTCCAAGACTTGACTGATCTCTCCATAAAGTCCCCTTTTCTGCCTTCCAACTGCTGCCTCTCCTTAATTTCTGCACCTCCCAGTTCAGCACTCGAGCGCAGTATATCCATTTCTGTTCCCTCAGCAGTCACAGTGTGTTTGCTAAGAAGGAGCTGCCTCTGTTGCTCTTGATTAGAGTAGAAAGTAGCAGCTGGAGTTCAGATACTTCAATTATGTTTATTACAACTTTGGGTGAACCCACCAGGAGGTTTCCTCCTGAAATATCCCAATGGAATCTCAAATGAAAAACCTTTCATCTAACTGCAGACTATTTCAAAGTGCCTCATGGCCAACATCAAGTTTTCAGGTATTTCAAATCTCACACCATCTCAAATTTGAGCTCTCCTGCCCCTGATTTATTCATAGACCTGGTTTATTTAGCACTCAAGGCTTGTTTGGATCTGCCAAACGTGTAGAGAGAAATTATTTCCAACATGTAGGAAACTCTGCCTTGGGCTGTCGTATACTGAAGAACTTCGAACACAGGGAACCAGTTTCTTTGAAATATCATTTGGGCAATTTGCAGTTTCACTGAGATCCATAAAATGAGCTAGAGAACATATCTGAGCAGAATCCATAGGAATAAAGAAAAAAAGCACTTGGCTTATTTTACTCTGGCTTTCTCCAAAAGATCTCCTCCGAATGAGGGTAAAGCCCAGCAGGCTGTGTTCTAGAAGAGATGACTTTGTCAGTGTCCTGTCAGCTGCTAGAAAAGTAGGTTAAAATAGAAATTATGACCTTCCTTCCCTTTCTCCACTACATGAATTGCAGAAGATACTCCCCAGGATGGTTATAAACACAACCAGCCTGTAAAAGCTGTAAAACACTTTGGGATCTCGCTTTGAATAAATCAAGCAGATTGACCATTTGAGAAATTTTCCTGCAAAATTTTAAGTAAATATATCCTCAAACTGAGCCTTGCTTCATAGAACAAAGGCCAGGGGTGAATATTTACAGCCCAAACCCACAGCATAAAACACCCCCATCCAGACTTTATGACAGAGGTGCTTGAAGCCACTCGGAGTGTCACGAATGACCCGTTCCGTAATTGTGTCACTTAAAAACCAAATCATTCAGGGGCTTTTATTGTTAGCGATGTCTTTGCAACTGAGACAACATAACACCACGTTTTTCTCCTCACACTGCCCCTGAGAGAGTAATTTTATGCAACATTAAAACAGCACCTCTTAGGGAAAAAAATAAATCTCCGTAACTTATAAAATTGATGGTGCTCCTAACAGGCAGGGACAAGAGCAATATTAGGACTTCTCTCCTAAAGATGGAGTGGCCTTTCTGGTTTTGCCTTCAAAAATAGCTCCTTGCAGGCTTTGTGCCGCAGGATTTTCCTCCTCCTTGACTGACCAGGGAATTGGGATATGCACCTAGCTGTGTGTGGCTTGGGCTTTCTGTGCCTCTGCTTTTCTAATAGCAGCCCTTCCATCTCCCTCTGCTCCCTTTAAAAGGCCATTTGTCTGGAGTTTTATTCCTCACTCGCTGCTAATTTCACGCTGTTTATGGTGGGCAGATGGAGTAATGAGTTTATTTTCACATCCTGTTTGTAGCTGAGCTCCACATCTGTTTCTGCTCACTCTTATCTCAGTGCCATTTACCCAGAGTTACTCCTGAAGTGCAGGGGTAAGAGGAAAACCTGTCTCTTCCCATTTTAACAGACCCTCAGTTCTTCTCATACAGGTGTTTCAAAGTGCATTTTGCTGACCAAGCAGGGCTGACTCTCCTCCAAGGAGATCATTTCCTTTCTCAAGGAAGTGCAGCTGTGCCTGGGGTACAGCAGTGTGAAGGTGATTCCATGTGGGCTGGAAACAGTGAATAAAATACCTGGAGAGCACCAACACGGAGTCCTGTCACTCTCCCTTTCTTACTCACCCAACACTTGATGTTTAGATGTTTTAGGAGGAGCCACACCAGTTCCACCTGGGGCTTTGGGATACACCCCCCTCCCCTGCATTTTATATATGAATTAGGTGTGAATCTTTTTACATTCCTGGTTTGAGGGGCCGGAGAATGTCCAGAGAAGGGCAATGAAGCTGGGGAAGGGTGTAGACAGTGAGTCCTATGAAGAGTGGCTGAGGGAGCTGGGAAAGGGGCTCAGCCTGGAGAAAAGGAGGCTCAGGGGGGACCTTGTGGCTCTGCACAACTCCCTGACAGGAGGGGGCAGCCGGGNAGGGGGCAGCCGGGGGGGGTCGGGCTCTGCTCACAGGGAACAGGGACAGGAGGAGAGGGAACGGCCTCAAAGCTGTGCCAGGGAAGGGTCAGGTTGGACACCAGGAGGAATTTCTTCCTGGAAAGAGTGGTCAGGCCTTGGCAGGGGCTGCCCAGGGAGGTTTGGAGTCTCCATCTCTGGAGATGTCCAAGGAATGCCTGGACGTGGCACTCAGTGCGCTGGGCTGGGAACAAGGTGGGGATCAGTCACAGGTTGGACTCGATGGGCTCAGAGGGCTTTTCCAACCACAATGACTCCATGATTCTGTGATTCACACACAGTTCTATGGAGTGATGAACACTTTTATTTCCATGACAAGCTGTTGACTCCAAAACATTTGGTGTTTGCTTTTACAATATTTGCAGCTAACAGGAGAATAACCACCCAAAACCTCAAAGAAAGCAACAGGAGTGGTTTATTACCCTTCCAGGTTAGCCTTGTTTTGCCTGCAAAGGTGGATGGTTGTCTTTACAGAAACACAGAAGATTTGGGTGGAAGGCACCTTAAAGCCCCTCCAGTTCCTTCCACTAGACCAGGTTGCTCCAAGCCCTGCCTAACTCCTTTGTGCCAGAGTTGGTTTTCCAGCCAGTACACGGCCATGCAAATGGCTGGGAGAGGACACTGCAAGGAGCACTTGCATCCTCTGCTGGTGTGAGAGACACCAGCAGAAACACAGAGTGGGCGCCAGACCATCCTTCTCTGTTCAGCTGGTAGGAATGGCCACCACAGGACAATCCTCACAGCCCAGGTCAGGTTAAAGTACAAACTAAATGTTGGTACTTGCTAACAGGCAACTGTCTGATACGCAGAGCATCTGAACTTCCCCAGAGCTGTCAGAAACAAGTTATTACAAACAGTTGTCCTGGAGTGAAAAATGATGGGAAAGGGAGTCTTGAAGAAATAGTCCTAGTATTTCCCAAATATCCATAAACCAATAGTTGTGCACGAATGGGCCCAGGTGGTTAATGCAGGTGGCCCCTGCTAAACCTCGTTTAAACTGTGTTTCCATGTCATGATTCTATAGCCAAATGCTCAGGATCACACAAGGAATAAACTCTCATACACAGCTCAAATGTCATGTCCCATTTGCTGCTGAAACACCTGCAGAGCAGCCCCAGTGAACATCTCTGCCATACCCACGCTCCTTCCCCCAACCTGCTTGAGAGCAGCTCTCCCACGAGATCCCACATGCCTTGTCCAGAACTTAGAGCTGTCACCTGGATTTCATAGTGCCCAGAAACCTCCTTTGGGATGCCGTTCTCCTTCCAAGGGAAAATTTCCTTCCCTTCCACCTGTCCTGCCCTGATGTTAGTGCACGTTGCATGCTCCGACACCGTGGCCACCCTGAGCGCTGCCCCAGTGTTAACTCAGAGCAGCTCACCTGAAGAGGACACCACCACCATTGCTGACAGTCCTCTGTGGACTTCCATGGTTTTACAAACATAACGCACACACAATGAAATCCCACACTGCAAACTGATCTTTCCCTAGTGATCCTTCCCAGCCAGCACCGGGGTGGTGGAATTTGCTGAGAACATCTCAGGAATGTGAAGTCTGAGAGTGATAAAGCAATACTGGGAAGTTCAGGCCAATAACATGCTGCATGTCTCGAGCAGGCATTAAAAATGTGCTGCCTGACTCTTTGTACCTCCAGTTCTGACCTTCCTTCCCTTCCTTCCACGTTGTAAGCAACCTTTTGCCTGTGTTTGATCGGTGCCTCCACACAGGACTTTACAGGTACCGAGGAGATACAAATAAACACAGTAACATTCACGGAATATTTCCTTCTCCTCTAATTGCTGATCTGTGTAGAAGATAATCCACTCGCTGTATGGACTCAAACCCAGAAGAAAGCATTCCTCTGATCTGTCTTGCTGTTTGTCACAGATTTATGCATGACACCCAGATACCATGACAAGTTGTATCATGTCTCCATTACCCTTAAGGAGAACAGAATTCATCATGAAAACCCTCATGATGACTTGGGGTGAAGTCTCCCTAGATATCATTACTCTCCTACATGAACACATCCTTTTTGACAAGGCTTCGGCCTTTGTTTTCTAAAGATGCCTCTGGAATGCCCCATCCTGCTGGACTGACTCAGCCAGACTAACCATCAAATCAGCTATAAACAGTATTCTTATGAAAGGAGGATGAAAATCAGACTGTCACGCTCAGTGCACGGCCTGGTTGCAAATAGCTGTGTATCTATTCTAAGTAAGTTTAATCCATCAGACCAGGAAGAAGGCTTAGAACTTTTGAGGATCCATGAAGTCCCAAAGTGGGCACAAGTTATTCTGAAATACTGGGTCTCTGAAACACAGATCACACAACTAGCTACAAGTTTTGGCAGAGAAAATGATCCATGTCACATTCATTCCTTGCCAAAATTTGGGGACACCGTGATACTGGCATATTGGGAAGCTTCAGTCCCTGATTTCTGCTGGAACAGAGGTTCTTCTCCCACTCCCAAAGCTGGGCAGTTATACCAGACAGGGTGAATGGGGTTTGTGATCACCAGGATCTTAACACTGGTGATGCTTAAAAAAATAAGCATCCCATCCTGTGGGATAACTGGTGGTCTCTGGATATCAGCTCCTTGTATGTCAAGATGAGACCACATCTAGCAGAGAGCAGTAAGGACAACTGCGGTCTCAAGGGCCAGAGAAGACCTTTAAGTACTTAGAGAAGATATATAAGACTGTAAGTTCCACCTAAATTTGACTTTAAAATGTCCTGGCCAATGGTAAAGACACAGAGATTCTCTGCTGAGGCAGAACAAAACAAACTCAGAACCAGGACAGCCCCTTTTTTGGTCCAGCTCTCCTGGGTCTGCTCAATTACATCACCTTGTGATCTTCTTTCTCATCTCTGACCTGTCATGTTCCTTTGCCAGAGATTGCCCACGTGCTGGGCAGGGCTCAGACATGTCCCTATTCACCTGAAAGATGATGGTGAGCAAGAGGTGTGTTCCCTTGTCTTTCTGTGGCTTCAAGTCTAATACTTGATCTGCATATAGAATCACAGAACCATTTAGGTTGGAGAAGCCCTTGAAGATCACCAAGGTCAACCATTCCTCCTGCACTGCCAAGGCCACCACTGACCCCTGCTGTCAAGTGCCACATCAGCTGGATTTGTCACACACAAAGGAAATCAAAATTCTAAGTCCTAGATATAAGTGTAAGGTAAGGAACAGGCAGAAGGATGTAAGTCTAAGGTAAGGAGCATTCTGCAGATGCCAGAAGCTCGGGAAAAGGGGGCTTGGTCACGTGCAGAGGCCTGCAAAGACAAAGGGAGGTCTGTATATGGGGAAATTGGGAGAACTAAGGAATAATTTAAGCAAAGCAGTATTTATGCTATCAGCAACATGCTGGACACTCACAACAGTCTCCCCCGACTGGGGTTATATGTTCAAGGTCCTGATCAGTAATTGCCATGGGGCTGATTTTCCAGTCTTTAGAGGAAACAAAGTGCTGTGTGCTGCAGCTCCTGGTACAGCTGCCCCTGGTGCTCCAAATGGCTGCACTGCTCAGGGCAGAGCAGTGATAGTTGAATACCCTTTAACTGCAGTCCCTGAGACCCCCGAGGAGCTCAGCACAATGGTGTGTGGGGTTCCTCAACAGCCCACACCTGGAGCAAGATTTATCTTTAAAAGAAAAGTTTCGTTGGCTGATACTGTGGTTGAACACTGGAACACATGCTGCTGACACGTTCCCTTGGTCTCTTTCCTAGACCTGCCTCATCATTAAACCCTTTCCATGTGCAAGCAAAAATTCTTCTCGTGTTGCAGTTTATGCTCATCTGCCACTAAAGCAGCATTCAGGGGTCATCAGCCACAGAGTCTGAAGTAACTGAGCTCCTCAAACATAATTTGATTTTGTACATGTACTTTTATTTCTCTATCTGTGATCAGCTCAGCTTCCCAGCCCAGATTTGGATAAGCAAGGCAGTCTAATTCTCATCTTTCTGAGCAAAATTTCAGCTAGCAACACCCAGTGCCTTAAAGGCAGTCTGCTTAAGTCCAGCAGAATGAGATCCAGATCTTTCTCAGTGCCTGTAATGATTTTATACACATATAAAATTAAATATCTGAGATTTTTTTTAACTCCCTTAGCTCCACTTTGCTTCAAATCATTTGACTGAAGAGTTCTGGCACACACCAACTCTTCAAAATCTTGCAAAGTCCTATTAATTAACTGTGCACTGATGTAAAAAATGACCACTTCTGGAAGCCCATATGTGCCACATAAACGTTTATTGTTTCCTACAGGGTAACTTAATATCAGAGTCTCTAATAATGCAGTCTCAGAGCACCATGGATAATCCCACAGGTCCACCACATCTGACCCAGCATCACTGGCTTTTGTCTCCAAGGCAGAAACTCTTGACACATTTCACACACATCCACTTCCTCCATCCCTGTGTCCATTTGTGGCCACTGCAATAGATTTTTCATGATCTCACAGATTCTGTAGGATCCCTCAGGGCTGTGGCATTGACACTGCTAATCCTTGCATCTGCGCACTGTGCTGTCAGCTACAGACAGCTCTGATCTGGAGTGATATGCAGCTCCCAAGCCTCCTTCCAGTGACACTGTTAATGGCTTTCTGCAGTGGCTTTTCTTTTGCTGTAGCTTCCAGAGGTTTTTTCCTGACGATGTTCGAGATGAGAGAAATCTCTTCCACCAGGTTTGCATGGCCTGTGCTGCTCTCCACACAGCATTCAAGAACAACGCCTCAAACACTCCCAGGACAGTGCCTGCTCTCAGCTCGTGTCTTCCTGGTTTACACTACTCTAACTCCATGGATGCGGCTGGAAAATTAAAGCTGAACACCCTCCTGTCTTCTCACAGGTGAATGAGCTCTTTCTTTAGGAACAGTGAAACTGGGGTGAATTCTTTGTTGAGATCCATTTGCCCTACCTGAATATTTTTCTTTAACATCTCCTGCAGCAAGGGCATCCCTCTCTTCATGAAGCTGCTTTTTGCAGAGTGTTTGAGAAAACAATTCCACCAAAGTGCACAGGAGCTCTGTCACACTGTCCTGAGCCATTCACAGGGGGATTTACTGGCCAGGTGGTTGATCTTTGGATGAAATATTCAAGATCAGGTCGGATGGGGCTCTGAGCAGTGGGATCTAGTGGAACCTGTCCCTGCTCATTGCAGGGGGTTGCACAGATGACCTTTAAAGGCCTCTTCAAAACCCAGACTATTCTCTGATTGTCTGGCACAGCTTGCCCAAACTCAGGTGCTTGCTTTCCTCCCTTTGGCTGGCAAAACTCCCTGTCCACACTGGCACTCCTGTTTCACTTGGAATCCTTCTGCATAACATCCCAGAAAGAACAGTCATCTCATTTCATTCCAGGAGCCAAACCCTGCAAATCTTTCTTAGCTGTCAAAGCAGCATTTCTGTAATCACATGGCTTTGGCCAGAGTCTGTGTATATGTCAATTCACTTACACTTTCCTCCAAATATCCCACATTTCTGATTTTAAATTAGATTTCTCTTGCCATGGCCCATTTTTTGACCCTTTTTCTGCCCTCTCCCCTGCCCCCCAGTCTATGTGCATTGCAATGTCCTTATTTCCTTCAAATAATTCTTGTACTTTCCTGTCAAAAACCTTAGGAGCAAGTTAAAAACCAGAGGGAAATTTTTATAAGGAACATGTCCCATCAGGGGCATTGGAAATGCAGACTTGCAAAGTCTTGTTGGTCAGGGCAATTTGCAAAGATCCACAAGGGGCAGATCACAGGATGAAAAAACCCCACATCTCCAGCCATTGTCTTCAAAATACCTCCCTTGGTACACAAGGGAAAATATTTTCTCTGAATATTCCTATTGAGTGTTTGGGGTCTAATCTCAGTCTGAGGGGCTTGTCCTTCTTTCCTGCTGCTCCCGGGGGCAGGCATATTGCAGTGACTTCTATTTTAACAAATTGTTTTCAGTGCCTGCAGATAGTCCAAACCCTTCCCTTAACTTCTGCCTCATGAACAGAGGAGCGTTTCTGGAGGCTGAAGCACTGAGGGTTTAGGATCTGACAGCACAGATTTCTATGCCTTGCTCACCAGTGCCATTAAAGACATTGCAACACTGTTTTATTTTCTTTTTTTTCCCTTTTCAATCGCATTCCTCTTTTTTAATGACCCCGCTCATAAGTCAAACCTCACCTATCACTTGACTGTGACCCACCCACACTGCTGACATATTTTATTTTCAGTTTATTGAAGTTTTAGCTTAAGTTAACCCACCTTTAATCCCAGCACTCCTTTTTCCCCAGTCTGCACTTCCTTGCAGTGTATCACTTTCCTGCTCCAGGTGCCATCCAGTGGTTCATATTCTTTTTCACATTCACAAAGATCTTTCCATCTGTTGTAGCCTCTGGCTGCAGCCAGTTCCTATGGAGGAGTTGTTAACAAGAGAGAGGTGATGGAGCGAGGCTGAGGGTGAGGGGAGGGACAGCTGTGCTGGTGATGCACTGATGGACAGGTGCTCACTCAAAAACTGGGAATAGAAATGGACCTGGCATCCACGGCATGGGTTTCTGCCTCTCTGACACAACCAAGAACAAGACCTTGAACTTCTGCTGTGGTCAGAACATGTGGTGGGTGATGAGATGGGCAGCAGTTCCAAGGAGATGAAGTAATTTGAGGACGTGGACCCTTTTGGGTAAGGCCTTCAGAATGACATCCCAGCTGCTTCTGTCATGTCCCACCACACTCTCCACAGAATAAGAGATTTCCCCTCCAAATTATGCTTTAAAATCCATTTCCCCTCATGCCACAGAATTGCTTACACAGAAATACATTCTCTCAGGGGTTGCTGGAAACCGTCAGAGAGTCTGTGTATATCAGCCACAAGAAATGGTAGAGAAGTAACATCTTTATTTTTCCAACTCTTATGAACAATGAGATCCCAAAGGAGTGGACGAAGAAATGCCCTTTTTAAAGAAGTAGGCAAAGGAACCAGATGACTCATAGATCAATCTGATGGGTAAGACTGTCCAGGAAAGTAGGGGGTGATGTGTGATTTGACCTCTCCAAGACATTTGGCACGGGTCCATATGAGGTGCCACAAGAGTGAGTGGCCTCTGAGCAGTCACAGCCAAGTGGGTGCTCATGAATACAGAGCTCCAAAACCAGAAAAGGCACATTTTCAGACTAGGAAGGTATCTGAGAGTCTGTCCTGAGTCTGGTACTGTTCAATATTCCCATAATGACTCCAGTGATGGAACAGAGAATAGATTTCTGTAATTTGTGGCTGACAGAAGATGAGGAGGGGGTCACAAGCAATGGGCAAGATGAGACTGGAATTCAAAATTATCTCGGTCTGTTTAAGGCAGTGTATGAAACCAGGAGGATGTCACTGACCAGAAGCAAAAGAGGCACTGGGAGGTGTGAGCGTGAAAAGACAGCGGGGAAAAGCAAACCTAGGAAATAGAAGCAAGGGAGATATGACCATGGGCTGAGAGGTGGTCACAAGCTGAACAGGGAAAAGAAACAGGATAAAAACAGAAAACATGTGGTCTGGGACATAAGTGGTATGTGTTTATCACAGGAAGCCATTATTCTGCACTTCTCAGCTCCAGTAAGGCTTTAGCTGGAGTTTGGGTCATCCTTTGGTGGGACAACACATATTAAGGAAGATGACAAGATCCCAGAGGAATTTTCTTAAAATTATAAATGGTTTTCAGGCCAAGATGAGGATGAAAGAACAGGATTTGTGTAGTTTAGGATGAGGGCTGTGAAGAAACAAGATCAGAGCACTCAAATACATAAACAAGACATTTTAGATGTGGACAGTGATAGATATCCCTCCACTGTCGTGGGACATTAGATGAGAAGTAATTCTGAGTAAATGTGCAGCAAGGGAGATTTAGTTTGATATTAAGAAAAATGTTACATGGGAAGTTAAGAAGTGGAACAGATTATGGAGGGTCTGTTTAATCCCCAGCAGTGGAATTATTTACAAAAGCACCCATCAGAAACAACTCTTGCATCCTCCCTTCTCTGCTGGAGCAGCAGGCATCGTACACGGGGTCCCTTCCCGCTCCCTGTCCCTGTGACACCATCCATGGGAGTCCTTGTGGCTGGTGTGGACTTGTAAAACGAGGACAGGCACCTCCAAATCAAACAAACCACACTGGAGACAGGCACGAATGGAAGGGGAATAAAGTCCATGTGAAGTGTGGCTCTCCCAGAACAAGGCATCTCCGCCTCCAGGGCCAGGTTGGACTGGGATAGTGGAAGGTGTCCCTGACCAGCACTCTCTGGGTAGCTCTTCCCTGCCTCACCACGCTCTAACACAGCTCCCAACACTGTTTTTATCCACTGGCTCCCACCAAATGCTGACACTTCCACCAAACTGCAGAAAGGTGCCAGGATTTTTAAAGCACATACAACACCTGCTGGAGGCCTGTGTCTTTTTCCATCCTTGCCAGAGATCTGCAGGAACTGCTGCTCCAGGGCAAGCTGAGCCCCTTTGCTCACTCTGCACCCTCCTTTGTGTCCAGAGCAGCTCGGAAGGCAGAGCACGCAGCATCCCCTTGGCCACTCTGCCAGTAACAAAATAAGAGTGATGCCTTCAAAGACGGAGTTCTCGGAACACGGAGTTCATCAAGCTCTCCGGGGGAGTTGTGATGCCCACTGCATCAAACAGCCCTAAAAACGTGTGATGCTGTTGGTTCAGCAGGGTCCAGGAGTCATTCTCTGGTCCCTGTTCTCGCTGTAGAGAAGTGAGGAGAAAAATTACGTTTTCCTTGTTTGATCTCTGGCACTTGCTGGATCGGAAAAGTCCACGGGTGTTGAGTTTGAACTGCTGCCAGACTAACAATTGTTAGCAAAAATGGACAGTATTTGGATCTTGCCTTCAGCGGTTTCAACACTCTTATCTGTCCTGCACATCATTACATATAGCTAAGCACTGGAAAACCTTCCAGCTCTGCCTGCAAAACACGGGAGCAGCCAAGATGGGCCAAGACAGCTGTGCAGACCTTGAGTATTCGTTGCTAAGGACAGAATCTCACCCAGTTTTAAAGGGTCATTTACCAATGAACTCTCTTCTTAATGTACCTCTTTGAAGCACTTAAATGCCAGCGTGCTCTGCGCTGCGTGGTTATGATGGGGATCCCAGCCATATGTCAAGCAGGAACTGTGACCCCTTTTTTTGTGATTAAGTCCATTTTTGTTCCATCCCCTTTTTTTGTACATGATTAACTGGTGGATAAAAAGGCTGCTTTTTATTTTTCTTTGCACGGGTTGAAGCAGTTTTAATCATATATAATTCAACACTTGCTATGTGATTTGTATTCCCTGCTTTAAGATGAATTTGGCACTAAACAAGCACTCAATTATACTCCCCCGCCTCTATTTTCTCTGGAAGTTACAAAATTCATTCAAACAAAAGCTAAACCCTCCTGAAGATTTATGAAGATTAATGATGATTGAAATCAAAGAACAGAGATTCTTCTCCTGATGTTACAAAGCCACAGGGCTCCAATCTGTGTCCTCCAGTGACACTTTTCCAGGCAACCCTGGGTTCAAAGACAAAATTGTGTACATGTCGGTACCAGCACAGGTCATTGCACCTATCCATCATCCCTTCATCTCTCACTGACCTTTTTTTGCTTCTGACACTAAATATTAGACATGAAGGCTGGAGTTTGTAAGCCCTCACAAGCGAGGACGAATTAGGCATACACTGAAATTAGAGGAGGAAGCCAAGCTGGAAAAACCAGAGCAGATTCTAGCTGATGAAGGGAAAAGGCAGTGAGAAGTGAGTGGTGACACAGGACAACTGGAATTTGGGCATATAGCCATACATGTGTAGTTACACATATGTACGTATGCAAATGTAACTGTGTATAGGTAATATAAATGTAACTACAGGTAGATAATATATATTATAGCATCACTGCAGAGAGATAACCAGCATAGAGCTGATTAAGAGTTAGGAAACACAAAGAGGAACCTAAATTAAGTACTTGCAGTTACTCTCTGGAATCACTTCCGTGCCCTCAGTGACTGCAGGAGAGCCTGGGGAGCCTCACTGAGCTGGGATCACTCCCATTGCCCGTGGGGCTCACGGAGGAGACAGGATACAAACAGAGGGTGGGAGGGAGTGGAAGGAAAAGGCAGGATGTGTCAGAACAGCAAAAACACAAAACCATGAGAACTTACATGGGGATAAACAAGACTCCACCTTGAAGAGACACTGAGGCTGTAAATGCAAGGATTCACGAGCTGAGACATGCCACGAGTAATCCAGAAGGAGCTGAAATCCATCCTCCTATCCCACACCAGCATGAGGGCACAGTCCCTATCAGCACAGTCACATAACAACTCCAGCCTGTGCATTAATACAACTTCCCACACAGGAGTGATCCTCACATGTATCTACCCTGCCCAGAACATCAGCTGGCTGACAGTCAGACCAGAGATACTATTTTAATCATCAAACTTGGGTGAGAATTGTACCTTTGGAAGCAGTGCAAGTCTTGTGTCTGTACCTCGTGTAATATTTAGAGTGCTGTGCCGAGATGGGAGAGGCTGCATTGTGAGATCTACACAGCCTTGGCGAGTCTTTTCTAATACATCTCATAAAAGGGAGAGCAAAAGAGATATTTCAGCCGGGTAACTGTGAGTCATAAAAAGCATAAAACCAATGTGGAGGCCACAGAATAAGGAAAAACAGTGGAAACATGATGAGGAAGAGAGAAGACGAATGGGTCGTGTCTTGGGGTGGTTCCAAAACCAGGATGATAAATTGGTTTCCCCTAGAGCTGCTGAGTTGAGACACTGGGCAGAAATGGGCAGATAATGAACAACAAAGGCAGTGTGTTAAAAAATAAAATATAAAGTATACAGTATAAAGCAAATATTTAATTACCTGTCATATAAGGGTGGTACAGAGGAAAAGAAGAAGTCAAGGCCAGCTTGGAGCAACCTGGTCTAGAGGAAGGTGTCCCTGCCCACAGCAGGGGGTGGAACAAGATGAGCTTGAAGGTCCCTTCTAACCCAAACCATTCCATGATTCTCTGATAATTGTCTTGGCAATCATTTAGTTTTTCTCTCCTGAGATGGATATCTTTGTTTATCACTAGAGGAGCCAGCTGCCCACCTGTGGGTGTTTGGTGCGACTTGGGATGCTCCAAGGTATCTGAGACGTGAACAGGGCTGCAGATGTGACACAGTCCCATGGGAATCCTGCACGGTTCTGGGAGCAGCAACTCAGCAGAGCTTTAGGCAGGGCAACAACTCAGCTGCAGCTTGACGTATGAAACGGGAGGGATACAGCTCTTGGAGTTCAGTCCTGGTCCCATAGGAACAGGTGCTGAAGGTGCAGTGAAACAGAGAGAGGTGATTGTGAAAAGGCAAGTCCCAGGTGCCAAATGCGGGCACAGCAGAGACCAGGAACTTCATCGTTCAGAGAAGAGCCCTGACCTGTGTCAGGGATTAAAAAAAGCACCTGGAGCCAATTAGACTGAGAGTTTGCTGAGGGTGGGACAGGCTTTCCCCGCTCACCACAGCAGCACAGAGCCAGCAGTGCCTCCTGCCATAAACACGGCGGCCCTGAAAGCAGCACTTCCCAAACACCAGGGAAGGAGCAGCGTCCTCGAGCCACGGTGTCTTCACCTGAACCAGACCTGCAGTTATGGCAATTACGTGTTCCTTCCAACCTAGAGATCCCAGGGGATGGAAGGAAATTAAATAATAATAAGATATTAGGCAAGGTTTGAACCTTTGTGCTGAACTTTCTCCTTATGCCCTCACTATTTCTGTCATGGAAATCTGTTTTTGGTCTCGGCTTAAATAACCAAACATGAATTTTGCTGTAAGAAATGATCTTGTAATCCAAGACAACTTGAGCCATACAAAGGTCTAGTAACTTGCTTGAAGGCTTTTTTTACCCTTGTGAAACAAGAGTTCACCCAGCAACGGGAGCAGAATCCTAATATTTAATTACTGGCTGCGGTTCACACGCAATTATTTATGACACGCTTTCAGTGATTATTCATGGGTTTCATATTGGGGGCGGGGGAAGGTCAGCAGGTTGCAAACAAGCCTGAAATTCAGAATTACTTGCTGAGGAGAGCTGGGGAAAGATGATTATGATGGGAAATGCAAGAGAAGAGCATAAAGGAAATTGATTATGAAGATTTACCAGGAACACGTGTACTATTAAAAACTCTATTGCACATCAGTGAAATTCAGACACTTAAATCAACAGAACCTTTAAGGGAAAATCACTTTTTTAATCATCTAATCAATGCAGGTAAAAGTGTTGTTGGTCTCTCCTCCCTGCTCTCTGTTGACTTCAGTTTCCCAGTTAAGAGAAGTCCAGAGTTCAAACTAATTTTAAGTGTCATGAAGTTTGAATAGACCAGAGGAAGCTGAAAAACCCAGAAGTAATAAAGTTCAGCTTTTGTCCTAACTGTCTGTAAAATCCAGCTAATCACAGCTCTCCTTGAATGGCGTTTGTTATTTCAGTAACCCTCTTTCCCCCACATGGCACATGGAGCTGCTCTCAGCCTTGTGCTGCTACGCTGAAGAAAACACAAAACTGTGCCAGCAACTGGCTGTGAGGACCCCCTTCCTCTGCCTCACGATGAAAAGCAATTCTGAGTTGTTTGGGGCCTGGCCAGGGACAATATTACTGCTCCAGTCCAGCTCCTGTGCTGCCTTTCACCTTATAGAGTCACAGTTCTGTTTGCAGAGCTGTCGCAGTCAGGGGCCAGTGCTCCTGGCTGAGTGCAGGGATAAGCAATAAGGCAAAGGGCTGCAGTGGCTGCTTTCCATCTTGGAAGTGTTTTTTCAGCTGTGGATGAACTTGAGGATCCCAGTGCCCAAGGAAGAATTAAGCTGCTACAGCATTTCCCCATGGCACCCTCAATATTGGCCTTTCTGCTCAACAGCAGGAAGGTTCTGATGCAGGAGAGGGCTGGAAGGTCCCTTTTAGCTCAGAATATCCTGTGATTCTGTGATTCTGTGCAGTCTGGGAATCACCAAATGAGGTAGTGACTGCAGTGCCTTGGTGGAAAGAAGATCACAGACTCAGAGAATACCCTGATCTGAATGGGACCCACAGGGATCACCCAGCCCAGCCCCTGTTCCTGCTCTGACCCCCCAACAACCCCACCCTGGGCATCCCTGGCAGCGCTGCCCAAACACTCCTGGAGCTCTGGCAGCCTCGGAACCAGGACCATTCCCTGGGGAGCCTGGGCAGTGCCCAGCACCCTCGGAGGGAAGAACCTTTCCCTGATCTCCAGCCTGGGCCTGCCATAGCCCAGCTCCAGCTGCTCCCTGGGTCCTGTCCCTGGGCACCAAAGATTGCCACACTCATTTCAAAAGACAGAAACCACGAGGAAGAGATGACAGCCAGGAGGGAACGAGCATGAGCCTGTCTCTGGACCAGACCCACCCATGAAGAGCTGGTACGGTCCCAGAGGAGGACAGTGCTGGACGTGCAGCACACGGGCCCTTTTCCGATGGGAGTGTGACTGCAAGCTCCCTTGCCTGTGTGGTCTCGTGCTGAATTATTAGCAGGTGTTATGGAGGAAACGAGGTCAAGGAGAGGCTACAAATTAGGGTGGACACTGGGATTGTAAGAATGAAGGATGAACAGAGGCTGGATGTGGTCACTGATCAGAACAGAGCTAATGTGTCCAGAACAGAGCTAACAGTCTAGAAGTGGGTCAGTGTAAGGTCATTTGGAGCAAAAACCACCCTGGGTGGAAGAGGGTAAAGGTCTGGAGCCCTCGCCTGCCCCCCTGTCAGGGCCTGCACTGCAGCGGGATGTGCTGCACCACGGTTCTGCTGAGCTCAGCAAGCAGCTGATTAAACCCCAGCTGTGGGTGGGAGCCAGGCAAGAGCCCTTCAGACAGCAAAAGCACCGGATGATTCACGAGTTCAGACCCAGGAGGCAGAGCTGACCTCCTCCCTCACACAGGCCAAAGGATTGCACCCACTTACGCTGATATTGGCCCCAGTAATTTGTCTTTGGCTCAAGTCTGTTTTCCAGAGAAGAGCTCTCATTGATAAGAAAACCTCAAGAGAGAAAGAAATCTGTTATCATCCCAGGAAGTTTGTTCCAATGGTTAATCACCCTTCCTGCCAAAACGTGCTTTCTTTGGCTCCTCTGGTTGTAACTGGCCCGAATTCTTCCCCCACCTCTTGTTGCTGCTTTCCTGTGAGGATTAAATCCTTGGAAACACTTTGATAACAGAATCACTGCACCACTCATCTTCCTTCTGCAACAACTTCACTCCTTAGAATCTCTATCCCTGGGAGGTCTTTGTGGAATCAGAAATGATTTCTGTAGTCCTTTAATCCACTGATCCAGTGGCTCAAAATCTGCCCTCCCAGGCATGGGGAGGGTGCCCATCCCCACTTTTTTTGACATCCACCTCAGCTCTGCTGGTTTGCTCCAGTGTGGAGTTTTCATTTGTGTGCCCATGAAGGGTTTGAGTACTGCACACAACATCTTCTCAGCAAATCATCAGCACTGCCTGTCTGCCATGGTCCCTAACTCCTCTCTCTGCTGAAATATCACCATCCTGTCATGAGGGATTGTGTTTTGCCTCCTGTCCTGGAAACCTGAAGCCTGCAATCAGCTAAAGAAAACGGTCACAGCATCTGCCTCACTTGTCTACCAAAGATGAGGATTTGTGTCTTCACTTATTCAATACCTCCACACTACTGATTTTTATCTTGTCCAAGAAGAGTATCAATATTTTTAATCATGCAGCTAAAGACCATATCAGAACAGAAACACACCAGGGGAAAGGAATTACATTGCACAGACAGCCTTGGACCTGTCACTGCCTGTCTTTTGCCTGCTTGGCTTTTCTACCTTAGCCTTCTCTGATAATATCAGACCATCCTCCCTCACAAGATACTGGCGAGTGTAACGTGCCTGTGCTGACCTCCCACTGTCCTCAGGATCTCCAAAATAAACACAAAATAAACACTAAACACTTCTCAAGTTTTCAAACTGCCTTAAAGAGCGGCACAGGCATCTCATCTGGCCTTGCTGAACCTCCTCCCTTCCCGAATCCTCTGCAGCTGAGGAGCTGGGATCAGCAGTGAGCCCCATGTCCTCGAAGGAGGACACACGGCCTGTTTTGGGGTGTATGCCTGGTGGGATGCACCTCAGGTGAGGGCTCCTGGCTTAGCTTCTAGCGATGGGATTGGAAGTCCCTCAAGCATTTCATGCCTTGGCTTCTCCAGCTGGGAGGTGAGTTTGGAGATGCTGGCGCACAGAGCTCTGAGACCCTGGGTGCTCTGCCAGGTAGGTGACAGTCACAGGCATTTATTTCTGTTGGTTTTGGAGTGAACCTGGAGCACTCCAGCGCTGGGACCAGGCACAGAGCAGTGGTGCCTGTGCATGGCTGGCTTATCTGGCCGAGGGATTTGCTCATGGCCTGACTGTGCCTTTGATCCCAAAGCACAGTGCCCCTGAGGGCACTCGGCGCTCACTGGGACACAGAGAGCCTCCCGTGCTGAGGAAGAAGCCAGTTCAGAAGTGTGTGATTAAACAAGGAAGAAGTTCCTAAGTCCGTGAGGGGTTTTGATAATTTCAGCCTAACTTTGTTTTCTGGAGCTGAATCCACTCTCTTTAAGGTGCCTCTGTACCACTACTGGCCACATCCCCTCTGAAGTGCTCATTTCATGCTGCACCCAATTCCAGTCTTCTTTGAGCTCTCATGGGACATTTTCAGAGACAGATTTCATGGAAACACAGTTGAGGAGAGTTGAACTCTGACCTGAGAAGTTCCCCTGAGTTCAGCAAGCATCCTCGATCCTCCTACATCTGCTACAAGTCTGGGCTGATGGTTGGGGGCCAGGTATGGAACCACACAGTTCCCTTGCTAGTGATACTGGTCACAAACTTCACTGTCCACTGGCTCTAAATCACGGACCAGTGCCATCCCTGTCCATCCACCCCTCCAGGCAGTCCCTCTTTAGTATGCTTGCATGAGCTGGGAATTCTATACTACACTGCGTATTCCCAGCTCATTGCAATGCCATTCTCCAGGGAGAAACCCCCAATTTCATGAAATTAGAAGCTGGCGCAGTTGAGTGAGGACAGGGCTGACTCAGACTGCACTGATGTTATGCTGATTTACACCAGCCTGGGGGACAGCCACAGTGCTTCCTTTTCTTTGATTGAGTAGCCATGAGGACAAGAGAATGAATAGATGACAAAATCAGAGATCATGAATATAGAACGTGCAGCTGGATTTTCCCCAGCAGACTCACAATGTGAAACATCCAAAAAAAGGCCTGTGAAATATGAATTAATGTTAGGACAAAGTTTTAATTGCAGTCATACCACTTCCAAACCACAGAAATTCCACAGAGCTGTTTGGTGACTCTGGGTGTTTGCTGACATCACAGATGCCTCTAGTGCACAAGGAACAGGCTTTGATCTTATTTTTGATGGTGTCAGTTCTGCAGTGAAGTCAGTGGTGTATAGAAGTGTGAGATCAAAGGCAAGTTTCATGAGCTGGTGTGACTGGTTAGCTTTGCTTCCTCTTCTGGACACACAGACGTGTACTGGGGAGGCCCTGGCCCTGCCGGTGGTCAGCAAGGTTGTTGCAGAGTCTCTGCTCTGAATCACAGAATCATAGGATCATTCAGGTTCGAAAAGACCTCCCAGACCATCGAGTCCATCCTGTGACTGATCCCCACCTTGTTGCCAGCCCACAGCACTGAGTGCCATGTCCTGGTGTTCTGAGGACATCTCCAGGGATGGGGACTCCAAACCTCCCTGGGCAGCCCTTGCCAAGGCCTGACCACCCTTTCTGTGAAGAAATTCTTCCTAATATTCAGCGATGTTCTCTTTGTGGTGAAAATCAGAAGTGAAGGAAATGAAAATCCAAATGCTTGGTTTTCGTTTGCCACTTACAGGACTGCACCAAATTGAGCATCACGACCAAACTCCTGCTGAGCACTGCAGGACTCTGGCTACTCTGCGAGCAGAGAGAAGCCCTCCAATCCACGTTCAGCAGCAGAAAATTGTGTGATCGATGTGTCAGTCCCATCCCTTGCCTTGTGGCACCTTTACAGAACCAGTTACACGAGGCTCACCCTCTGCAGCCCAGACTCTTCCATGGTGTCACCACAAGACCATCTGGGTGCACATGGGATCACCCACTTTGGCTTGGAAAGAGGAAGGGTCCACGCTGGTGGTGCCCAGGCGAAAATGCAGAGACACCTCATGTCTGTGTTGCCTCGTGCAGGTGTGTGAACGATGCTCGGCTGTGCACACACACGGCAGGGGTGACTTTGTGCCATGGTAATCCACATCCACAACTTGTCCAAGCAGCCACCACTCACGGTAGCCCCAGCGAAGATTTATCCACCTCTACACTGCAACCAGCCCATGCTCCTTCTAGTGGAAGTGTCCTGGCCCATGACAGGGAGTGGAACTGGATGAGCTTTCAGGTCCCTTCCAACCCAAACCACTCTGGGATTTTATAATTACCAGATAGGAGAGGAAGACTCCCAGAAATGAGCAGCCCTGTCCTGCCTGCTCCCTGGGTCCTTCCAGGCTGTGCATCCTGGCTTCCTTCCTATGGATACCAGAGCACAGGTCAAAGTGGAGCTGGATGCAGAGTCTGAGCCCTTGAGGCAGTGCTGGGCCAGGGCCAGGGCCAGGGCACTGCAACGGGCACAGCCACCTGAGATTTCTCCTGACACTGTGTTCTGAGAGGGACGCGCTCCTAAAACTGTAGAGCACTTCTGGAAACAAGGCTCCCACACCACCTCAGTGCTTTTGAATACAGAGCTCCTCATGTGAAAAACACAATGGTGCTCAGGTCCAGAGAAATGATAGATCCAGCAGGAAATTGATGTCACTTCTTGCAAATTGAGAAAAAATACTGTATTGACCTTGTATGTGCTTGGCTGGGTAAAGGCACTGTCTCATGGCTACCCATGGCGAGGGTAAGAGACCCTCGTTATCTTGTTGCTCCTGCCACAGAGTGGTGCAGCTGGAGGATTAGACCCAAGTTCAGCTGTGAAGTCACTCTGCAAAGCAGAATTGGGAAGAAACTTCACTGAAACCAAAAAGGAAGGGCTTGCCTCAAATTATGTAACCAATCCTCCCTCCCCCTAATGAAACAAACTCTTCTCTACATTTTATTTTGGGCAAGGCCTATTCTGAGGGGAATATTGTCCCAAATAGCATTTTTTAAAAGAAAATTTATTATAGAATCATAGAATGAGTTATTATACAGAATCACAGATTAAAGGTTAGAAGGGATCCTAAAGGTCATCTAGTTCCAGCTCCCAATTAATAATCTTTCCAAGAATGGTCTCCCAAAGTGCTGTGGGATCAAACATTTCTTTTTACCCACCCACAGAGCAAATGGAGATGCACAGACAATAAGATGACATATTTTTGCCTATAAATAGAAACCCCAAATGTCCCCAAACTAAGACAAATGTGGCCTCTGAACTGTTGCCGTAGGGCATCCTGCAGTCTGGTCAGTTCTGCTCAGAGTTTTGCAGCTGGAGTTCATCTCTACAGATGCAGCTCAGGAGCCAAACTACCTCTTTTTTGGCCAAAAACATTTTCTCTTTTGCCAAAATTTCATCGGGTTGCTGGGACCATCTTTCTTGCCTCTGACTTTGTCAATATTTCCCACAGAGGAGAGACAAACTCCAAAGGTTTTGCAACCCACACTCTCAATTAGAGCACCTGCCCACTCCCTGGGGTTGGTTTAAGGTTGGGGCTGCCCTGTGGCCTGTGCCAGAATGGCCCCACAGCAAGCTCTGGCCTTGTTTTTGGGGTGAGTCACATCTTCCCGGGTGGCCTTGGGACGCAGCCTGCAAAGGGCTGCTTTACAGCCCGACCACACAGAGCCGAAATGCTCTTTGGTGATGCACATGAAGTAATGCAAATGTGTTATCCACCACGTGCAGGGCAGCTGGTGCCACGTGGCACATGGGATACAGAGCTTCAGGTGTGTTCAGTGCCCGCAGTGCCTGCCCACAGGCTCCACCCAGGTGCCACTCGGGTACTGAATCCCTGGTAGGTGTAGCTGGCACTTGGGGACATGGGTCAGCAGTGGCCTTGTCAGTGCTGGGAAACTGGACTTGATGGTCTTAAAAGGTTTTTCCAACCTAAATGATTCTGTGATATTTCTGTCAATCCTTTCTTGTGCAGGAAAACCTGGGTTTGTGGTCATCGAGATTCACCTGAGGGGATCTTGTGATTTTGCAAGGACAGGAGAAGGTTGAAATATTTACTGGAGTCTGGGCGGTTTTGTACCCAGGCTTCTCTGAGACCTGAGGCATAAACAAGGGGTTTGACCTGCAGCCACATTCACCCCTGACAGATGTGCACCTAACTCACACCTGGCACACTTCCAGGGTATCTTTAAGTCCAGTGTTTCTCCTCCCAGTGCTCAGAAACTTCTGATCTTGGCTTATGTTAAGCCATTGACTTCTTGCCCTTTATAAAAGCGTGCAGCGGATGGATCCTCTCCTCTGCTGCTCACAGCTCTATCCCCCCACACCTCTTCTCCAGACTCAGTGAATCCCACTGCCCCCCAGTTTCCCCTTTCAAAGGCGCTGGGGCCCAGTGACAGCCTTAATGATTCTATAATTCCATGGCTGTTGAAAATGTACATTTCTTCTTGAAGACCCAGATATTTGCAATTTTTGAGACTCATTTCCAATTACAAATCAGCACAAGAAGAAGAAAAATCCAGAAGTTTTGTTTTTCAGCGAGTCTACCCAGTATAAGAAAACAAAAGCTGATTCAAGGCAAGGCTTAGCTGGGCATCAGAATGGCCACAGCTTCTCATTTCTCACTTCTCACCATCACTGTCACAAGCCCAGGGCAGCTCTAGGGAAGGGTCAAATCATCCTGCAGTCACTAGCAAAGAGTTGCTTGCCTTCCAAGCAGAACCCCCCACCCTTCTCAGATCCCCAGTTCTCGTCTGCACCCCAGCTAACCTTCAGAGAATCAGGTACAGAGACAGCACCTTACCCAGAGAATTCGGTAAGGCAGAGCTTGTGCCTTGGTCATTTACACTTTGTAAATGTGCTTTTAATCTCATTAATGTTTGAAAGAAACAGTGGTGGATGAATCATCTGATGCAAATGGAATAGTTTAGGGAATACATGCATTTTCATTAGCCTAACTTCTCCTCCAGCACTATGTATTAGCATGGAATTAACCCATTAATTCTATTGATTTCAGTTAATATTGTGCATTCCATTAGTGCACGAATCCCCACAGACTCCTTTCCAACCATCTATAGGAACTGGCTTGTTTAATCAACACTGAGCAACTAATTGAGGCAACAGTTTGGGTCATGAAGTGAAGAAGAAAATTGTTTCTAATTGGGAGAACAGGAGGAATTTGGGGAGGCAGGATAGAATTATTACTGCTGCAGCAGGGCCAGGACACCAGAGATCTCAGTCTGCTGGTCTTGCCAGAAGTGCCATGGGAGTTGTTGTAAGCACAACTGGTGGAGGCGAGAGAAGATCATTTCACCTCTTCATGGAATGGTTTGGGTTGGAAGGGGCCTTTAAAGCCCATCCATTTCCAAGCCCCTGCCGTGGGCAGGGACACCTTCCTCTAGATCAGGGTTCCAAGCTCTGTCCAGCCTGGCCTGGGACACTGCCAGGGATCCAGGGGCAGCCACAGCTGCTCTGGGCACCCTGTGCCAGGGCCTCCTCACCCTCATCTTAAAAACATTTTCTTTATATCTAATCTAAATCAACCTTCTTTTATTTTAAAACCATCACCCCTCATACTATTGCAGCAGGTCCACCTGAAACACTTGTCCCCACCTTTCTTTTAGTTGCTTTGGACACAGGAAGGTGCTCAAAGTTCCCCCTGAATCCTTCTCTTCTCCAGACTGAACACCCCCAGGCCTCTCAGCTTTTTGTTACAGGAGAGGTGCTCCATCCCTTTGTTCTCCTCTCCTGAAGTCCAGCCAGCACTATGCTGGCAGGAAACTTGTACCCTAAAATCCACTCAGCTCTTCTCAAACAACTCCCGTCTGTGCCACAGGCTTTCATCAGCCTCTGTCACAGCACACCTGATCACCCTATCACACTCCCCATACGCACATTCACAGCACCTCTTTGCCCCGTGCGGACCCACTGTGCCAGTTCTGGCCAAGCTCTGCCCGCCAGGGCCGTGCTGACAGATGTGTGGGATGCAGTCACTGGGGGCAGCAGCTGCTGCTACACAGTGCTGAGAAGAGGTGGTCAAAGTGCTGTGTCCCCATGTAGGACAAGGAAAACTTCCCATCTCTGCAGTGCCAAACATTTCCCTGCCACTTTAGTGTAGTTACAGGAGGGATGGTGTCACTTGGAGAAGTTCAGTCATCAAGGGACAGGGAGGATCTCCAGAGACTGTCAAAGTCAAAGTGGGGTCACAAAGATGGTGTTTCATGTTTGTAGCTCTAAGCCTCTGGATTTTTTTTTTACTGTTCAGGTAGCAGGGCGGCTCTGCCTCTTGTAGCCTTTGCTTGGAGGAGAGGATAAAGGAGGTCTTTGATGTAAAAACCCAGATGAAAGCAAACACAACAAAGTTGCTCTTTAAACTTAGCTTATTCACCAGCATCTAGCTCTGGCACTCACCTCCCTGGGCAGTCGCGCACTGGACTCACGCTCCCGTTGACTATGCAGGCTGAGACCATATCCATGACATTTTTTACAGCACTCTTCAGCAATATTTCCTCTCAAATTGCTTTTGTAAAAGACTGTCTTTATTCCCCTCATCATAAGCCCTGACTCATTTTCAGCAGCGAGCTGAACTCTCTCTCTTGCATCCTGGCCTAATTATTAAACAACCCTGTCAAAGTATTCAGTTGTTTGATGATATTTTACTCTCAATTAGAAGTATGAATGTGCTCCATTAGGCTTCTAATATCCTTTATGCTCAGCCTGACATTTGGGGAGCTGTTTTATTACAGCTGACACTCTGGGAAATGGGGCTGCCATAGTTAGCACCAATAATGGTGTTATTGACCCCAATTTTATGAATGCAGGAGGATGTCTGAACGTTACACACTCAGTATCTCGAGGGTTCTCACTGTCTCACACCAGCGTCTGCTCTGGGAGCTCACGTCCCTGCCTTTTTGTGGAAGTGTGGGGGTTTTATCTCACTCCGTTAAGCTCAGAGACACTTTCCTGATCAAAGTGTTTGGCAGCTGGTTAACACACAAAAAAGCTCATCAAGATAGTGAGGATTAAGGTGGAGTTTCTCATTGAAAAGCCTGACAGCATCTTGATAAGCATCAAACACAACTGGGAATCCTCAGGGTTGTTCCCACCTCTGAAACAAACTGGTGGCACAGCCCTGGACAAGTTACTTCCCTTTTCTGTTATTTCATTCTGGAACTGACAGTGAAGTTCCCCTCCACATCACCACCTCTCTTTAAGGCATGGAATGATTTGGTTGGAAGGGACCTTAAAGCTCATCCAGTTCCACCCCTGCCATGGCAGGGACACCTCCCACTGTCCCAGGCTGCTCCAAGCCCCAGTGTCCAGCCTGGCCTTGGACACTGCCAGGGATCCAGGGGCAGCCCCAGCTGCTCTGGGCACCCTGTGCCAAGTCACAGAGAGAGGTGGTCCCTGCATGAAGGTTTTCAAGACCAAAGAGACAGCCCTGATCCAAAGACAAAAGGATAACTGGAAAGCTGGTATGAGGACGTGGGGATTCCAAGACACAGTTCTCAGCTTCAAACCAGTCATACCCAGTTCGTGCCATTGAGTTTGGGAGGGCTTCATGTTCCTTTCCAGGGAACCCATTAAATGGATCTCATTTAATCCCACAGCAGGTGAAGATGGGACTTCTCTGGTGCCCATCATGCAGCAGTTCCAGAGCAGTACCAACCAGACCAGAGCTGGGGCCAGGAGAGGGAAACCCCAGAGCCACAGATATGAAGGGACTTCCATGAGCAGTTTGGATTGGAGGATGGAGCTCAGTGCCACCGGGGGGATGTGTAAGGCAGGGACAGGTCTCTGGCAGCTGCCTCAGCTCCCACTGCAGCAGGTGCAGACCCTGGGCAGGCTCCACACGCCCATCCTGAGGGGCTCCGTGCCCTTTGGGTGCCCTCAGAAATGCAGGAGTGTATCACTAGGAGCTCCCACCTCTTTCTAATAAGGAATGGAAGCTTTCAGACCAAATCCCCACCCAGAAGCCCACAGAAGCCGTTTTTTCCCCAGCTGGATGTGCCTTTGGACAGCCACACAGATCCAGCCCCACACTGCTCTGCACTGACACCCAGTGAAGTTTAACATCTCTCATGCTCCCCGTAGCCTCCCCAACACACACACCCCTCCTTCTGCAACAACAAAGCTCCAGCCTCTGCCTCTGAAAATTAAATCTTATCTCCCAAAACCACTCCAGCTCCGCACACCTGGGATCCCATCTCTCCCTCTCATCTGACTTTAATAACAACACCATTCCCCTCAAAAGGAGGAGGACGGAGCCCAGATTAAAAGGAGCTGTTTAGCTGGCAGCAATATTCCCTTCCTTTGCCCTTTGATTTTTGATTTTTTTGTTGTTGTTGTCGCTCTTGCATTTTTTATTGAGCACCTGGGCTGAATGGCAGAATAAAATCGAACTTCCCAGCTGAGACCACACCACAGCTGCTTGGCTGTGCATACCTTAGGGAAAAATGTGGGCAATTTCCATTTTGGCCAGTTACTATGTGGGGGAATCTTTTATTCTGGTGGGAAGGTGGATAAGAGGAAAAAAGCCTTTGCAGGCACCGATTATCTCTTAAAGGAATGCCAGCCACTTAAAATTGTTGAGGCAGAACTTCAGCACACATGAATCAGCAGAGATCCCTCATAAATACGGGGATAAAGAGCTAAGAATTTAGCTGGGAATCTGGGGGGTTGGGTGTGGATACACCCATGCTTATTTATATATCACTGCAATTCTCTTTCATTTGGGTTGTGTACTTGTTTTTCCCTTCCTTCTGCCCTGGACATTGGAAAGCATCTCATTTGCTTGGGATCATTTCTGTGATTTAAATTAATCCCAGGACAGCAAGCACTCCTTCCTCCCACCCTTGCCAAGCATTCATACGTCGTGCACTGCTGCTGTGTGTGCAAGCACAAACTCCAGACTCACAAACTAACCTTTATTTACTTTGTTTGTGCTCAGTTACTTTCCAGACCACCTTCTCTTCCCGCTTTCCCTCTCACTCTTCCTTATTCTGTTATCTCATGAGTGGGTCTTAGCCAGGGACCTCTGCTGTGTTCATCTCTCTGTTTGTTTCCCCTCCTTCCCTCCCTCCCTCCCTCCCTCCAAGGCTGGAAAATGCTGAAGGATCATGGCACAAGACCAGGCTTCTGCTCAAAATGAGCCCCCCTTCCTCCAGGATCCCTCTGGGGAATGTGGGTGCCATGACCGAGTGGAGATGCCTGAGCAGGGTGGTGAAAATGGGACGAGCACGTGGTGCTGTCCCTGGTACCTGTCCAGCCTTCAGATCTTTTCATCCTGTGGACATGAAATCACAGAATTATTTGGGTTGGAAGACGCTTTTAAAAGCCTTCCAGTCCAAACCCCCGTGCCATGGGCAGGGACAGCTTCCACTGGACCAGGTGGCTCCAAGCCCTGTCCAGCCTGGCCTTGGACACTGCCAGGGATGGGACACCCTCCCTGAGCAAAAAGTGGTTTCTGTGCAAGCCAGTGACTCTCAAAGATTTCTTTTTGGGGAAAATGTCCAGCTTCTCCACAGACCCACATAAACAGCCACGATGTCCGGCTGTGAGGAGTTCCACGGGTTGTCTGCCTGACGTCTGCCACCTCGAAACGCTCCAGAAGACCCCGTGAACCTTAGAACTTCTAGAAAATGATCCTCCCTGCAGTAAAGGGGAGGATCTGCACAAAGCAGAGACACAGGAGGGGGATTCCATCCCTTCAACTTTACTTTTGTCAGATATTTCATGCTGAAGTTCCCTTCACCCTGTGTGCCTGGCAGTGCTGCTGCTGCAGCAGGGTTTCAGCTGTGGCTCCTCTGTCTGTCCTATGACACCCGGAACCCAAAAGGGTGACTTACCAGCCTGTAAACCTTCCTGGGCAGAGGCTAAAGAAAGAAAAAGAATCATCTTCCCCCAGGGCTGTGCCTGCTGAAAGGTTGCTCAGGAGGAGAAAAGTTCTCCCGACGTTTTAAGCACTATAAATATGGTACAGATGGGTGTTTGATGCAATGTGCAAAACTAATGCTGTGTAGTACAGAGTGTAAAAGCCTCCTTAAAAGATTTTAAATAAAGAAAAAAATATGGGAAGGCTGCAAAAAAAGAGCATTAACCTTTCATGGCACCAACAGACCTGTCCTGTGCAAACAAGAGGAATTGAGGGGTGGGGGGGAAATGGAGTTGGGTGATTTAACTACTTGGCTTTGGTTACTGGATCTTTAAAAAATGAAGTTCTAAGGGAAAATATCAAGAGATATTTGGAGTGGCCATGTAACAACAGCCCTGAGCCACAGGACAACTGCAACTGTAAGTATAATTTCCAGAATCACTCTCTCTGCCTTAAGGTCAGACCTTTGAAGGGAAAAAGAGTGAAAACGAGAGTGCAAATACGAGGAAATACATTGCAAGTATGTAAAATACATAATGGTTTTTTAGCTGCTTGCTTTTGGATTTGAGGAGAGGCTGTTCCCATGGGGACAAATGGACAAGAAAACAACCTGGAGAACAAGACCCCGGATTTACAGAGACCCAAGGAAACTGTCAGTGTCATGTTTGTGGAGACATCCGACCCAGACTCTTAAGGGGGGACTGTGGGAGTCCTTCACCCACCGCAGCTTCTCTCCCCTGACCCCAGCAGGGTCAGAAATCCCAGTGAACGCTGACTCCCACTGCCCCAGGCCCCACTGCAGAGGGAGCAGCAGCATTAAATAGGGTTTCCCTTTTGCTGGGGTGCAGGCATGTTCCTTTTCCTTTCAAAGTTTATTAAGTTTCTAGTCTCAGGATGCTGGGGAAACCTGCATTAAATACTCCCTGACTGACCCCCAGGGTATAATCTTGAAAGCAGCAGCTTCTCCCCAGCATTTCCTTGCTATTAAAGGAATGTGAATTCATTTTTTTTAATTGGGGGTGGGGGGGGGCGGCGCTTTCCCAGACACTAAGAAATGGGTGGAAGAGGGATCTCCCCCAAGAACCACTGAAGTCTGCACAGCCCATTTTTGTCCATGAACTACCAGCTCGAAATGAATTTTCATTTTAGTTTAGTCGCTGAGCTAAAAATCCCTGTTTTCAACTCACTTGTTCCGCTGCCCAACCCGACCCTCCCACAGTGAAGGGCTGCTCCTGCTGCAGCCCTGGAACATCTCTGACCATCGTGAGAGCCCAGTCTGCACACGCAGCACTCGGGTTCCGTGCGGACTCTGCAAACCAGAGCTCCCCTCTTTGCTCACGGAGCAGATAAAAACCTCCTTCAGCAGCCTCTGCAAGGAACTGTGCCCGGCAGCATTTCTCAGCAGAATATTTTGGGGTCATACAAAGAATACTGCAAACCAGGCCAAACCCAAAGAATAATCTATTTGCATATTAAGGTCTAAATAGCAAAGAAAATCCACAAAGCCAAGGCCTCCAGCCTCGGATCCTGCATGAGGAGATAGAGGCCCTAAAGCCACAGATGGGTGTTTGTACCAGGGGCGTCAGGAACGCGCAAGGTTTCCTCTGCTTTGGGGCTTTGGTGCGCAGGAATGTGTGTTTTAATGTGAACTTACAACTTGGTCAAATTTTATGCTGACAATTCACAAGCACATCATCCTGGGGGGGTGAGGAGAAGCACACAGCTGGCTGGTTCTGGAAATTAACAGGTTTTTTTCTTGAGGGGAGAGGGTGTGAAAAATTGCCAACCAAACCGCAGTAGCAGTGCAGAGGAGCACTAAAGCCTCATCTGCCTCTCCCCAGAGCAGTGTCAGCACCGCTGAGCCCGGGTATGGCAACGAGAGCTCGGCCAAGCCCTCCCAATGCCCATTTCTCCTCCAGTTTGAGCCCTACCATAAGGCTGGAAAGGCAAGCAAACAGCCATTCCATGGCTCTGTGATACCCCTGGGTGAACTCCTGGGGATCAGAGAGCACAACCTGCACTTTGATGTCTTCCTGCCTCGTAAGCCTCGTGGCAGCCACTGGGATCTGGTCACGGCTCCTCTCTCCCAGCCTGGCTGAGGGGCTGCTTTCCCCAGGGGTTTGCTCTCCCAGTGCTTGGCGTAACCCAATGGATGTTACAGCATCACAGAATGATCTGAGTTGAAAGGGACATTTAAAGGTCACCAGTGCCACCCCTGCCATGGGCAGGGACACCTTCCACTATCCCAGGGTGCTCCAAGCCCCATCCAACCTGGCCTTGGACACTTCCAGGGATCCAGGGGCAGCCCCAGCTGCTCTGGGCACCCTGTGCCAGGGCCTCAGCAGCCTCACTGTAAAAAATTTCTTCCTTATATCTAGTCTGAATCTATACTTGCTTAATTTAAAACCACTCTCCCTTTTTCTATCACTACAGGCCCTACTAAAAAGTCTGTCCCCGTCTTTTTCACAATACCCCCTCAAGTGTTGACAGTTGTATGTATTGAATGTTGCATTGGCTCAAGCTGAAAGAATTTAACCTTGGAAGATTGGTCTTTCTTCTTCCCTGACCTCTGCTCGCTTTTGCACACACAGTCGGTGTTACAGCTCCCAGCCTTGCTCTCCAAAGGCTGGCAGTCTGTTATCCCATCCACATTTCCCTGCTCCCCACCAGTGCACTTGGAAAATTTCAGCTGTACACTCTCCAAAGGTGCCTTTGCTCTCAGACACCCCGAGACCTCGTCCGTGCGACGGCGCCTTTGATTTGAAAAGGGTCACCAGCAGTGGCCCTGCACCCCCAGAGACCGAGGGGTCACAGCCCCCAGAAACCAGGTGTGGTTCTGCAGAGGCTGATAAAAAACCAGCCCAGCCAAAGTTATCTCAGCTATAAAATATTACTGCATCATCAAATGCAAAGCTTGGTTTGAGCTTCCCACAGCTTTCATGGCTGAATGAGTGACAAAAGAGCATCGGTGGTGTTTTAATTACTGCCTCTGAATTCCTTCATTTCTTTTGCCAGTTCAGTCTGTAATTTTTGGAGTACCTATCCTTCATTAAAACAAAGAGTCTGAAAGACTCTGGAGCCTGAAATACCGATTTTTTCATACAGCTGGAGGTCAAGGCTCAGGCATTTTAGACATAGCTGCTAAAATATACTCAAGTCTGCCTCTCCCTGCACGTCAGCCAGCACAGTCTTCTCCACCCACATCTGGAGCAGTCCCCCCTTTGTGCCAATCCATGTGCTGTGCCTTCTGCTCAAATATTTAACACTTGTGACTGGTCTTGAAATGCAGCAGGACCAGGGTGACTGGTCATGACTTGTCTTTCTCAGAATCACCTGTGTTTAACTGTGTTCTCTCAACCCCATACTCGAAGAAGATGTAGAAAGCACCTCTCCATGCTTCACTTATTTAGGAATTTTGTTGAGTTGTCCCATGTTTTGAGGGCTCTGAAGGAGTTCTCGATGATATGAGGCTAGAGGAGAAGGAGCTTCTTACAAGACACTGGAGGGAGTGGCAGTGGGAAAGGAAAGTCAGCCCGGACAGGCCTTGAAAGGGATCGAGACAGACTCGAGGAGAGGGAATATTCTGAGACGCTGGGGCAGCCCAAATGGTGCAGCAGACATGGGTGAGGCTTGTGGTGGTCTCTGACCATGAGATACATGGCAGAGTGATGGACATCCCTTATTTGATATTTGAGAGAAGGTGGGTAAAATTCCTAGGAAATGGAATGACAAGTACTGGGGTCAAAGAACAGTTCAGTGCTTTTATGAAAATAAACTGACAAATCAAGACCTTTATGTAATAAAAGGCTTTTTCTGTTGTTAGTTAATTTATTTTGGTCTCAGTTTGATCAGCTTTAATAATGACCCTGCAGCACTGTTCTTGTTCCCTCTTGTTCAATCAAGAGGAAGCAAAATGGGAAAGATAGGAATTTCTCCTTCCTACACACAGAGGGGATGAGGCTCTGCCCCACGTTTCAGCACAAATCCATTAAAACCCGGGATGAGACCTAATTCTTTACCTGTATCACAATGACACAGCACTGAGTTACTCAGGGTGTGAGCTGCAGTGACCCTGGCATGTATTTTCTCTGTTATTTAGGCACTGTAAGGAAGAAAAACAACTGTTATTATCTTTTGGATATTTTTTTAAATCCTATTCTGAACCTGTTTGTCATCACGAGACGGAGTCAGAGGAATTCAGACTCTGCAACGAACACGGGATGGGGATGTCGGTACTTGGCAAGAATTGTGAGGCTCTGAGTGATGTGCTGGGTACTTGATGAAGCCACCTAGAAAGGCTGACATATTTGCATTCCTGTTAAAAGAAAATAATAATAATAATTTGAGGCTGTTGAAAAGCTCTGCTCTGACAGCGCTGGAAAATGCCTCTCATTTACCCACAGACACAAAGCAGCCTCCGCTCCTGCTGTGCCACCACTGCTTTTAGAGAGATCTGCCTGCTTTGGGACATGGCTGCTCCCTGCTGAGGACGAACCCTCGATCACTGTCCAATCTCAGCCGCCTGCATCCTCTTTTCCCAGGCTGGGGGGCACCAGGGGCTCCTGCAAGCTGTGTGCCCCGGTGTCCCACACCCCGGACGCATGGCCATGGCTCAGCTGGGGCAGCTGTGGGGCAGGGGCTGAGGCCTGGGGACCTTCCTGGTGCTGGGGTATCCCAGCTCCTCCTGCAGAGCCTGGAGCGAAGCCCAGCCCCAGCACAGGCTCCCAGGGAAGCAGCACCTCTCAGCAGGGAGGATGGCAGGGGGTCTTGCTGCCTCCACCTTCATGGCATTGTCTTGGCCCTTCCTCCCCTGCACCACATCCTGCCCCCATGGACCTGCCTGCACCCTGGTATTTCCCAAAGGGCCAAAACAACAGGTGAGAGACTGCAGCAGTGTGACACAAAATCAAACACTGCTTCTTTTTGCTGATGTGTGCTTTGGTTTTGAGTGTGCTGGGTCTGGGTTCCTTCCTTCCTTCCTTCCTTCCTTCC
>VXBT01002464.1:0-16621 GCA_013400235.1 Oriolus oriolus | reverse complement strand
CTTCCTTCCTTCCTTCCTTCCTTCCTTCCTTCCTTCCTTCCTTCCTTCCTTCCTTCCGAGTGTCTCAGGTCAAACCTCAGCCTGCCTGGAGGACTTTCAGCATTCCCAGGATCCAGTGCCCCCCATTACAGAGGCTTTGGGAGTCACCTCTCACTTGTCTCACAAAAACAACTCGCTGCTGTTCCCACAGAGCCAAGTCTGAGGTGACAGAAGAGCAGCTGGGACCCTGAGAGCTGCTGGGACTCCGAGAGCCATAACCTGCTGCTGCCCAGCCGTGGATGATGGCATGGAATGTGTCCAGGCTGTGCTGGAATCCACTCGGGATCCCCGACTGCAGCTTTGGGCTGGGAGGAGGGCTGAACCTCTACTCCGCTCTAGAAAAGCTCCTGCTCTACACCAGGCTTTGCAGGAGATGCTTCACTGGAGAGAAAGGCACCAGGGAGGAAAGCAACGGTGAGAAGTAACAAGGAGAAAAGCAAAGAGAACTCTGGACTGGGTAATTTCTGGGCAACGATTGTCTCTAATAAGGTTTGACTGTATTAATTAATTGAGATGTGCCTCGGAGAGCGGGAGCTGCTGCTGATGGAAGCCAGCCAGGAAGAAAAAACCCCTCATTTTCTCTGCAGACATTCTGACTAGACCAGATCTCTGGGGTTTCATGTGGCAGGCTTTGGGGAGATGGGCAGGTTTTCAAGGCCTGTGACACAGCCACAGGTAGAATTTGGTTGTCATGAAGTGCCAGTGAATATGGCCAGGGGTGGAGGAGGACAAAGTTTTTGATTAATTTCCTACATGAAGCCAAAATGCCTGCACTTTCCTTGTCTGCGTAGGAAGAAAGGCAAAAATAAGGATGTGTGTCATTCCTCAGAGGTTCAGGTCGCTGGTAGGGCTCAGACCACTCCAGTCCTTACACTCCCCTGACTCTGCTGTCAGTCCCAATAACAACTCCCACATGGACATCTCTGGGAGGCAGCGACATTGGTGGGCTGGATGGACCAGGACTGCAGCAGGTGACTTCAAATAAGCCCTTCCAAAGCACTGCAGACCCTGCAGAGCTGGGTGCTGAGCGTGGGCGCAGGTCCCTGGGGAAGGAAATGCCTCAGCCTCTGCTCGAGCCTGTCCTGCAGCTTGTCCTTGGAGAAACGGAGCTCTGGTGTGCAAGGCTGGGGGTGGCCGAGTCCATATCCCAGGGAACACACAGCGCGTGCAGGAAGAGCCACCCCGCGCCAGGGGTGCAGGGAGCACGTGTTTATAGTTTGCACAGAGTTCTCCTACACCCTGGGAAATGTGCTGGAGAACATGGTCTGTGCACCTTTCCAGTGTAAATGTCAGCTATGGACCGGCAGGGAGAGGACAAAACAGACCCTTCCAACTCTGCTTTTCTGTGATGCAGAGAAATTTGTTCCTTGCTTGGAGTGCTGTGGTGGCAGCAGCAGCTTTGTGCCCTCGGCCCATCCATGGATCTGGATTCCTGGACGTCCCCAGGAAGGGATGGATGCCGAGCTGCAGCCCTGTGACCTGACAGCAGGAGCACAAGCCGAGTGCAAACACAGTAAAATCAGCTCAGCCAAAGGAAAAATCCCCACCGGAACAGAGACATGTCTGTGTTAGACTCAGTGTCTCCCAGGGTTCTTCTCATGTGATTTTTTCCCTTGGAAGTTTCAGTCTGGGAGCAGAAGGAATCATTTCTATGGCTATTCACTGCTCCTAATTTTTTTCTAAATTTCTGTGATTTGGATATTAGTGACTGGATTTAAACTAAATAGAGTAAAAATGTTGCTGACAAGCCTTGTAACTCCTACTACAGTTTATAGAGGCAGGACTTGAGAAAATGCTGGACAGAGGTGGTACTGCATGGCGCAGGGTTCAGATGTGCAGGAATGAGAGATGTGGAGCCAGTTCTGGGATTCCCTCATGTTCCCTTTGGACACGATTTCAACACACTTGGAAAGAAACTGCCCGGCTTTCCACAGATGCTTTTTCTGCCATAAGAGGGAAATAATTGAGACTGAAACTGTTTCCACTAATTGTCTGTATTTTGAATCTGGAGTGGTGCCAAGTTCCTGCCTGGAAATTGTTCAAACAGCTGTTGTTACCAGGCTCCCCAGGAGGACGTTTTCACTGCACGTGGCCACCGGGCACCCTGGGAGATGGGTCTGGTCACACAGCCCATCCTCACGTCAGTCACAGCCATGCTCCCCAGGCTGCCGTGTTTCTGCCTGTTGAACATTTTTAGCTCTGTAAAGGCTATGACACAATTTTAAATCTCAAAATAAAAACAAAACAGAAGGCAGATACTTTCCCCCAAAAGACAAAGGATTCTAAGTCTCTACAGAGGATGAAAGACACATATTTGCAGAGGAAGAAGTGGGATGAGATGTTTTCAATGACCTTTGTTTAACCCCAGAGACCACCAGCTCACGAGCCCTTTGCTGGCTTCATCCACGGTCATTCCTGCGGTGCTTTCTGGAGCCGATGGCTGCAGTCCGCACGGATGTTTCAAGCAGGGAAGACCACAGGCCTTAGGGAGAGCAAGCAGCAGAGGAATCATGGTGATGAGCTCAGCTCAAGCGAACTCACCCAAAATCTAGATGTACAGGAGATATCTGGTTCAGGCCCACAGATTCACTTCCTTCTACAGTACTCAGCTCTCCCAGAAACCCACGGGAAGCTCAATACTCTGATACAATGAAAATACCTCAATATTTTGGAAGGTATTGTACAATGGGTAATTTAATCCCAGAACCTGTTAATAATATAATAGAATCATTGAATATCACAAAATGGTTTGGGTTGGAAGGGACCTCAAAGCCCACCCAGTGCCACCCCTGCCATGGGCAGGGACACCTCCCACTGTGCCAGGCTGCTCCAAGCCCCGTCCGATCGTACGGATGGGGCAGCCACAGCTTCTCTGGGCAACCTGTTCCTAGCCCTGTGGACTATTTCACCTCAACAGAAGTGGCTTTGGCCTCATTGCAGGCGTGGATGTGCCTGACCTGAGACATGTGAGCCGTGTGGGTGTGGAGTGTGGCTGAGGTGACAACGGCCGTGTGTTCGCGTGTGTGTCCCACTGCGTCCGCACTGGGAACGTGCTTTATACTAAAGATGCTTTGGCATTAATGTGTAAATTAAAGTATGACTGCAATAATAGTCAAAAGGGAGCCCAAAAGAGAACAGAAAAGATTGATTATGTGCATATTTTAAGTGCTTTGTGACTGTGAATGTTTATTTGAAAAATAAGAGTGAACGAGAAGCACTGACACTACAAATAAAAATAATAAAGGGAAATACATCTCTTTTATTATTAAATTATAGATTAAAATAGGAAACAAGGGGGGATATAGAAACATATATCTCTTTGTGGAGGCTTTCCGTAACAATCATCATAAAACAACGTAGCAGTACCTGACAGCTTAAATAAAGACAGGAGCTGAGGCTCCTATCTACACATTTATCTCCTCTGATCCAGACAGGGTAAAGAGGCATAAAAGGCTGGGATAATAACATCTTCCCTGCACACCAGCTCCCAAACGATAGGCAGATTTTATACTCGGTTACTCCACATAATGTCAACATTGTTAGAAAACAAAAGCACCATGAAGGAACATCTTTTTCCCTCCTTCTCTTTCACCCTTTTTTCCTTCTGATCTATTACTTTGTGATTTCTGTATAACACACAAAGGGGCAGATCAGAAGCTCTGCTCTCTGCATCAGCCCCTGGATTTGTGGGGCAGCAGGACAAGGAGCACAGGGAAGGGGCGGTGAGGTTCAGATGGGTGCACACAAATCAAATGCAGAGAAGAGAAGCAGAGAAAGCACCGGGCAATTCGCTCAGCCCCTGCCCCCTCCCCGTGTGAGTGTCACAGCAGCTCCCAGAGCCGACAGCTCTCGACCACTGCCCCCTGCCACTGCCCCTGCCACGCAGCACGCCGAGGGTGGGCTGGACAAGGCCGTGTCCCTGTGTCCCACTGGAGCCCAGCAGCACTGGGAGGCGCGGGCGGAGCCGCACTGACCCGGCTGCTGAGCTGACGAGAAGCCTTGAACAGCCAGGTGTTTGTTCCCTGGTGTCCAGGCTTTGTCCACTGAGATGGACTCAAACCTTGGGAGGCTCTACCTGAGCACCAACCTATTCTTTCCCCAATTCCCTTCATCACCAACAGTCACCTGCTGCCCCTGAGCGATTCTCCCACATTCTTGGCATGTTCAGGGTGACACCACAGCAAGAAAATACAGCCTGGGGGAGCTCCTGCAACAAGCCACCCACACTCCTGAGAAAAACAACTTACCTGGGACAAAATAAGCAGCACCATGAAAGGAGCTGGATTTCTGCATCTCCTTCCACACACGCCACTTCTGCTCTGAACTAACTCTTCCCACAGTGGGCAGCACTAGGAGCTCATTCCCTTTTCCAAAGCCTGTGGGATCTGATCTTCTGAAACTTCTTATCAAAGCCACAGAGGTTGGACGAGGCTTGGAGCTACCTGGTCTAGTGGAAGGTGTCCCTACCTGTGGCAGGAGGTGGAAGGAGATGAGCTTTTAGATCCCTTCCAACCCAAACCATTCCATGAATGTACGATTCTGTCTAATCTGCCCGGCGGGCTCAAAAACTAGTGGGGGTGGACAGACTGACAGACATACACAAGATTCATTTTCCCAGGAAAACACAGTTGGAAAAACAACATAATTAAATTGTTTACCTTTAGTTGAATCAACTTGTTAATTCTTACCAGCCTGAAGGGTTTTCTCCAGGGACATCTACATTTGGCCAGTTGATTTGTTATGTGAAGACAGAGTTCTTGGCACTTACTTGAGGCGATGGGGAAAAATCTTGGCAGCAGCAACCCATATTCTTTTGAAAACATTTACTTTTGAGTCCCAGCATAATGGAAGGTGACAATAGGAGTGATAGTCCAAGCTCGACTCGGAGCCAACCCCTCAGGAGGTTACCTCCAAACTCCTCCATTCCAGGGAGAACAGGGCCAGCTCTGAGGGCAGTTCTCCTGTCCTGGGAGCAGAGAGGGCCTGGGAGGTGCAGAGGGTGACGCTGGGTCTCAGGCACCGAGACTGCTCTGGAGGAGAGGAGGAGCCAGCTCATCGCCACCTGACAAGAGGCAGAGCGCAGGGCTCACCCAGGCACAGCATCCAGCACAGAGCCCCTCCCAGCTCCACCATCACATCACCACTGAGACCTTGGGCTGAGCAGCACCATCTTCCCATGGTACCTTCAGCATGAATTTGGGATATTCTGGGGAAAAGGGAAAGTGAAAGAACTTTGGCCAACTCTCGACTCCAAGTGTTCCAGGCAGCAGGGTGACCCTCTGCCTGGTGACACTGTTGCCATCTCAAAGGCCACACTGGCCCCTTGTTTAGCTCCTGGATGCACCCAGACCTGCAGACCCTACACCACGATGCACCATTTATTCCTCATGCCTATGACTCACAACTCTCCTGAAAAAATTTCATCAAGTCTCAAGCAGAACTCAAACTGAGACCCTGCAATTTCTTTTTCCATTATAAATGAGAAAGAAAAATAGCCTAAACATTTCACTCCTAATACTCAAAACTCTTTCCTTCACTGCTTCACGCTGTTGCTCTCTCTCCTCCCCTCCCTGTCTTACAGGAGTGTGACTAATCCTCCTCCTTCCCTTGCACTGTTACCTTGAAGGTATTTATAGAGTGCGATCATGTTCTCTCCTGTGTCTTTCTTCCCTCTTCAGCTCTGGATAAACCAAGCACCCCCAGGCATCTCTCACGTGCCTTCTCTTTCTCTCTGAGGTCATGCTCGCTGCAATGGCAAGCCAAGAAAGGCTTTGCCTGTTGGAGAGGACACCCCAGGGCTGATACAGGCTCTGCAGGAAGCTTCTGATGGCCTTGTCCTGCTACACAGAGCCTGGCCTCCGGCGGGGCCCGTGTGCTGTGGGTTTCACACCTCCACGCACTGGGCAGCCAGACTCATCTGCTCCCGATGAATCAGCCAGTGCCACCGTTCGTTTTGTATTATCTCGTGTCATTGTGAGTGTTCTGCCTTCTGAGCTGGAAGCAGCAGAAAGGAAGATGAATGCAGGGCTTGAAGGAGATTAAACTGAAACATATTTGTCCAGCAGTATCTGGGAGCTGTCTGAGGAGCGCACAGTGCCTGGGAGGGACGGGGCGGTCTCAGCGCCCTGCCTCGCTTACTTCATCAAGGAAACTCAAGGTGCTGGTCCAAATGACCTAGACCAGCCTCACTCAGGCTGTTAAACTCTCTTCCCCTGCAAAGCAGAGCAGCCACTTGCACACCGACTGGGAATGGTCCTTGGCTTGTGAGAAATGCCCAGGACAGGACTTGCTGGCCATGGCCAAAACCTCTCCAGGGATTTTAACAGGTGGGACAAGCAAACACCCACGGCCCCAAATGCTCCGGGGCTCTGAGTGGCCTCTGTGACCACCAGAAGAGTCACCAGCTCCCCGTAGCTCCCACCACCACTGGGACCAGAGCCATCAGGTCTGTGAAACAGAAATTTCTCACTGGATTTCTTTCTTTCTCTTTTAACCATGGAAAAATATGTTCCCCGGGAAAATCTGGGCTTTCCAAGTAAGACACTAAATAATGTTTTAATCTCATTTTCTTTATCTTTCTTTTTTCAGTTGTATAGATTGAAATGATGGGTCCTTGACTTCTCCCTCCTGCATCAGCTGCTTCCTTGGAGGACACAAGAACTTGGTGGCTTAGGTTGGGTTCATCTCACTGATCAAGGAAAGAGCTAAAATTGTCACTGTGATTGGCTCTGTAGTGCTTGGACATAACACCAAGCTGCAGAGAGGGCCAGCATCCCTCCAGGCCTGTCAGCCTCTCCCCAAAACTGAAAGGAGAAGTTCAGAAGACCAGGTGAAAACCAGGGGGGATGAAACCCATTTCCTGCAGCCTGCTGGGACCATCCCTGTCTGGCATGTGGGCAGTGGACAAGTGAGAAACAAGTTCCATTTCTCTTCCTGCCCAGGGTCCCTCTGGGAAGACCATTTCTGTTTTCTTAATAAAAGCAGATAAAACAAAAGAGAAACATCTGCAGCTTCATTTTAGTCCTCATTTTTCTTCCCCTGGAATTATACTTAATAAGCATTTTATTTTCCACTTGCTATCTTTTATTTCAAATTTTACTATTCCTGATCTGTCACTGTTGTTCAAAAGTCAAATTGTACCAAAAGCCCAATATTTTTCTGGAAAATGAGCTTCTGTTTTCCAGCTTGCTCTTCTGTCAGAGGCTTTTATTTATCTTTTGTCCTCGGTGGCTGCTCCCCCTCCGTGGCACAGTGCTGACTCCAGCCCTTCAGCAGTGCCCATCCCCAGTCCCAGTGCAGGGCAGGACCACTGATCCCTGTGCACGGGGTGCAGGAAGGTTTCCAGAGCACATTCCTCACCGGAATTTGGTTCCTGCCTGAGCACAAAGCACGAGCTCAGTGGGTTGTGTGCTCAGGCAGGTGCTGCTAAAAGTCACATTGTTCCTCACACGCTGCTGAGAAACTTTGATCCCATTTTTTGATCCCAGTTTGTAGTTTGCTGCTTCCCACAAACACAAATATCCCGGGTCAAATGCAGCACTGTCTCCTGGTTCTGCCTCACAAGAATTTCTACTTTAAAAATATCCTTATTTTACACCTGGATGCAGTGAATTTGCATCATTATCCAAAACCAGAGAGACCCAGAAACAGATGCTGCAATTCCCCATCCCATGGGACAGCATTCAACCTGCAGATTAAACACTTCTGGGGGAGCTCACTGGGTTTCTTTTTGCTATTTGGGTCTTTTTAATTTGTGTGTGTTTGTTTTTTGCTCCAGCCCTTCCATTATGATCAAAACTTACTGGTAATGCGATAGCATCTAATGAACTCAATTAGAGATCTGGACCCCCTGGAGTCAGGTACTTAATTACTAACAGGCTTTCCAGCACACATTAAGGATTGCCATGGCTGGTCTGTCAGGAGGGAGAACGAAGCAATACCAGGAGAGGGAGATAAATTTCCTCGCATTAGTCCCAGGAGGGTGGTAACTCTGGCACTGCTTTTCCCAGGATGTGTGTCCACACCCCATGCTGATGGATGGCTCCCCAAGCTGTCACTTCACCTGCAGAGAATCACATCACCTTTTGCAGAAGGAAAATCCAACCCTTAGGGCTTCCCTGGATCCAGAATGGCTCCCAGGCCTTTACAGTCCTACACTTTCCTCCTTCCAACTACTGAATTCCCTGTTATCATGGGAAGCTTCATCTGCATCTTCTATCCAACACCTCAGGAGCCTCTTCTCTTCCACTTCCCACCTCCCGACCAGAATCTGCTCAACACCTTCTCCACTGTTCCCTTCCCAAAACTTCTGGCCCTGACAGAGAAGTCTCATAGTGCAAGTTCAGCAAAGTTCCCCAAACAGCAAGGGAGCCTCTAAGGCTCTGTCCTAGAGGAGGTTTCTCATCTCAGGACACTTCCTTTCAACATTCCAAGTGATCACAAAAAGGAGACAAGATTTCTAATTAGACAGGGAAAATCAGCATTTTCTCAGGGAAGGGGGCACCCGAGCACCTTTGAGGAGTTCCGAGGGGCAGCACTTTCGGTTTAAGGTTTGCCAGTTCTCCAAAGCCTGACAAGTCCTGCACTGATCCCATCAGCCCCCTAAGGGGAAGCTGGCTCTTCTCTCTTTAAGTAATTTGAAATCAAAGCTGTTATTAATAGAATCATAGAATCTTTTCGATTAGAAAAGACCTCTGAGATCACAGAGTCCAACCATTTCCGTTTCTCCTGCAGCAATTCCCTACCAGGCAGCAGACAAAAGGTGCGAGCCCACAGTCCTGCCCAAATTTGGGGTGCTGAGGGTGACAGCCAGAGCTGCAGAATCCTCTCTTCTGAAGACATTACATTCCTAACACACAGCTCAAGCTTTTCCTCATTCCAGCTCCTTGTGGAGATGCCTCCTTCACGTTACCTTGAAGGTTTTTCCGGGCTCTGAGCACCACGACCCCCTGAGCACTTCTCCCGCACTGGAAGGAAAGCTCTGTGCTCCCTCTCCCAGGGGTGACGTGGCTGTGACAGGCAGCCCAAGGTGAGCAGTTTGTCTCCCAAGCAGCCTCCCTGGATTATGTTCTCTTACCCAGAGGAAGAAACAAAACAAATGTCTTGGAATGGGGGAAAAAACGTACCGTGAAATTGCTGTAACTCGTGTCAAATCAGCTACCCTCGCAAGGAGGAGTGAATTCCTCACCAAGCAGAGGAAGCACTTTGGCACACTCAGCCTTGTCTGGGGCTTACACAAACGGGTCAAACGCCTTTGATTCATTCCAAGCCCCGGCTGGTAATTCAGCGTGCAGGTTTGCTCTCCTCTCCATTAACAGATGGCAAACACGGTGTCCTCACCTGCAGCCTTTATTCCAGAAGACTCCGGGGCGGCTCTGTCGCCTCGAGCCTTGTGACGGGTTTCTAAGGTGTCGTACACACCAAACATCAAAGGCAAACACCGGCAGCAACGAAGGGAAAAACGCAGAGTGCTGCAGGAGACAACTGCTGCCGCTCTCTCCGGGCGGCAGGGACCTGAGTCAGGATATCTGAGATCGCTGGGCGGGCTGTCACGGGCAGCTTATCGCTCCTCACACGCACGGAAGCTGAAGTATCAGGAGAAATAGGCACTCTGATAGGAAAACTTGTTTATCCAAAGTCAGACACAGGTGACTGAGGAGCTGTGAGTTTCCTCCTTGATTTTCTTACTGGAGCAACTTTGACCAAGGGGGGCTGCAAAAAAAATCGCTGCATCTACAGCCAGCACTGTGGGGCTGGAGTGCAGACCCCAGACAGCAGCTCTGCGGGATGCAGAGCACACAGCCACGGAATCATGGCACGGTTTGGTTTGGAAGGGACCTTAAAGCTCATCTCATTCCACCCCTGCCATGGGCAGGGACACCTTCTGCTAGAATAAGCAAGGGACAGAAAGACACTGAAGTTATAATCATGGTGGGGGTGATGCCTTTGGGGGATCCAATTAGAGCAGCAGGAGGAAAAAATAAAACAAAGTGTTCAATAAAGGCTGCAATAGCAAAAGAAGGTGGAGGTGACAGTTATAGGGGGACTAGTCTGGGCAGCAGGAGCAAAAAAAAAAGCATTCAATAAAGACTGCAACAGTAAAAGAAGATGAATTAAGAAATTCAAACCCCTTTATGATTGATTTGACTGATTATGTAAAATTCTCACGGACAGGACCACATGAACTCTGTACGAGTGGTGGCCCAGACACTGTGTTTGCTCCAAACAAAAATGCACAGCCATCTTCCAAGTGAAGGCTCCCCTCCCACGAGGCTGCAGCTGCCCTGTATTTCCTCTGCTCTGATTAATCGAGGAGGATGGGATTTCCCAGGAGGCACCAGCCAGCCTCATTTGATGCAAAGCTTGAAGCAAAGCCTGATTATTTTGCAAAGACCGAGTTCAATTCACCACCTCTCAAGGCACCCTGGAGCTCTCTCAGGACCTGTCCTGAGCATGTGCTGGGCCCAGCTCAGCTCTGAGGCTCCAGAGACCTGAAATCACACAGGGACTCCCAGAGCTGCTCCCGTCGCTGACTCTGGAGAGTTGAACTCCTCCCATGGGCGCTTCCACTCCTCCCGGGTTTGCAGCCACCAGTGGCTCACGTCCCTGGAGGCAGAGGGGATGTGAACACGGGTGAGCAGCGAGTGCTGCGGGCAGGCGGCAGCTGCAGGGCAGTCCCCTGCAGCCACAGCCCTGCAGCTCAGACAGCAGCACCGCAGGTGAGCTTTAACCCAAGTTATGGGCATGGCCTTTTTTCACTGTACAAGGAACAGGAAGTGAGGAGGAAAAACCTGCCAGTTTCTCAAGTCTGAACTCCCAGCCCCTTAGCATCTGGACCTGTTTAAACTCCCATCCCAAAGTGGACTGCCATCCCCTTGGGGGTAACACATAGATGGCTGAGCTTGGGGATGTTTGAAAGATGAGCAATTTGTTCCTCCTTTTGGAAGAAGCACCAAAAGCTCTGTCCTGTTCCTTTCTTCTCAGGACCCAGCTGCCTGCACTTGCGTGTCAAAGCGCCCCTCCGAGCCGAACGTCAGCAGCAGCGTGGGGAGTGCTGCAATAACTCTGCCAGAGCACTCAGTGGGGACAGGTATCACAGGCAGGATTCTCCAGTTGGATTCTATAAATCAAACCCACAGCACAACTGTTTTTACTGCATCTTTCATGCAAACTGCTTTCCAGATGGATTTGGATAGAAAGAGGAAAATAGAATCAAAGAATAATTTAAATTGGAAAAGAGCACCGAGTCCAACCCTTCCCCAGCACTGCTAGGGCCACCACTGACCACGTCCCCAGGTGCCACATCCACAGGGCTTTGAAATCCCTCCAGGGATGGGGACTCCACCCCTGCCCTGGACAGCCCTTTCCATGGAGGAATTTTCCCAAATCCACCCTGTCCCTCCCCTGGCCCAGCCTGAGGCCGTTCCCTCTCCTCCTGTCCCTGTTCCCTGCGAGCAGAGCCCGACCCCCCCGGCTGCCCCCTCCTGCCAGGAAATTGTGCAGAGCCACAAGGTCCCCCCTGAGCCTCCTGTGCTCAGAGGGGACACCAGTGGAGGAAGGAGATGGATTCACATGAAGGGAGGTGAAGAGAGATGGGACTTGAGAGTGACAGGATATGACCAGGGCAGTTTTGAGCTGGAGAATATTTATCCAATACCACAGGACACAGGGAAACACTTTTTTCCCCCTGAGGACACCGAGGCAGTGGACAGTGAGGTTCGCTCCGTCTCTCTGGGGGTCATCCATCCCTTCAAGCCACCTGCTGCAGGCAGCTAAATCCCAGTGCCCCCAGCAGCTCCTGTCAGGTGGGGCAGCAGGAGATGGCCGGGCTCTGAGGACACACCACGGGTGTGTGGTGGGCATGGATCCTGTTCCCAAGGGCAGGGAAAGATGTGTCGCTGCTGAGGGACTCAAGGCAGATCTGCAGCTGGGGTAGGGCTTCTTACCACAGAATCATGGAACAGTTTAGGTTGGAAGGGACCTTTTAAAGGTCATTTAATAAAAAATCCCAGTCATAGACTGGTTTGAGTTGAAAGGAACTTTTCAAGAGCAGAGACATCTTGCACTAGACCAGGTTGCTCAGATCCAGCCTCATCTGGCATGTTTCCAGAGGTGGAGCATCCACCACCTCTCTGGTAAGATGCAGGGAGATGCTTGGAAATATCCATGAGGATAACAGCCTCTCCTAACAGCCACCAAGCTCTCTACAGCTCAGCCAGAGCCAGCTGTGGCATCACCTGGTATCAGACCCAGCCCCTGGCGGGCTCACGGGTGATTCAAATGTGATGTGACCTTCCTGCAGACTCCTTTCTCTTCCTTGCGGCACTCCCAGCTTCTCCTTGCCCCAGATAAACGGTGGCTTCACCTCCAGAAACCCTTCTTGCTCTGTGTAAGAGTCCTGGGTCCTTGTCCCCCATCACCACGACCCCTCCTGGGCACACTCCCCTGCCCAGTCACACAAACTCAGCTTTTCTCCCTTTCCCTCTGCAGGACAAAACGTCCGTCCACGGTTCCACTCCCATCCACCTCTTGAGGCTCATCCTCTCAGCCATGAGGCTCCACTCTGCTTTCACAGGAACCCAGCCCAGCACAGCCCTGTCTGATCCTTCACAGCTGGGATGCACCAAGGAGATGAAGGCACTCACACCAGGTGGTGGAAACGTCTTCCCAGCCCTCCTCCCTCAGCCACCATCACAGCTCCCACCATCAGCCCGTCCAGGCATGAAGTTCACTGCCAGGAGGTGTTACCAGAGGGGATTTTGACAGATGCTTTTAAAACAAGGGAGCTGTACTGAACTGAAGATTGACAGGAACAAGCTTTTCATAGTTTTGTTCCTTTTTATTTTTTCAATGAAATGTGTTCTTCTGAAAAAACTCTTTTAGCAGGAGAACTACCTTTCAATTTGTCCTCTCTCACTTTTGGGTTGAGAAGAAAGAGGTCATTTATATATTTTTTAAGGAAGCAAAAGGAATATAAAGTCCACCAGAGGGGAAAAGAAATCATGGATATCTTAGTAGTAAGGTATTTTTATCAAAAGGTGGCAAACTTTAGAGACATTAGAAGTCATGTCTTAAAATGACCAAGTGGAAAGTTATAAAAATGAACAAGTCTTGTGTGAAAATGATGAAGGGAATTTCAGGCACAATAGAAATCATCTGTGAAAATTGCCAGGAGAGCAGGGAAGGCATTTCTGTCTCCAAAAGCAAAATAAAATACTATTCACAGTAATTCATACTGATTATTAGCCTTAAGTGGTACTAATTTTTACCCAGCAATAATTACTATTTAAGGCTCCAGAGCTCTGGAAAAGACATTTTCTGGGTGTGGCAAGATCCTTGCAGAAGAATTTGCACAGCGTTCGAGGGCAGCCTGTTGAGGGAGAAGTTTTATTTCTCCTCTGCACCAGCACGGAGAGACATAAATATCACATTGCTATTGATGCAAATAACGGATTGCTCCTGTCAGAACTGACAAAGCCACTAATTTAAGGAGTGTTTCCCTCTCTCACACACACAGATGCATTTTTCAAGAGATTTTTTTTTGCTTTTCCCCTGGGATCTGAGTTCCCAAACCAGGTGAAAATCCGCCAGACGATCTCATGTTTGATTGCTTCTGTGAAGAGCCTGTGGGAAACATATGCCAGGAATTATGCAAACGAGCGAGCGCAGGGAAACTTGCGCCAGGCGCTGGCAGCAAACGGCCCCGGTGCCATCTGGGGACCCTGCCCTCCTCCGCAGGGGCCAGAACCGACTCCTGGTCCCAGGGGGATTTCAAAGCAAACTCCTGCTGTCAGCTGTGCCCAGCATCTCGTTCTCATCCTTTGACTGGTGTTTGGTTAGTGCAGGGACTGATGTGTCCGCCGGGATCTGGGCAGCTCTTTGGGAGCTGGTTACAGGTGTGACCCAGTGTCCTTGTAAAATTAATTATACTCTTTATATTTAACTGTATCAGTGCTTTCTAGAGCCTTGATTTGCCATGAAGTCTCCCTGAATGCCTCACCACTGTCCCGTGAGTGGGATTTCTGGCCAATGCCACAGATTCAAGTAAATATCAGGGGACACTATGGCAGCAACGAACTTCCCCAAAGCCATGTCCCTGTCCTCAGGGGTGGAACTGTGTGCTCCCATTCTGTCCCTGCACTGCCATCAATGTGGCTGCTGGGGAGACAGGTCAGGGAGCTGATCTGGCTGAAAAGCAGTTGAGGAAAATAAAACCACTGTTAAATTCTGCAAGTTGCCTGCTCTGGGTCACCCAGAGTGACCGCCCTGTGGCCAGCAGGAAGCTGGGAATGAAGCAGCAGGAGCTCTCCCTCCAGGCTGGATGATGGTGACACTGCCTAGTCCCACCTTGGAGAGCCCTGATCTCGCCAAGAGCTGCCTCCTCCAGCCAGGATCATCCCAAAAGTGACAGAGGGGGACACACCAAAAGCGAGGTGCTCGCACTGCAGCCCGCCTGGGGCACAGCCAGTGTGGATGAAGCTGGGAATTGCCAGGCCTGCCCTCCCCAGCCTTGCACACGGATCCCTGCAGGGGATCCCCCAGGCACATCTAAATGTCCATCCATAACACAAACATCCCAAAAATATCTAGAGAAAAGGCTGAGGGTGTCCAGTAGCATCTGCTGGGGTGGTGCTGTGCCTGCAGGGGTCAAATGCCGGTTCAGGGGTGAAAAGGTCCCTCTGGAGACCCCAGGATCAGAAGGCCAAGGGTGAGCAGGAGCTGACGGCTTTGCCCTGGCTGGCCCAGAGGTGACAAGTGTATCCTTGACACCTGTCCCCTATTCCCAGTGGCACTGCTGACAGTGGAGGACTGGCCATTTGCTCTTTTCTCTAAGTCCACTTTCTCTAGAGAAATCAATCAGGCCACCAGTCAGTCAATCAGGCAGTCAATCAATGAGCCACCCAATCCAAACCGCTTGGAAAACGGATCCTGCAGAGACCTGGACTCCCACCCAGAGGCCCCATGAGCCTTACAGGAAAAGCTGCAGCTCTGAGGGAGGCTGAGACCACCCCCAGCCGAGGGCACAGCAGCCAGCCCAGCCTGGGGCACGTCCAGGTCCGGTGCACTCAGAGCCCCTGGAGCAAAGCATTCCCTGGCTGAAGATGGTCCCTCTCGGGGGGTCGAATTTGCCCTCCCCCCCCCACCTTTGGGACTTGGAAGAGTTGCTGCTGCTGACATCTAGTGACAGGCAGAGCCGGCAAGGGGAGTCACCTGAGCCCTGGCAAAGCCTCCCCCCGCGGGAAGAACCCACCCGGGTCTTCCCCAGGCGCGGCGCTCCCGGCGGGATGCGGGGCGTGCAGGGAGCAGGTGCCGGGCGATCCACGGTGTCCCAGACACTTCCAGTCATCCCAAGACCTTTTGCTCCTCCGGTGGCCACCCGAAGAGAACAGGCGCATCCTATTCCCAGCCTCTCCACAGCCTTTCCTGGTCTTTCTAAGCACGGGCTCAGTGTTGGGTTTGCTGCCTCAACGGAGCACAGGGAGGGGACAAAATACCCCAAGGGGAGGAGCCGCGGTGGCACCCAGGCAGTTCCCAGCCGCTGCCGGGAGCTGTAGCCCCTTCACCCACGGCTCCTTCTTCCCAGGGGCGCGGGGAGCCCCGGGAATCACGCTCAGGAGAAGCGTCCGCTCCGAGCCGAGCAGAAGGGGGATGCGAGCGGGATGCTCCAAGCACGGGAGCTGCAGCCCGCATCCCCGCGGACATGGGGATAGCGTCTCCCAACCGCGCCGGGGGACGAGGGCTGCCTTTAGAGCTCCACAGGGATGGGGGAAACATCTGGGGTCTTTACTCCCTGCTCCCGGTGCAAGAACAAAGCCCTGAGGACAGCCGAGTTCTGGGGGTGTGCGGAGATGCGCGGCAGGAGCTGCCGGGCGCGCACACAGACACACACGCGGCTCGGGTCGGTGCGCAGGACACGGGGCTCGGAGCCGCACAACGCAGTGACACAGCTGGGGTTGCCACCCCGCACACGCCTGCCCCAAACCCCGACATTTTCCAGCCTCAGCATCACCGGGGGATTCCCGGCGCTGTGCAAAATCTGCCTCCCTCCTCCCCAACACAGTCCCCACAAGCTCCTCTTCCCCAGAGAGAATTGCCTGAATTCGCGGGGTAAATTTGGGCATTTCCGCGGCAAACACGACTGCCCGAAATGACAGCAGGAGAGAGCCCAGCGCTTGGGTCCAGAGCAGAGGAGACAACAGAAAGCTGGTGATCACCGAGTCACGGAACGGTTTGGGTTGGAAAGGACCTTCACGATCATCTCGTTCCAACCCCGCTGCCGCGGGCAGCGACACCTGGGCACCGTCCAACCTGGCCTCGGAGATGCCACCCCAGGGCTCGTCACTGCTCCCGGAGCGCTGGGGAGCGGAGACCCCCCCTGCCCGGGGGTGGCCGAAATGCCCCCGCAGCCGAGCCCGGCAGAAAGTTGTGCCCCCGCTCCCCCCGCGCCGCGCTACTCACCCAGGAGGATCAGGGTGCAGAAGCAGAGGATGCCCCTCATCCTACCGCTCGGCACGGCTCGGCCCCACCGACTGGGCTCGGCTCGGACCCCCGGCCCGGCCCGGCGCGGCTCGGCGCGGCTCGG
>VXBT01002457.1:0-23644 GCA_013400235.1 Oriolus oriolus | reverse complement strand
TCACCCCTATGCCATTAGAAGTATTTCAAGATATGTTGAGTTTGCAGAGGATCCATTTTAGTATGCACTTTGTTAATTGACCCCTGATTATTTGTTTTTCCTTTCTGGATTAAGAGGTTCACATTTTGAAAAATGTTCCAAGCATTGTTTAGTTAAGAGTCTAAACTATATATAACTTGTTAAAGTCTAGGAAGATCTGATTTCTCTAACATGCTTTGCACTGGAATAGTGTGTTCCAACTTGCAAGGAATTTTAATGTATGGTGTGTATGCCCCATTCCAGAAAGTAGCTGGGATTTGTATGGGCATTGTACATACTCTCTGGGGCCTTCATTTTTGGTGCTAGTTTTTCAGAAGTAGATGTTGGATAAACTGGTATTGGGACAGAGCAGGAATCAGCCACTGTACACTGGAGTAATTCCTTGTGTTGATCTGTTACCAGTTATAGAGGTGACATTTTCAGCACAGGGCTTTGCCTGGTGGCTGCTTTCCTACTATTTGTTCTCTACTTTAGACTTTGCTGCTAAGGTAAATATTTTGATTCTTGCTCCTACAGTATTTCTCTGGATAGGAAGAGTGAACTTTGCATGTGTCACATCCAACTCTTAGCAGCAACAATAAATTTGACCCAATCCACTAGTTTCATTATACTTTGATTCATCTGAAATATGATGCTTTGTCTGTTTGCAGATTTAGGAGTGAATTGTTTAATTAGTTGATTTGTGAAAAATTACTTTGGTACATGTAAGTGATACACATTTGTTACCTAATTTGTCAGAACAATTTCTTCAAAGTCTGAAACTGCTCTTGGTTTGTGGACATGGATGCTTGATTGAGTTCCTCTTGCTTCTGGGAATAGCTTAAGGCTATTTTGCATAAATAATTTTTTAACAGTGCATTGCAATGTGTAAATGTGGCCCGGCAATTTGTCTGATGTCAATTACAGTATGCAGTGCGGACTTGTTCAAGTGTCTAAGGATCTAAATGTGGATGTTAATCTTGGTTTATGTGCAGGGATATGTGCTTGAAATTTTTGGTTTTAATTTTCTTCTAGCTAAAGGGTAAATTTGGCTAAATACAAATAGCAGAAAGCCTCACATTTGCTTCTGGAAAATTAACTTCTCTGTTGCTCAACATTTTCAGCCATTCTAGGTGACTCTTTTCATGTAAGAAAATTTAAACTGTTTACTTGAAATTTGGAGTTTATTTTTGCTCCATGGAAATACTTCCAGCAAACAGAAAAGAAGAGTATGAAACTTTTTTTGTCTTTCAAATTACTGAACTGTTGTTTGCATTGAATAACTTTTCCTTAAACATACATTCTGTTTAATTATCTGCCTAGCAATTTCCCTGTACTATTTTATGTTTGAAGCTAAAACATCAGCAATCTTTTGTTGTTGTTATGTAATTAAATTACCTTGAAGAAGCAAACTTAGTAGCTTCATGCAATATTTTCAATGATAAGGACTGAGAATGTTTCCATGCAATAGTTGGAAAAATAAGCAGGTCTTCTTGGTGTGCCTAGAAGTCACAGATGAGATGTAAAACAATGGTTTTTGTTTGCTTATTCTCTGCAGAGGTTTTGGTTGTGTTATATTCCTTATATAGAAATTTTTCTTTTATGAGAAGAAAAATTCTGAGGAATAATCTGATTTTATTTAATTAACTTTTTTCTCAGGCTCAGTTAATCAGAATACATGGCCGGGAAAATACATTAGTCATAAATTTCAGATCTTTAACATTAATCATCATAGGGTCAAAAAATGGTTTGGGTTGGAAATGGTCTTAAAGATCATCTTATTCCAGCTCCCTGCCTTGGGCAGGGACATCTTACACTGGATCAGGTTGCTCAGAGCCCCATCCAGCCTGGCCTTGAACACTTCCAGGGATGGGGCGGCCACAACCTTTCTGGGCAACTTGTTCCAGTACCTCACCATCCTCTCAGTAAAGAACTTCTTTGTAACACCTAAACTAAATCTCTCCTCTTTTGGTTTAAAACTGCTCCCCCTTGTCCTGTCTCTGTCTGCCAGTGTAAAAAGCCACTCTCTCTCTTTTTTTATAGGCCCCTTTTGAGTACTAAAAGGAGTTTTAATAGAAGTATATTAACAGAAAATTGCATGTTGGGTTTTGCAACTGTACAAAATACCTTAACTTCTTAATACAATAAATTGAGTTGGCCTAAATTTCAATGCATATGTTCAAAAGCAGTGAGAGCAAAATCCAAAAGCACCCCCTAACACTGGTTCATAAAAGCGAGGGAGTTTGTGCAGCATTACATTTCTTTCAACTGACAGTCTTGTTCCTTTTTATTCTGAGTACTGCTTTATTTTTTGTACAGCATCTTGGAAGACTAGACTGCTCTAGCCTTCTTTCATCAATTTGTATACAGACAAAAAGCCAGCAATAAGGCCAGCAGTAAGTTCCTACAGTAATCAGATAGCTTGAGAACGTCATTGTTGCCAGTGTAAATGTGAGTTCTCTTGGCATCTTGGGAGAGTGTTTGTTGGCTATATTCCCTGCTCTCTGCCTGGACATTTCAGAGTTCTCTTTTGAAATCTCTTCCCTCCTTCTCAAAATGTTTATTTCTTCTCAGGTATTGAAGTATTGTAAAATTATTTTTGAATCTATGCTGCTTAGCTGTGGTTAATGATGATCTCTGTTGTGTCGTGGAATTACTCTGTTGCCATGTCCAGATCGTCTCTGATCAGCCTGTCTAGATCCCATCTTTCAAGGCCAGAGCTAAGGATCAGAGTAAAAGCAGGGAGTCTGAAACTTTTATTTTTAGGCTGTGTGCCTTTCCTTTGTGCTACAATTGGGGCAGATGAGGAAGAATTGTTTTGAAAAATATGTTCAAGCAGGTTCTATGAAATGTAGGGCACATTGCTCCCCAGCACTACCTTTCTCCATTCTGCTAAATTCCTTGCAGCAGAGAATCCTGTGCGTGCAGCCCCTAGGGTGGTATTGAGGGCATCTCAGTTTCCCGCCCTTTTTCTGGCATGAGTGTATGTGAGTTGAGCTCTGGAGTTAACCCTTCACGTATGCAGCCAAAAGGCACTCAGTAGAGGGTTAAATCCTTTTGGATACATCCTGTAGGAGGTAGCTGTATACCCTTCCATAAGCTTTACAGCAGTGAAGGGCGGGGGGGGCGGGGCAGGGAGGGGAGAGGAAAGTGAAAAGCTGCTGGAGTAAATTACTACTGAGTTTATTTTCACCAGTGTTCATTTGATGATGTGTTTTTCAACCGATGATAGGATATTGAGATAAAAGTGGAACTTCCATCTTATGAGCAGATAAGTCCTCCTCAAAACTTAAATTCACCTAATAGAATTATTGGGATTTCCCTGTGTTTCCCCTTCTGTTCTTGAAACTGTTCAGGGCACAAAATTATTTGGACAAGTGTGAGGCTGGTGAGCAGCAGACTGATCACCAAGGGCTCAGTGCAACATATAAAGAACACACTGGAGCATTTTAAGGGAGAACCTGGTGGAAATTACATCATTAAATTTGCACACTAGAGAAAGAATCAAAGATTTTCAGCTTTAACCATCGACCTCTTCACCAGTTTATAGGCAGTCATGTGGCCCTTTGTGTTGCAATGCTTGAATGCTGTAACAATAGTTAGCTGTTTTAGAAAGGTGTTTATTTTGTAAACAGCTTTACAACATAGGGAATTACTTCTATCCTTTCTTTTTCCTTCTTTTAGTTCCTTATCTAAAGTACAACCTTATCTGCATGAGTAGTTGCTGTAGATTTAACCTTCGAGTCTCTGCTTTTGTAGCTACATTGACATGGCTATTCAACAAGATAGCGTCACTCTTCTTATGGAATAAGGATATTTTATTTCATTTAGCAGGGTTTGAAGGTTGTTTGAGCTAATTCAGAAAGAAACTGCTTTCCTTCCTGCATATGTATGCCTGACATAAGAGGAAAGACTGTAAGCTTTTATTGGATAAGGTAGGAATATCCTTTATCAAATGCTCAGAGAGGACATTTAAGGAGGGTGAGCTTGGCCTCTTGGAATAATAGCAAGACTGAGTATATTAGTCAGCAGCAAAATAAGAAAAGTCCAGTAGCAGGTAATGTCTTTTGTGACAAAAAAGGAACAAGAAAAGGGCAAAACTGAGCTGCAGCCAGTAGGGGTTTATTTTTAATGTCCGAATGAAGGTGAGTGACAGTTTTCTAGTATAGAAGCTAAGTGGTCAAACTTCAGTTTCTAAATGCTGAGAAATGGGAAGTAAAGATTCATATCCTCACCCCAAACAGGAGGCATTATTCCCCTCTCAGACCCTTGTGTGTTCTTTCATATAAAGTCTTCATAGTTGGAAAAAGTTACATTTTAAAATCAAGATATATAGAGGGATTACAAATACGATTTTGCATTAACTGTAGTTTTGCTTATTGCAGATAATTAGCACACAAAAATGGAAAAGATAATATTTATTTCCCCTGTATTAACTGTCTCTTATAGTTATGAGAGTAGCACTTCAGAGTTTAGATTTCTAGCTGTATTTAAATCTTGATGGCTTGTAGTTCATAGCAAATTGTACCAAGATCTGATCTAAACTATGCATTTATTTTTCATAGTTTGGAAAGCAAAGATACATCATTACTGAGAAAATAAGAGTTTATTCGTGTTGGTTTTGATTTCATGACAGGAACAGCCTCTCTGATCCTGGAAAGCTCACCTAAGCATCAGTAAGAGTCATCCTCTTTTCCATAGGTGATTGTTTGAAGTTGTTACACCAAGCCAGGTGAAACTAATGTGAACACAGATTGTTGTGTCAAAAAATAATTGTGCTGTCCATATTGAAAGGACCCAGCGAAAGTCCATAAGGATGTTTAATGTATTTTTTTAATGTTCAACCTCTCTTGAAGGATGATCTGCCTGGATCAGGAAGACCTACTTGACTTGCAAAATCAACACAAAGTGATATTGGATCGTCCTAAAGACTGGATATGCATAAATATTAGCTAAAGCTGTTTTGCAAAGTTGAAGCTGCAAAACACAGTACTGAACTGTGAATCAGATCTGTTCTTTTTGATTAGTTTTTTAAGCCTTATGTGGAGAAGGAAAATACTACATCCTCTAGATATTTATAGAAATCTTTCTACTATACACAGGAAAACCCTTTGAAAAGCTTCCCCATCTATAATAAAATATGGGAGCTGTCTTACAGACTAATTAATTTCTCACTGAGATTCTCTGATTAATCTTTAAATGTATTATATTTTGTAAAGAAATGCTTGATGAGAAAACATGTTATCTTGAGGATCAGTGGACATTGAGAGTAGATGAAGATTCATTAGTATCTTTCCTTAGAAACGTTTTGATATAGCAGTCAAGCAAAACCAAGAATTTGTTCTTCTCTGGCAAGTAACTGGCATGTAAGTTGTGGACAGCATTGCATATGTTTGGAGAAGCACTGTAGAAGTGACTGTTCATGTGTGCACTTCGCTGAGATAAACTGTTCTACTGTGTCTTCCCTTCCATTTCCCCAATGTGGAGTTTACTAGCATGCTCTTCTTGGCAGTAAGAAAAATATTTCGTTATGATGGTACTCCTTCTCGGTTTTTTTTGGTTGTTTGCTTTCGCAGCTGCAACAGCTTTGAACGTGTGTGTAAATGATATATGAAGAATACACATGCCTATAGTCCCATTTCAGGCATATTGTGTACACTGATCACACAAACTGCAGAAGAAGGAGTTTTTCCATTGGTGACAACAGTCCTTCAGCAAGATGTTTGGGCGTTCTGTTAGATTATCGAGTAAATTTTTAGTAAAGTTACTTTCTCTTTGCTGTTTAAAAAGCCATGCATGCTATAGCCAAATGTAACTGATTAAAGTGAAAACATGAAAGCAGGCACTAGGTCTTAGCAAACTTAGCAAAAAAATTGGAAAATTGAAAGTGATTGTACATGGATTTGTAGATTTCAAAGAGATTTGTGTTATATATTCTATTAATTGTTTTAGGAAAGTTTCCGATAAACTGAAAGGGCATTAGCATGTGTTTTATAACCTAATTCTTATTGCCGTGTGACTGGATTCTTATGGTGAACTGGGTTCTCGTAAGTATTTCCTTTCCACCCTGAACAGAAAAACAGTGCCTATATTATAAAATAGAAGATATTAAAGAAGGAATTTAGTAAGGTATTTCTAGTGACTTTGGGCTGCCCTGACTCAAGGTAGCATAATTAATAGAGTACAATAAATATTAACAAGCTCTTGACTTGACCAAAAATATCCCTGATTTTCTTCAGAAAGGATGATAAATCCTTCTCCATGTATATTAGAATTTTACATATGTGTACTGTCATTCTTAACTCTTTTGTACCGCATAGGTAAAACTCTATAGATTTGGTTGTTTACAACCCTCATCAGCTAAGAAAACTGGGCATGTGGCACACTTGCTTTAGGGAACATTGTGACAGAAAGAACTTTAAAGATAGTGTATAGAGAGCTTTAAAATTACTCTATTTGTTCTCTTTTCTGCTGTTCCCTACTTGAATAAAGTAAGCTTTACCTATTTCCTAATAAAAGAAAAATTGGTAAGTTTATACTGTAATCTGAAATATCTGTAACAGGAGAGAGTGCAAATCAAGCAGTAGTTGAATTTAGCACTGGAGAAATAGAAACTTGAAACTATTGAGACAGAAATAAAATTAGTTTTACAAATATTTAAAATAGTAAATTTTTTCCACTTATGTCTAATGAATGCGTGATATTTGATTTATATTTCAAGAATGAGTTCAAAATGAAAAATCAGTGAGAAAAGAAAGCAAGAACAGATATTCCTAGGAGACAATAGAATAGCCTGTGAGTTTTGTTTGCCATTTGAGGATAATGCAACTTTTATTCATTTACTTGTAGCTGTCTTTTGCAATGGTTTTGTTTGGCCAGATTTACTGTAGGCTTTATGCTATGTGTGTAGTCCTGCTAATTTTAATGAAATTGCCAATGGGCATAAAATTGAAAATACATATTAGAGAACCAGGATTTTTGGCACTCTATCTGTGGAAATCTTCTTTTGGCACTCTATCTGTTTCATCTGTGGAAATTTTCTTAAAACTTGTGTATTTAAATTTTCTGTATTCTGGTGCTGGATGTAAGCTCCTCACGCACTGTATCGGTGTACAAAGTGTGGGGACACCACTGCTCAGATGCACAGCTCTGCGGGACTTGGCTGTCATCCAGTCAGCTGCTGGTACACACAGAGGAAGTGGTCTGCCCGTGCTGCCATACTTCTACCTGTCGGAAGTCTACTGCGCAGCCCGCAAAATTAATTATTAATCAGGAAACGTGGCCAATCACACCATGAAATGTTTTACAGCATTTTCAAAAGCAATATTGAGAATTTAGGTAGCTTTGGTGCATGGTGATTGTATAATGATTAGGTTGATTGATGGCAACCTAACACCAGTAGGTGACAGTGAACACGATTTGAAGGAAGCAGGGACAACTTTAACTATCACTTTACTTTGTGTATGTTTCCCTACATCGCTTCAAAACCCCCAGTATTTGAAGTTAAATTGTTTGTTAAAATACAGTTAAATGAGATGACTTGCAGAATATATCTCATAGTAAGACTCCTCTATTTCCAATTAAAGATGTTTAAAGAGAGAAAGAAAAAATCCAAATACATTCTTGCATTAGAAGTTAGGAAATTAACAAAAAATTGGAATAAGTTTTAGAAAGTTAGGGTAGTGATGTAGTGAATGCAATTAAAAAGTGTATTATCATCCAGAAGTTAGTTTTTTAGGAGGAATGTGTGTGTATAGCAATTTGGAAATTATTTCCTCTCTCAATAATATAGTTTGCAATGGGAAGGAGAGAAAGAGGCACTTATGACAAAAATGTTTCTTCTGTTGCTGGAAAAAGATTAACAATTTAGTTTAGTCTGATAACCTGCAAATCTGTACAATAGGTTCTTTGATAAATAAAAATAAGATATTGAATAAACAAACCTCAAAGAAATACTTTTGAATTAATTTGGTTTCTTTTTGTCAATTGGAAAAATTTTGCCTGCAAATCTCCTTCACTCTGACTGCACATGTGTTTAACCTTGATTTCAAAATGGTGAGAATGGTGTGATATTGTCTACCTATTTATCACTGTGGAAAAGAAACCTGATTTGTGGTTCAGCAAGCTGTTTGTCTGTATTAAATAAAAATGTTTCAATTTCGTTTTGTAAAAAAATCAAGCAAGAATTTGTGTTGCATTATCAAACTTACCAGTAGGGGGAAGAAAAAATCTGAAGCAAAAGCTGGATTGTCAATGATTTGACCTTTATTTAAGGATATGACCCCAAAGTTTTGCCACAGGTTGTCCCTCCTTACTGGAAAAGGGCATATTACTGTTTTGTGTATGCTAATTACTATGAATGATAGTAAACAGAAATGTTATTGAGGCATTAAGAATCCATAATTTACTTACAACTGTTAGAAAACCAGAAAATTCAGAGGATGAACTAAAGACTAAACTTTGTGGAATAGAGCAGGGGTATCATTCTACAAAGGTAACTCAAAAGGTGATTCAAAGGTAATTCATTTATATGACTGACAAAATATTTTATTGAAGGAATTGTGTATGCAGTTTATTATGTCAATTTCTCATTGTAGCATGAACTTCAAAAAAAGGCTGTCAAATACCTTCAGGTCTATCTAACTGTGATCTAACTGATTGTTAGTGGTTATCCTGTGAGTGGTTCCTGAGAAAGGGTTGTATGGTTGGACCCTCTTTTTTATCTTCAGGTTCACATTTGCTCTTCTTACTCTCCACTAATAGGTAGCATAGATCAGTCAGTGTTAAAGGAATTACCTCCTGATCTCCTGGCAGAAATTGAATCCACCATGCCACTTTGTGAACGTGTGAAAATGAACAAGCGCAAACGTAGCACAGTTAATGAGAAACCAAAATATGCTGAAATCAGTTCTGATGAAGACAATGACAGTGAAGAAGCTTTTGAATGTAAGTAGTACATAATTCTGTTCCTTAAGGTAAAAAAATCTAATATTTTGCTTTTACAAAAAATACACTTTTTTTTAAGTTGACTACCCTAAAACATACTGCCCCAAATTTGCTGTCCCGACAACTACCAGGCCAAGTAGCCTTGTTTTTCTTTTAAAACATAAATTACTTGATTACAGTTTGTCACTCAAGATGAAAAGCAGTGAGTTGTTAAATTTATTTTCCTGATTACTTTACTGGAAACTGCTGCGTAGTTTTTTTTTTTGCTTTCGGTTGTACCATGAAGCATTCCTAACCAATCAGATTAAGGAAAATATCCTCTAAAGAAGCACAGAACTTACATACAATTGTATGCAAAGAAAATTTTCGTTAAATAAATTCTTGAATTATTCTTAGTTTTATTGATAAAAAAAGTGAAAGATCCCCTCTTGAATTTTTCTGACATAATAAATTGAGAATCTCACTGCACAGAACTTTGTTAAAATATTTCTTCTACTATTTCTCTTGTCATATTGCTTGAAAAACTGGAGTTAATCTTGATGGATTCTCAAAATATCATTTGCTGCTGATACTATTCTTGAATTAACTGTTTTCCAGGGAAGAGAGGAAGCTTCTAGTTAGAATTTTGCTGTGCAACTGAATATAGTTCCTAAGTCAAAAAAACCTGTTGTTTGCCTCTAAGTTAGGAAGGCATTTCCTACTTGTTGATAAAAGTATGGTTGTTTTGTCTCTAAGGATGTAAGTTAACCAGCAGTGGAAATAAACTGTTAGAGCAAAGTGAACCAGTTCAATCTGAGCAGTGTAACCATGCAGGGCTGCAGGAGATCTCTGTTAGCCTGAGAAGGAGTCTTGCTTATAATGATTTTTTCCCAAGTTTTGCACCTTTGTTTATAGAAACATCTTAGTGAACTTTCATAAAATATAATGTTTTGGGGTTTAGTATTTCTTAAGGTCCAAAAGAGAAAGATTTGTTTGTTCTTCTTCTTAGTATGTTTCAAGTTCTTATCCAACATATACACTGTGTTTTTGCACATGAAAATTATAACACTGATACCTTTGATCTTTATCAAAGAAGCTGAAAAGAATGTCCTTCTGTTTGTTTGTTTTCCCTTTTAATTATACTGAATAATGTTTCTCTGTGCATGAATGTGATGTCTTGAGGTAAATTGTAATCAGTGTAAATTATGGCAGAGGACTAATGATGACTTGCTTCATTCAGGAATTCTATATTCTCTGTTTGCCATATCATATCACATCACCTGTTTATGATGTTAATAATTTGGAACAGTTAATTTAAAAAATAAATTAACTAAGCAAAGTTATTTAAGTTGGTTGGGAATGGAGAGAATTGTCAAGAATTTCAAATACTATAATCTATATATTAGCCATAGTGGCTGTTGAAATTCTTAAATACAAAGTAGAACAAGTTAAGAGAAACTTTCACAATAATTACACGCCTTGAGGAATCCTAGTTTCATTACATCCACTCAAGAGATCTGGCCATCATTCTAATCAGTGAGTACATCTGGTTTAAAAATAAGCTATAGTATTTCTTAAAGAATACTGAATTGAGAACTGAATTAAATTTGAAACAAGACAAAACTATCAAAAGTGAAAGATTTGTGGCAAGTACACTGCATAGATTGGTATTGTTACAAATTCATGTTTTTTAATTATTATGTTTGCCTAGAAAATGAACTTAAAAAATATGAAATAGTGACTAGTATAGAAAAAGAGAAGTTTCTTTGAATATTTCGTTAGGAAGGGATGTGCCATTAAACTAAATAATGAGAAATTAAAGATTGATAAAGTCATTCTCTTACAGTAATTGCTAAATGTGATATTGCATAAATATTTGGCAGAATTGAGAAGAAATTTGGGTGTTTATATTCCAAATAGTATTTATGTATAAAATCAATCATAGCTTTTGAAATGTTATTAATACTTAAATTTTTAGTCAATTTTATTGATTTAAAAATGAATATTGTAGGGCAGTGATTGTGAATAGCTGTTCCAATGTTCACGTTATTTGTCTTGTAGAGCTAGCAGAAGTGTAACACATTCTGTTCTGTCATGCAGCACTGAAAATTCTTCCAGAACGCAATATTGAAAGTTATTTTTCTTTTGGAGGTATAACTGGGGTCAGAATTCATCCTATAGAGCTTGGTGTTATAGATGATTTGTAAATCATCTATAAATTTGTAAATCATCATGTGGAGAGAGATCCATTTGTCTTCACAAAACACTGTCTCTTGGCATAGAGGAATCAGTTAAGATGTGTAAAGCCTTTTCCCATAAAACTCTCACTTCTCCAGTACATTTACTCCAGGTATCATAGAATGGTTTGGGTTGGAAGCGACCTTAAATGTCATCTAGTCCCAGCCTCCCTGCCATGGTCAGGAACGCCACATTAGACCAGGTTGCTCAGGGCCCTGTCCAGCCTGCCCTTGAACATTTCCAGGGATGTCTCATCCATAGCTTCACTGGGCAACCTGTTCGCTGCCTCACCACCATCAGATAAAGAATTTCTTTCTGATCTCTAATTTAAACCTACTGCCTTGCAGTTTCAACTCATTACTGCTTGTCTTATGATTCCATGTCCTTGTGAAAGAGTTCACACAGGCTAACCTCTAGACCCTGTCATGATCCCTCTGGATGGCATCCATTCCCTCCAGTGCACCACACAGCTCTGTGTCATCTGCAGCTTGCTGAGGGTGCCCTCAATCCCACTGTCAGTGTCACTAAGATGTTACAGTGCTGGCCCTAACACCAACCCCTGAGGGACACCACTTGTCATTGGTCTCCATTTGACTATCAAGCCATTGACTGCAACTCTTTGAGTGTGACCATCAAGCCAATTTCCTACCCACTGAGTGGTCGCAGATGGCCCACCATTTCTTCAGTCACAGTTAACTCTCTCAACCATTTTAGACAGTGCTAGTGCCTCTGCCATCCTGAACGTGACTGTACTTTTCCAGAAGCAAGTCTGATCCAGATGCAGTACAGCTTGAAGCCTGAACTGAGTTATTACATTAAAGACTTGGACCACCTCTGTACAAGAGCTTTATATTACATTTTTGGAATTTGAAACCTCTAGGGCTCATTGCAAAACAGATGTATTCCCTTGGGGTTTTTTTTTATTAATTCTGATCCTAGGCTCACTGTTGACTATAACCTGGTATGTTTCTTATGTTTCTTAATAAATGGGTTGTAGTAAGAACCTCTCAGTTCAGTTTCAGTTCTGCATAAATGCTTTGATCCATTCTGCTCAGAAAGAACCTTATATACAGTCATGCCAAGGAGACTTTGGTAGAGACACACAGTATCAGGTCTTTTATATGCAGGTCCACAATTAGTAACCTGGCCATAAACACTGCCAGTCTAGAACATGATGTTTTGGAAGTGTTTTGATCTTACAGTACAGTCTGTGTTAGGCATCTCTTTGGTAGCCCAGTTAGCTGATTATGTTAAAAAATTGAAAGCTGGCTCATTTCATGGAGGAAGCTACCTCCTTTTCTGTTACAACTGAGCACTCTATCACCTTCAAGACATACAAGACTTTCTTTCAAAGTAACAGAGAACTGTCTGCTCCCCTATTTTATTTCCACCAAATCTCTGTTTGCAACATTTACTCCAGCTTCTCAGCATTCACTTTTGCTGGGATTTTTGGTCCTGCGTGAAAATTAATTATAATAATCATCTGTGGTACAGTCTTGCTGTTTGGCCCAGAATTGTGACTCCAGCTTTCTCCTTTACACAAATTCCCTGCTATATTTACCAAGGCAAAATTTTAGTTGTCTTGGCAAAACAGAATATCTTTTAGAAAACACATTACCACGTCTCATTGGAACTTGATGTTTTAGGTGGGCAAGGCAGACAAGGCAGTCACTGAACTGGAACATGGACACCCAGTAGCAGTCGTAGTTTACATAACTGAGGAAATGATCTCAATGTTCTCTTATAAAAGGATGACACTTATTTTGGTTTGTTCCATTTTCCTTACTTTGCTTTTAAAAGGGCAAATGCCCTGCAAATTCATAATTTTAAATGTTTTCTAGTATCTTTGTAGTTTTTGTGTAATTCAAAAGAGAACCTTAGAATAAATAATCCATAGCAGAATTGTAATTGGTAACTTTAGTGTCCATTTGATTTACGGAATAGCTATGTAAGAGTGTTTGACTTGAAAATCATAGAATCATTTAGGACCTTTATGACCATCAAGTCCAATTGTACAACTAATGCTGCAAAGTCCACCACTAGACCATGTTGCTTAGCACTACACCTGCACATCTTTTAAATGTTTAAAAATGTTCAATTTTGAACTATTAAAAGTGTAAGTTTTGTATTTAAAATGAAAATGCATTCATTTCTAGCTTCTCGTAAGAGACACAGAAAGGATAGAGATGAAGCTTGGGAGTATGAAGAGCATGACAGAAGAAGTTCTGGTGACCATAGGAGAAGTGGTCATTATCATGAAGGAAGGAGGATTTCTGGTAGCGGCCGTTACCGTAATCGCAGTCCTGATGACTCTGATATGGATGATTATTCTTCTCCTCCTAGCCTCAGTGAGGGTAACTGATCATTATAGAGATTTAATTTTATTCCATAGTACTAGTGCTTTTTTAATGGATATGTTAAACATTTTAAAATGGACATCATTACATGCAGTATTGAGTACAAGAAATGTAAATAATCCTTTCTTTAAGTTTTGAGAAGGCATTTGTTTTACTCCATATTCTCTCAATTAGTGGCTAGAAAAATGAAGAAAAAAGAAAAACAAAAGAAGAGGAAAGCTTATGAACCTAAACTAACACCTGAAGGTAATTTTAGAAATTTTTTTTTGACAGTTTGTATTTTTTGCTTTATATTTAATATAATTGTTTATGAATTTCCCTTTTTTTTCCACCAGAAATGATGGATTCTTCAACCTTCAAAAGGTTTACTGCTTCAATAGAGAATATTTTGGAAAATTTAGAAGACATGGATTTTACAGCTTTTGGTAATACATCAGAAATTTTCAAAATGCTTGCCCCAGTTAGAAACCCAAGAAGCATAAAAAAGATGGTATTGGTATTTTTGAACTTCCTTCATGGTGATTTATTACATGTGATACTTGCTAGGGCATACTGGATTTATATGGCTTCCACGTGAGTGGTGGCCTTTGCCTTTCCAGTTTCACTTGCCACTGCCTGAAGAAGATCTTTCTTTCTCCTTTCTGCAGAATCCAAATGGGGCATAAATCATAATGAGTAGTCCCCTTGGAGTGGAAAGGAAACTTCTCTGGGATGTCATTAGGGTGTTGCCTTCTGTCAAACATGTAAACAAGATGGTTGTCTTGCTAGTAATGTCTGAGGCACATAATTTTGCATCTGTTGTGGCCTTTGCCCCAGCAGATCTTGATTATTCAATTCAGACTGCAGAGTTCTTGTGAATTTATGGCTGAGACACTGAATCACTTACCTATTTCAGTGGAAAAACAGCCTCCTTAGCTAAGTGTTTGAGGAAGCAGTTCATGTTGCCAAAGGTGACTTTCTTTTGAAATGGATAATGGAATATTCATTAATTTTTTTCCTACCATCTTTGTCACAAGATTAAAACAAGGGAAGGGGCATAGTAAACAGATTTCTATCGTTTTTAAAACCGTTGTGTATGCAGCCTTGAACTTGGAAGTGTAGTCATTGCATTGGATCTTTCTGTGTCTGGTAACATTTTATTCTAAGATTGAATACAATTAAGACTCAGATTATCTCAAGGTGCTTAATTTCATATGTGTTTTTTCATCTATTGCTCTTGCCCAGATTTGAACTTTAGGGCTACAGTAGTTTAAGATTTGTTTTGCTGAATTGAAAATGATGGCACAAGTGCTGCAATAAATGGGGTTTGTTATTTTAAAAATTTTTAGTTTGTGACTTTCAGAAATGTATGCCTCATATTAGGCTCTCAAATGGTATTTCAGAACCAGTCAGACTTAACAAGTAGTCATTGTTTCAGCACAACCAAAAGGTGTCATTATCAGTCTTTGTTTGATGCTAATTATTTGGAACCATTAGATGCTGGCTATTTGGACAACCAGCTCTTTTTCTTCAGTTAGCTTTTTCATATTGGAATCAAAAATACTGATTTCCTAGAAGTTTATTAGAAAGATGATTGCTAATTTTTTACTTTTTTTTTTCTTAAAGGTGATGATGATGAGATTCCACAAGAATTGCTACTGGGAAAGCATCAGCTTAGTGAGTTGGGTAGTGAATCTGCAAAAATCAAGGCAATGGGCATTATGGACAAGGTACCTCTTCATAATTTAACTTTTTTTGGAACGTCAAATATTGATTAACATACAAAAGCAAACTTCCTCTGTAATAACATTGCACCCTCTTCAAGGGTGCACAGAACGGAAGAACAGTTGAGCTTCTGCTCACTTAGCTGAAGTGCTTAGGAAGTTACAACATCCTAACTGTTACTGTTTCTGAAGCTGAGACATTTTTGTTGAAAGGTCCCCCTCTCTGTCAGTGTTGACTATATGCCAATATGTAACACCTGTGCCAACAGTAAAATCTAAAATAATTAATCTGTTTTCACAAAAGCCCATCAACCTATAGGCTTTGCTCCTTACAGCTGTATTTGAACAGCCACAGTAAATCAGAACCTGCTGGCAAAGTAAAATGTTCCACTTTTCCTGACATATGCCAGCAGTGAAATGTAGATGTATGGTGTCCAGCCAGAAACACAAAACAAAAATCCTTTCATAGAAAATCTAACGTGCCAGGTGATAATAAGATTAATTTTCTGTAGACAGCATACAATGGTTTCTTTGCCATACTCTTCCCCAGTCAGTTAAAGGAACTTTTGATGGTGCAAGCTTGTTGATGTCACACTTCTAGATACAGTGTTCTTGATTTCCTTTTATCTTCCTGGAACTATTGGCTTTGGGCAGTCTTATGTTAAACTCTTAGCCGGCACTTACATTTATGGAGTGTCTGTGAAACCACGTATTATAATAGTTACTCTGGACTATTCCAAACTTCTTTAATCCAAACTTAAGATATTCTTCCTGGATTTTGCTTCAGTCTCCCTGCCTTCCTTTGTAGTTTGTGGGTGGCATGATTGTTTCTTTCCTGATCGTTCTCACCCTTAACCTCTGTTCCATATTTTTCACACATGCATAGATACATACATACACATCTACATAAAACCAGTTTTGTTGCTCCAAAGGTGAATAGTATCTAGATGAGAGAAACTGGCTCTCCTCAAATTTAACATATGCCACAAATTATTTAATCAGAATTCTACGGAAGATCATAAAGTGAGTTAAATTTACTTTTTTCAGCATGCTACTTCTTTGAAGTTAACACTGATATTAAGAATACATTTCCCTTTTATTATCATTCAAGTATCAGGGAATTTATTTCTGCTTGTTCATACAGTTTGGATTTTCTCCTAATTAAGCTCTGTATGGTCAGTTAGAATTTGTAGATCATACTTGGATTTGGTAGATTTCTATTTCTAGAAACAAAAACGTTTAACTACACAACATTATTGACAGGCAATTTAAAAATCTGTTTCTGTCGATTTTGTTTGTTGAAAATGCAGTTTAATTACAGTCTTAGAATATATTTTACCTGTTTTTGGTATCGTATCTGCATTCTCCTTATGCCAAATTGCTTACAGTTTAAGTGATTCAGATTGCACAAGCTCTGTCCTTCATTTCTCACTGTTCTTTTCAGCAGTTTGGAATCATTATTGTTCCTGTAATTGTTTGACATGTTTCTTTACTTGTTTTAGCTCTCAACAGATAAAACAGTAAAAGTCTTGAATATTTTGGAGAAGAATATTCAAGATGGATCAAAGCTTTCTACTTTACTTAACCACGTGAGTTTGAAATTTCATAATTCCACACCATTGTGCCAAATAGTTTTCTTCACTTGAGTCCTATTTAGCAATAGGTTCAAATAGCATATATGTGTGTGAAAGGGATTTCTGATATAACATGTGTGATTGACATTGCCAAATTTTAATACTTGAAGCAAAATTCAATTAATTGTATTTTTTCAGTACTAGTCATGTTTTGCTATAGTAGTGATGACTAACAGGTGTATTGAGAGCAACTGTATTTTCTTTTGTTTCATTTTACATATTATAGTTTCATCCTGAAATATTTGTGGTAATTCTGGTGTAATTTGCATTGTTGGACATTTCTTTGCTATATGTCCATAAAACATCCCTTACAAAATGAAAGAAATACTGCAGTTTTCACATGGAGTGTATCTTTCTCCTGAGCATTAAGGGGAAAGTTTAAGGTTTAAGTGTTCTTACACTGCGAAGTGACAGTTGTCTATGCAAATAAAATTAACAGGAAGTTTAACTTTTTAGGATGTGGGTTTTTTCCTGGTATACCTAAAACTACTCAAAGATTTTGAGGTTTTATGAGGTTGATATCCTGTATTTCAGATTTTGTGTGTTTATTTGCACACTTTCTATTCAAAACAGTATTCTAGCAAGATTATAGAGGTTTTGTAGAAAATGTTTTCTAGAAAAACCCTCCTAATCTGTAGAAATAAGAGACTAATTGTTTGTATCAGAAAGGAAGAATTTGAACTAGCAAATCAAAACCAGAGACACATTATTTGTACTTAAATACTTTCATCTGGACAGTTTGTAGGAGTTTCAAACTTTCAGTATATGGTTCTGAATGTCTTTGGCAATACAAAAAATGCATAAAAAGAAAGTACTGGTTTACCTGGTCTACTTCACTGTGATGAAGTTTTTATGATAACAATTTTAAAGTGATCATTTTCTTTTAGCTTTTTGAAGTAAAGCTCAAAATTATTAAGCAGTTAATGAAATTATCCAGTGATTGCAATTCAGACACAAACTTTGATTAAAAAAAATAAACAGGTTTTTCTAAAAAAAAAAAAGAGCAACAAAATTTCAGATTTTTCTTAAAACTATTAAAAACTATTCAAAGCATTGTGGCAAAGAAAGCCTCTGCTATGGTGTAAGCTTGCTACTTTTGCAGTGCAATGATGATATCTTACCTCCATGTCAATATATATTTCAGAGGCAGAGAATGCTTTAGTACTCTTTTAACTTCCAAGATTAATTCGGAGAAATTTTTTTTCTTTCCTTATGGTCTCATGTGTGTAAGTAGCAAATTCCTTAAAGCCAGTATATCTCAGAAATATTCAGGGACCTCCTGATTTGCAAATTTTTGTTGATTCTGTAATTCTGTAGACCATCTATATAATGCATTGTTCTATTGATTGAAATTCTCTTACCCCAATGGCAAAAAGCTGCTACAGTTCCACTGACGTCTATTTTTTAAAAGAAAAGACAACAAAAAGTGTTGAACTATGTTCATGTCATAGAGGTAGTAAAGACCCATTTTCTCTGGAGGCTCTGTATCAGAGAAGCTATGAGAAATTCCACCTAGCTTTGCTGCAATAATGTTATTACAATATTTAAGTAGTGCTGGATGGTCATAATTAACTTCATGTATGCTTGGTTTAGTACCTTATACAAACACAGTAATATAGGGACTCAGTAGGCTATGGTAATCTAAATGGACATATTTGATAAGACATGTTTTAAACCTGTTGATAATAGATTGGTTGGTCTATGAAGCAGAGAAAGTTAGGTACTTACAGATTTCATGTGACTTGCAACTGTCTTTTTGTGTAAGAATTCCCTCTAGTGGCGGAAATTAGATGGATCAAAGCAGCAACTGGTGCAGCTGAAGAAAACATCAGATGAAGGAATTAGATTTTGCTTAATATACTGTGGTCTTAAATAGAGCATGTAGCAGTCTCCCCTTATAGTGCTTCCTGATGAGACACAGAAAGCTTCTTTGTCTTCTAAAAGAAGAATACAGAATACAGGACTTTGGACTTGTAGCTTAGGGAGACATTACTAACATGTTGCTAGTAAAACAAATATTACTTGATTTTTAAAACAAATTATTTTGTTATAAAAATGGAAATACAATATTTTATACATGAGTGTATGTAAGCTTATTAAGGTAATGTTATTTTTTTATTACTTGGTGAGAATAAAAATTTGACTTCTTATTCATGCTCTCCTGTATTTCTTTCCTGTTGCAGAATAATGACACTGAAGATGAGGAGAGATTATGGAGAGATCTTATTATGGAGAGAGTGACAAAATCTGCTGATGCTTGTCTTACCGCTATCAATATTATGACATCACCAAATATGCCTAAAGCTGTATATATTGAAGACGTAATAGAAAGAGTTATTCAATACACAAAATTTCATTTGCAGAACACTCTCTATCCTCAATATGATCCTGTGTATAGAGTGGATCCTCATGGTGGTTAGTATGCTAAGAAATCTTTCCATATTAAAAACTATGAAAATTTCATCTACTGTATGATGATGTAAATGATATGACTTTCTGGAATAAGATTTTTTTATGCAACTTTTATACTGATAGTTCTTTCTTATCACATACAATTAATGAATTAATGCACTGTGTTAGTTTGAGGATGATGAAACATAGAGTAAAAAAACAATTAAATATGTCAACTGAAGAACTTCGCACTTTGGTTTACTGCAATGTCAATGAAACCGAAGTATTTAGAATAAAGTATTTAGAAGTTTGAAGTTCAGCTTTTGTGTATAGTTACTATGTTTAGGAATAAGAAATTTCATAATCATAATCTCCATGAGTATAGTGATTTGTTTCAGGGAAAACTATTTCACTTCTAGCCTTTTGTTTTCATGTACATGCCTACAGATGCATGGCTTCAATTTCAAGAACAAGCCCTAAAAATCTCGGGTCCAGAATTTGGAGTAATTATGAAAAATAATTATCATGTGAAATTCTTGTTTTCCCTCTGATACTACTAAGTAGTTTTTCTAAATTGCTTTTGCAAAGCTGTAGTCACGCAGTTGTTTTGGGGGCACTTTTTGAGGAAGATAATCTTTCTAGTACTTGAAACAATGAAAACATTAATGAATATATATTTTTTTATTTTCTAGGTGGTGTTCTAAGTTCAAAAGCAAAACGTGCCAAGTGTTCCACCCACAAGCAAAGAGTTATAGTGATGTTATATAACAAAGTTTGTGACATTGTCAGCAGCTTGTCAGAGTTGCTAGAGATACAGCTTCTTACTGATACAACTATTCTTCAGGTAGGTTTTTTCAGAATTCCTGTCCAAAAATGTTAGCTTTGCTTTTTCTAAAGTGAATGTAAAGTATGATTGTCTCAGTGACATGAAGTTTGAAATCAGTACAAGCGTTTGAATTCTTAAGATCAGAACGATTATTTTGTTGTGTGGTATGTCATCTGCATCTTCTGTTGTACACTTAAGAAAAGTTTAACTTGATTGTATTCAAGTGTAGAGTAGTAGAATCATTTACACTGGAAAAGATCCTTAAGAGCATCAAGTCTAAGCTGCCAAGTACACCACTAAACCACGTCCTTAAACATCATGTCTATATCCCTTTTGGATACTTGTGGGGACATTGGCTGAACCACTTCCATGGGCAGCCTGTTCCCATCCTTGACAACCCTTTCCACGAATAATTTTTTTTAAATTCAATCTAAACCATCCCTGGCACAATTCATGGCCTATTTCCTATGTCTTGTCACTTGTTAGGTGGGAGAAGAGACCAACTTCACCTGGCTACACCCTCCTTTCAGGGAGTTGTAGAGGACTGTAATGCCCCCCCGACCCTCCTTTTCTCCACACTAAACAGCCTGATACCCCCTCAGCCACTCCTCATAAGACCTGTGCCCTAATTTAATAACTATTTGCAAATAATATGAAGTAATTGTTGAATGCCTCACCTGCTGAATGAATAACCTACTTGTGAAACTGCATGAATACCAGTTTGTTAGTCAGATATACTTAAAATAACTTCTTTCCGTTCATAGGTGTCATCGATGGGAATAACACCTTTCTTTGTAGAAAATGTCAGTGAGCTACAGTTATGTGCCATCAAATTAGTGACTGCAGTAAGTACTTTCTAATTTGTGGGTTCACGTGCCTGTACTTCGGAGAGTTCTTAGAGCATTTACATAGGCTGTATTTTCTCTCTGGTACAGAATTGGAGTGTAGAATTAATGTTATTCTTGCATGTTTTTACAGTTTGATATCATAATATAGAAACAGGATTGTATCTACCTGAGCTGCTGCTGTTGGCAGAGTACTCTCTAGAAAGAAGCTTCCTACTTCAAGCAAAAAGCTTCTTAATTTTGGTTGTCATTTAAACACAAACTCCTTCCTCTTACCTGTCCCCTTTTTTATCTTAAGAAATCTTTTTGTAATCTTAGATCTCAGTGATGTGGTTTTCCTTATTTCCTGTGTTAAGATTTGAACTTAGGCAATAAGGCATAGAACTAGATTGGTATTTCTGTATATTAGAATAAATTCTTTTCCTCAGAAGAGGTGACTATATAAAAAAGTCACAGGACAGGTAAAATATTATTTCAGGAAAAATGTAGTGGAATACAAATGTCCTTGTTCAAGTGGGAGCTTTCCATCTTTGTAAGGGTTATATACTTCAGTATTATGCCCAAACAAAAGGGGAGGCAAAAAACAACAGTCCTGACCCTGTAAATTGAAAGAATATGTCATGTCAGGCAAACGTTTAAGCCTGGCATGTGAAGTAAAACTGTCTTCTCAAAAGTACTCTACAGCCTACATGTATTCATGTTAATTGTGCTACCCCAGTTTTTCTTTGTGCTGGGAGAAAGAAATACTAAGTCAAAAAACGTAGTATTATACTGTTTGACTTTCCTATATAGTGTGTTATACCATTGACAAAAATTTTTTAAATAGAAGGTATTTTCAAGACCTATTACCCAATTATGTTATATAAAGATTTTTTTTAAATCTATATTTGGAAAAGTTTTTACGTATTTTATAAATAAGTGCTTGCCTTGAGAAAGCAATCCATTTAAAAATAAGGTGAATTATAATTTATTAAAGTGTCATGTGAAGTGTATGCTGTCATATATAATTATTTACAATGTATTTAAAACGTGATATTTTATGTAACAATAAATATTTTTAAATAATTCTGTTACTATTAAATAGGTGTTCTCCAGGTATGAAAAACATAGACAGTTAATACTAGAAGAAATTTTCACTTCCCTTGCGAGACTACCAACTAGCAAGAGGAGTTTGAGAAACTTCAGGTAACTTCTGACATAAATTAATAACTTGTAGGCTGTAGCATTTACAGTTTTGTAGATGTAGGATATTAGGCTTCGTTGATAGCTACACTGAAAATGTATCTCTACAAGCTGCACTTTTTCCAGGTTGAGATTTCAACACAAATTTGTTGACAAATGTCTTGTAATAATTGCTGGGTTTTATGCTATCACTTTAGTGCCTGTTTACAAAAATAATTGAATTACCTTATTATTTTTCTCACTAAGAATGTGAATGGGTATAATGTTAGTGTGCGTTGAGAATTATTTTTCGTTGCTCAATTCTTTAATTCTGTTTGTATGGAGTTACATAATTTCTTCATTGCTAAATCTTCATAGGAAAATTCTGGCTGAATTTCTTTGAGGATACGCTCAGAGCACTCTTTTCAGGAAGAGAATCAGTTTCATATCCATATCATCTCATATGTCAGGGTTTACCACCTTTTCATGCTGTTAAGTGTAGCGATAAGTGGTACTGGTGTGTGTATGGGCAGTAAACTCGTACTGTTTCTGAGCTGGTATCAGGGAAAAACATAGTCTTTTTACCAGCTTGAGACAGTTGCCTGCTGAACTTTGTACTCCGCTATGCTGCTGCAGATTATCGTAAGTGTAGCTCTTGTAGGAGTCATTCTAGGTCATAGTCATTTGTTTTCTGTTGTTTAAAAGTCTTACACATTTCACATACATTAAATACTATAGAAAAATTACTATGGCAACAGTTTGGTGTGTTTTGTTTTGTTGTGTTGTGTTGGAGATGACATGGTATTACACTTAATAAGCTCATTATTAAGTATTGTAGTGGTTAGGTGTTTGTTTTATTAAATATTCCTGTAGCTTTTTCAGCCAGTGAACTGTGTGCTGTTTCAGTTCACCTCTTCTGTGCAAGAGCAATACTTCCTGATTTTGTTAGATCAAATGTTACACTGCATCAAAAGAAGCAAATTACTAGATAAATATCTATAATGTAGATTTATAGCTGTGGCAATAATTTTTGAAAGATACTACTTAGGAACAAAAACTTTTCTTATGTTTTGTCCTTTTTTTTTACTTTTAGTGTTAATACTGTCTTTTCTTATTAACAGGTTAAACAGTAGTGACACTGATGGGGAGCCTATGTACATTCAGATGGTAACAGCACTAGTTCTGCAACTTATTCAGTGTGTGGTTCACTTACCATCAGCAGAAAAGGATTCTAATTCAGAGGAGGAATCAAACAAGAAAGTAAGATATTTTAAAAAGCCATTTTTATGTGTGTGCAGAAATGACTTACGTGCGTTCATAGGTATAATACATTGTAGTTTAATGTCTGCTGTAATTTTTTGAAGCATGAGAAATGCTGATCTGGGAATCATAGATCTATGCTAAAATAATAGACAAATGTATCTTGTTATTTTTAGGTGGATCAAGATGTGCTTATTACTAACTCATACGAAACAGCCATGAGAACAGCACAAAACTTCCTTTCGATTTTCCTTAAGAAGTAAGTACTGTTGCATTCTTTAGTGTA
>VXBT01002455.1:0-25290 GCA_013400235.1 Oriolus oriolus | reverse complement strand
TGGCGCTTGCGTGGATCCTGCCGGGCTCACTGGGGACGCTGACCGAGAGCTGTCCCGGCCCCTCCCCTCCTCTTCCATCTCCCCCCGTCCCCCCGTCCCCGCCTTCTCCCTCCCACCGCCCCTCCCTTGCGGAGGCTCCCCTCCCGAGGTTGTTGCCAAAACCACTCGTTTAGTGGAAAATTCGATTCTGTCCCCGAGGAAGTCGGGCCAGTGCCACTTTCCCGGAGACTCTGCCGCGGCTCCTCGAGCCCCTCCAACCGCGGAGGGGCTCCGGTCCCGCTCGGCCGAGCGTTTAGTGAGCATCCCTCACCAGGAAACCTTTCGAGAGAAAAATGGGGTGCTGCCGTTCTACTTCTCTGTGATGAGAAGCAAAGGAGGCAGAGCTCTGAGCGAAATAATTTTAGGGCGAAGAGATTTTTAGGATGTGTTTTTGTGACGTGGCCTGGGCATTTCCTTCAGGGCATCAGAGGAATCTCATGACTGTGCCCAGCAAGGGTGTTGGTCCAAGAGATGAGCTCAGCTGAGCCCATACAGCCATCTCCTTGAGTGGTGCTGGCACAGTGCGCTAAAGTAACAACAAAACTGTCCTCTTAGTGAGTTGAACTAAGCAGTGTATTTAAAGCCTTGCATTTCAGAAGTCAGGTGAGCAAGCTGGTTGATTTAGAAGATGAAAGCAGTGGAAGATTTGTCATCTTTCTGTCTTCCAGTGCCATGAAATTGTTAATTCAGTGGAGCATTGAACGGCAGTTCTGCTTTCTGTATCATCCCCTTCTTTTAAGTCTGAACTATTTGCAAAGCTTTGCAGTGGAAACTGAATCATCAAGGCAAATCTTGTGGTATTGGAAAAAAAAAGCATATACATGGAAACTCAGAAATATGCTTTACCTGGGTGCAGCAGGGTCCTGTTGCTTGGGGGAGCCTGAGCTGGGATCCTGCAGGGCAGGGACTGGCCTGTGCTCCCACCGAGTGCAAAGGGAGGCGAGTGTGGCCAGCACTGCTTGGCAGTCACTGAATCCCGCTCTAGCAAGTGCAAGAGTGCAATAGGAACTGCCACTGATCAGGCAGCAAAGATGGTGTTACAAGCACAGTGAAATTCCAGCATAAAGTTGACAGTTCATTTGTGGACGAGTAGGTCTCTCTCGCTGATTCATTTTCATTGTGTAATGAGGTTGAAAGGCCCTTTCTATTCATGCCCTTTCCAAAATAGCTGTGGCCTGTGTGTATGGACAGCTGGTGTGTTCTTGAATGGACCAGGATAACCTAATTCACCATGGAGACTGCAAATACTTCTCTGGCTAACAGTGCACATGAGTTTACGGATACAAGGGAAAGGAGAAAGGGTGAGTAAATAATAACCAGCATTACAGCAGAAACAACAGCAAGCCCTGTTAAGGAAACCCTCCTGTCCAACTGTCCAGGACTCACTCTGGCAGTCACACTTGCTCCACTTGAGAGAGTGCTGCTCCGGGACCGAGGCCCCATCAGAGCCCCCCTGAGGTGCCCCCCTGTACACCTCACACAATCACACAAAGTCTTCTTACCTGCTCGGCCCCAGGTTTCCCATAGCGGAGTCTCAAACATCTGGATCCTTAAAATAAATTAGTCATGATGCAACAACAAAACAACAGCTTGAGCTGGATGCCTCTGAGGAGGGACCCCAAAGAAAAGAAACGCTGTGTATTTTATACCCTCACGGTCTGGGGTCCTCAGCTCCTGCTGTGTCTCTGAGTGTCTGTTCATGTGGCTGTGTCACAGGTCCCCATGCCCTTTGTTGTGTAAAGGATTGGCACCAGTTCAGTCAGGCTTTGCCACCCAGAGCTCAATCTGCATCTCACACTGCAGCTGCACACTGAGCTACCTGCACTATACATCTTCCTCAATAATCAGGAAGTAATCTGCAATGAACTGGAAAAGCACCAGAAAAATTTTTCATCATGCTTTACACCTCAGAGCTTCACTCGTAGCCCTGGTAATCCATTCTGGGCTTGGACAAGGCTCAGGCAATGCTTCAGTCTCTCAGCTTTGTGAGTGGTCTGTCAGGGGGTGCGTCTCACACACAGCATGTTGCTAGGCATTGCTGCAAACACCTTTTGTCTCCTGATGTAGAGGATTCCTTAGTATGGTCTGGGGCTTTATTGATGCAGAACTCCTCTCACAGTCATCAGTGTGGCAGCTTCTGAGTTTGCAAAGACCCCAAGGAGAGTTTATGACAGGATCTTATTCTTCAGAAAGTTTTTGTTAAGTTATGTTTTTGCTTAGCCCCCACAAGTTGGGGACTGATGACAAGCCTCCTTCTTGTCCCCTCCACTCTAAGGGCATAATGGGGGTCATCCTTTTTGTTACATCTCTCCTCAGGTGAGCTCAGTGTCTTGTTTCTTCCTCTCCCCAGGTGGACATGCCTTGCCAGAAGAGGAGTAAAGAACTGTGTTCATGTAAGTCAACTAATCCCCTCCCGATGGAAGATTTGGGTAAGATCTCATGAAGACCAGCCTGGGATGCTATAATTAGTTCATAGAATCATAGAACGGTTTGGGTTGGAAGAGGCCTAAAGATCATCCAGTTCCAATCCTCTGCCATGGGCAGGGACACCTTTCATTAGACTAGATTGCTCAAAGTTCCATCCAACCTAGCCCTGAACACTTTCAGGGATGGGGCATCTACAACTTCTCTGGATAACCCATTTGAGTGCCTCACTGCCCTCACAGTAAGGAATTCCTTTCTAAAATCTAACCTAAACCTACTTTCTGATATCTAACCGAAACCTATTCTCTTTCAGTTTGAATTCCAACCACAGCAATCTATGGTTTGTACATCTCTCAGAGGTGTGTATGTGATGTTGTGCAGCACAGTTGTGTCTGTCTCGACTTTGTGTTTTTCAAACAGCCTTTGAAGACAGAGTCTCTTCTGTCAGTTAGAATATATTTCAATTTGGGCCTACAACCTGAGATCTGAGAGATATTTTAAATGAACAATTTCAAAGGTTTTCAACAAATGCAATGATAAATTTATTATTATTTCTTCTCAAAGTATTAGAAATACAATTAAAATACAAGAGTAAGAAGTATGACAAATGAATAGGAATAATGTTGTCAACTATAGGTGTGTATTTGGGGATTCATTTTCATCAAATGCACTGTTCACAATGCAGCCATAATCTTGCTCATGTACTCCGGCATCCAGTGTATCCCTGGATCTTTTCAAAGAAGAATCCCGTGTTATTGTGACTGTATCCAGCTTTCTCTTCCTTCTGTACAATGGAAAAAAGAAAAAGAGCAACCTATTTTAATTTCTATTCTTATTTATAGTGAGAGATCAAACAATGCTGTAAGCATGAATGGGACTGGGTTTTGGAGAAGCTAAAGTTTCATGGTGAGTGATACATATGCCCTGTGTAAAATAAATGGCATGTTGATTTCTGAGAAAAAGAAAAGGTAAGTTTTCCCTCACATTCCTCAGAAGAGTTCCCGAATCCTGTGGCTCCTTTCTGGTCTTGCAGGTATGTGACTGATGGGAGTTTTGAGGTTTACAGGTGCTAAAAGAGGTGTCTTTACTTTGCTGAATGTACCAAAGCTGGGAAAAGCCTTACCTGAACAGGTACACTGTAGAGGAGATGAGAATGACAATAACAGCTACACCTGCCACAACTCCGATGACAATGGCAATTGTGTGGTCCGAATCTTCTGTGTCAGGGTCTTCAGCTGAAGAGCAAACAAGAACCCTGTCACTGAAGGCTAACCATGCTGTGAACAGAAATGTTTTTTCTCCACCCTTGCCTGCCTGTCTGGTTTACACTGTGTTCTCTGTGGCTTTCTGGAGTGGTATCAGGGCCAGGTCCTGTGTGCTGTACCAAGACCTGCTGTCCTGCTTTCTGGTATCTCTCTACTGGGCTTCTGACCTTTCTGCTTGGATAACCACAGGCTCTCATCCACTGGGTTACTAACTTACATCATGAAAATGAAGAGCAAGCCCAGTCTTCTCCATAACGACACCCATTTTTGAAGGTGGTGGGTGTAACACAGACAGGGAAATCCAAAATAGTTTTATTACCTATTCTTTCCGCCTCACAGTTTGGTCCTGTGTAGAGTTCTGAACATTCACAGAAGTGGAGGGAGGTGCTGTTGGTAGTTTCAGAGCAAATGCCATCATTCTTACAAGGGTTGGGCATACATGGGCCACCTGGGAAAAAAGGAGAAACACTTGACTCTCAGATAATCCAGCCCTGAAGAGAACTGTTCTTGCTTAGATTACGCTGACTCCTAATGCTGCACATCCCCTATATTTTAGCATGTTTCTTGTATCTGACAACACAAATAAAGGAAAGAAACACTGTTTCTCCTGTGCAGCATCAGAGCAAGATCCCTTGCATGGTTTTCTTCTGTACACTCTCTCTTGCAACTGTTCCTAACCCAGTGATGTCCTTTAAAGTAAGTCACGACCTCATAGCATCAAAGACAATGTGATAGTGGTTGACTCACTCCTGTAGCATCCACGACTGTAGTTTGAAATGCCACAGATTTCACCAGACCCACACACTTGGTCAGAGCAGAAAACAGTGGAGCTTTCTGTGCACTGGCATATCTGAGAGCAGTCATCAGTGGTGAATATTTCTCCAATCTGGAAGAACGGGAGTTAGATGTTGAAAAAGATCAAATACAATCAGCCAGAAAAAAAATGAATGTAGCACTGGGGCCCTCATTATACTCTCTCCAATGCTTTCCTGATGAATGGAAATAGGGCAGATTGGGGGTTTTTTTAAGTAGTTTGTTAAAAAAGGAAAGCAAGCAGCTTGCTAACACAGCTCTTTGAAACTTGAGGATGGCCCAAGAAAGAAAGCAAAAGAAGAGTTTGGGGCATGAAATCCTAGCCCCAGGCAGGGTACACGTGCAACCAAAAATGGTCAACTGTTGCTGGAGATGAGTGGCAGATGAATTGCATCATACCTCCAAGGCAATGTGGAAATGTTAGCTGCCATTTTTCTTAAAAGTGCCACTTGTCAGTAGTAAATCTTTACTGGCTTAGGCCTTTTTTTGTACCAAATCTCTAGTGGTAAACCACGAATCTGTGAGATAATGAAGCTGTTTTATCCTGCAGTGACAATGGAGCATTCTCCTCAGAATCCAGCTTTGTTCAGGGCTTTTTTCATGTCCTACCCAACTCTCCCAATTCTCAACCCTGCCTATACCACTCTTCACTGAGAGGAGCGGGGCCACAGTGATGCACAGAATTTTTCTGTAACTGGTGTGTTGTAAACTTTAGAATCTGTGAGTGTAATAAAGGTCAAGACTTAACATGAGTGACCAATAGATCTTGACCTCTCTTGCCTTTCTCCAGAAACCTGAATTTTATTAAACAATTGCTTTTTGTTTCTAATGTTTCATGCTGAGGATTATGAGGAGATGGTCAAAATAACTAACGGGAGAAAATACTGTTTAGTGCAGTGGGAGCTGTCTGACCCACAGAGAGACTGTACCTCATAGTATTTGTTAAGGTATGTGCAGCCACACTGTTTGTAAGGCACACAGTCAAGGCCGCTAAGAACATAACCAGGGAGACATTCACAGCCTTCAACACAGGGTGATTCACACTCAGAGGGGCTGGTCAGGTCATTGCAGGATGCTGGGCATGCAGACATGCATGAGCTGTAGTTGCTGTTGGCAGGACATGATATACCTGTAAAAATAAGGAGTCCAGTTACACCAGGCTGCAGTGCATTCCTGACTTACAGAATTCCCTTTCTGATCCATTTTGTAGGAGGCAATATGATGTGAACACACACACTCTGTGTGTGTGCATACATCTGTAATGGTACTGAAGTTGTAAGTAAAGCACTCCAAAGTCAGGAAATGCGTCATCAAAGCTGTTTGTATACTGTGCTCTCATTCCTGATATGCCCTGATCTCAAAACAACTCCTCACACATTCAGGGCTGCCATAGTGCCAGAGCTGTTCCACAACTTTGAGAAATGTGTTTCACCAGAAATACAAAGTCATCTAATCATAGCAGACACAGGCAAAGTATGGTTTGATTAATCTCCAAACTTAAAAAAAAAAAAAAGGAAAAATATTTGATTATAAGTTTTACTTCATTATTTTTTAGTCTGAAAAGTTTTGAGTTTTCAGTTGAATCTTTTTTTTAAATCTTGAAATTTCACAGGCAAAAAAGATAATTGTGTATTTTGTAGATTTAAAGAGAGTTTGAAATGAAATGTTTTGCCTTCAGATTTGTAGCTTGTGATGGTCTCCAAAATTTAAAATTTTTGTCCTATTGGGAATGGGGAAATCTTTTCACTCACAAAACTTCTGATGACAGGGAGCTGACAGCTCTGATTTCCCAAGTATCTCTCTAAGGTGAGGTTTAAATGCAAAGTTCAGCCTAGGACACAGAAGAGAGGCCAGCAAAGCGAATGTGCTTAACCGTGAAGAGTGAATGAAGTGTGAATCAACATGTTTTTACTCCCTGAGAAGATTTCATATAGGAAAAGGTTTAAACTTGAGAGAGTCCTGTAGGTAGAATCCCTACTTTGTGTTTCTTCCTGTGCTTACCACAGTCTGTCTGTTGCCTCCAGCCATCCACACTGACTCCTTGCTGCTGACAAGCCAGCACATACTCCTCCAGACTGCGACACAAGGTAGCAACCTCATCTCCTTCCACACACGTATCGAAGAGGCAGCTCCTATGTGCAACATGAGAAAATATTAATTCCCAGTACATTTGTTATTGGTTGTTTTCATTTGCTTTTTTGCCTGACTCTGAGTTAGTTTTGTTTTCCAGTATGTGGCTGACAGGAAATAGGATTAAGAGACACCCCAAGCACCTGATTGGGAAGATCAGGTCATCTGTTGTGCAGCTGCTGCTGCTATGTGAGGTACCTGTATAGAATCATAGCATCCTTAAAGCTGGAAAAGGCCTCTAAGATCATCGAGCCCAACCTTTAACCTAACACTGCCAGGTCTACCACTAAACCATGGCCTAAATTGAAAATTTTCCTCATATGCAATCTAAGCCTCCCTTGGACCAAGAAATAAACAGTTACCTGACTTAACACAGTAAGTTCTCCTTTGCTCTCTGCTTCTGTTTTGGGCTATTTCTTGCTTATAGAACACCTTTTAGTGCTGCTAAGTCTTACAGCTGAACTACACACTTCTTTCAATACTTGGGTAACCTCCCCCCATCCATGTGCCTTGAATGTTGACACAGAATTCTGTTTTATCCAGTGTTTCTTTGCCAGTGCTACCTTCTCAGTTTTGCTCATCAATTGAATATTCACAGCCTGACTTTCAGAGACATTGAGAGCCATGATGAATGGAATCTGCAAATATGCAGCACCCCAGAAAAATTAGGGCACCACCAAGCAGGTAGCACAGGCTGTCCAGCCAAATTCTAGAGTGAGGAGAAAAGTAGGCTTATTTTAAGAATCAGGATATACATATATATATATATATAAGACCACTTTATTTGGCTTAAGATACTGTAACATTCTTCTCACAGAGAAGAGGGACTTTGGGGTGGGAATTATCTGTCTTAAAACATTAGGCACAACTACCTAACAAAATAAAACTGGCAGCTATTCAGCAAATTTGTGACTGATGGTGGATGAATGTGGGGACAAATACAGCTCAGAATTAGGTATGTAGGAATTGTATATGTAGGAGGCAGAGCAACCTTGAAACACAGCAGAGGGAACTTTCTTGAAGATACCTGGTTACTCTTCACTAATCTGTTTTTTGTACTTCTCCATGAAAAATTCAAGAAGTGTCACTGACAGCTTCAGCCTTTGGCTATGGTATTATACAGATTTGATGAAGTTAGAACTGCTACCCAATAGACCCAGGTGTTAAATTCTCACTGAATGTAGAGGAGAACTGTAAGCACATTGGGAATTCCACGCTACAGGGATAATGTCACACTGCTGCTTTAACTGTGTGAGAAAAGAGGAAAGCTGCTTTGTAGACCTAACAGAGAAGGGAAATTCTGAACAGAGGAAAGAAAGAGAACCACAACTATTTGAAAATACATAAGAGGATGTAAATACATCGATAATGGAATCACTTGGTGCAGTTCTACAAAGACACCTGCTATCTTCAGCTCCTATTAATACCCTGGAGACTGCAGGTGATGGAAGATAGTTCTTGTCAGAAACTATTGCCGAAATGATTTTGCAAATGGGGAGAACAACTGTCTGCAGTAGACACTTACGTGAAAAAGAAATCTGGTTGGACTGCGGAATGACACTTGGCAAAAGGACCATTCAAGTCAGACAGGATTTGACATCTTGAAGTTGTGTTTTGCTGCTCCAGCTGATTTTCATTGCAGCCTTGGAAAAGGCCTGGATCTGGTTCCTCCTCAGACTCATTTTCTGAGCTGACATCTCGTCTGTAAATGAAGTCATTATGAAATCATCAGTGTTCTGTGTACATCCAGCATTCATGGTACTACTCTCTGAGCAACACTGCAAGAATACTTCTGCCTTGTGATGTAAATGTAAGCTTATTTCCCTTTCATGTTTTCTTCTGAGTAGGAAGGAGATATAGCAAATCAAAGATGTACTGGGACACTTCCTACCATCTCAGAGGTTCATGGATATTTCAAGTAAATGGGATATTGTAGTTATCTCTTTGGAAATTCTGTATGATACATGTTTCATCCATTGCCTCCTCTATCCAATCTATTCAACAAAATTTGAATGTTAGTCAGAAGGACGCAGCTGGAATAAACCCCCTGTTTCTTGGACATACATTCACTTGCACTGAACAACTGGCTGCATGCCTGAAATGCCAGAATTCTCCTATGGGCCCAGCCTCCAGAGCCCCTTGCTCAAAGCTGCACCATATACTGTTCTCTGCTATTCTGGCAGGCAAATTTTTGCAGCCAAAACATATCCTGACAGCTAATATAGTTCCTTTTACTTTCTGAAAAAGCAATATGTTAGTGGCTAAGCAGTTTCCAAAGGGCTTTCAAAGCAACAGGAAGGAAGGAAGGAAGGAAGGGAGGAAGGGAGGAAGGGAGGAAGGGAGGCAGGAAGGAAGGAAGGAAGGAAGGAAGGAAGGAAGGAAGGAAAGGAAAGCCTTTTTCAATGTTATGTATGGACTAATTAGCACAGAATTTTCCTGACCACAAGTATCATGCTTATGTACAGTCAAAAGAATGTCCTTGCTTTTTGTGTACCAGCAGAAAAAAATAGATAGCCATGAAAACAAGAAAATCAGACTCTTCAAGAATATTTTCTGGGAGGAACTATGAATTTATGTTGATGGATTTCAAAGCTTCGTGTTCCAGAGGAAAGACTGACATTGAATCAGGATTTGCACCCACTCAGGCCCATCCAGCACAACATGTATTTATCTTTACCAGGAACCATGAGCTCGGCAAAGATGTTATTCATCGCTGTGCCCTAGCAGTTGTAATGGCTGTGACTCCAAAGAGGGATACTGAACTGTCAGTAACGCACTGACAGTTCTTTTGGCCAGATAGAAGGGCACTGATAGTTCACCTTAGTGATGAGCAGGAAAAGTCACTACACACAAACAAAAGGAAGAAGAAAGATAAGACAGAAATGAGACAGTGTAGTTATTCCTAGAGGTTAACTATGGCTTAATTCACTCACTTCTAGTGGCAGTGCTTGCTGTGGATATTAAATAGAAAATCAAGTACCTGAGACGCGAGCTTCTTTTCAGAGGAACTTTCCAGCTTTCACCAAATACATTCACATTCCTCACCCAAACACCATCTGGATTTGTGAAGTCATTTCTGTGTCTCCCATCAAAGTCTCCACACAAGCCTTCCACTCTGCTTCTGTAGGTGGTAGCCAGCTTTATGTCTAGGGAAAGTCAGAAGGACAAAAAGCTGTTACACAGAAATTGTTGCCACTGAGTGTATGGAAGAGGTGGAAATCAATGCCAAGTGCCACATGTCATGATTCAGATTGAAGCTGGTAATGTGACATGGGCTTAATACGTAGCATAAGAGCACAGCCCTGGACATACTGTTCATATATGTATTCACAGTTTCTGTGCTCTGCAACACGGATAACAAAAAAAGGTAATTTCTTGCAAGTTTTTATATAACATGACATCACCGCCTGGGTGCTTTTAGTGGATGCTGCTTACTGCTTTGCAACAAACTGAATGCATCACCCACTTTTTGCCCTTCACTCACAATCCACTTGATCAGTGAGAAACAGAATTTCTGTAGACAGATATTTGCTTTCTGCAGTTGGAATTTCAGGGTTTGGAATGACAGCCATGTAAATAAATAGCCTGGCACTTTCACCATACACTCAGAAATACTATAGCTATATGCTGTTGTAAATCAGGATTAACTCTGCTTTGAACAGAGGAGGTAACGTGTCTCCAGCTTACATGAGCGTGTATATGCCATGTAAAAGTCCTGACAAACTCTAAAGAATGGGATTATCTGGAGCAGGCTTGAGAGGAAGCATGCAGAAGTATACACTCACAGTGTATAGCCTGAGGATCTCAGTCCTATGACTCCTGTGACTGGGTTAAGCTGGCAAAGGGGCAGATCCAGACTTCACCTCATCATCCCAATTAGCAATTTAAAGTGATTTGTGCTTGTTTTTATCACTCAGACCTTACTTAACATGAAAAAAATATATGACTGTCTGACTCTACATCTCATTTCTCCTAAGTTCAGTGGGATCCAGACAGAGAAATGCCAGTTTTATGGCTTTTTCTGGTTCATGAGAAACACTTTTTGTTGTTATTTTCTGGTATTTCATATCCCAAAGGACAATAAGCTCAAAGGGTGAAGATTTCAAATTTTACCATGGGTTTAGACCTCCTCTGGAATGAGAACATTTTTGGGGGCAGTGCAGAGATATTTCTGCACAGTTTTTTAGTGTCACTTACCTGCATTCTGATTGCCATCAAAGCTCAGGTATAAGCCAAAATCTGTCTCCAGGTAAATTCTCGTTGTCCTCTGATATATACGAATACCTTCATGAGGTCGAACAGGGGGCCTCACCCTCACACCATCCAACTAACAAGGAAAGAAAAAATTAAAATTCAATATATATAGGCCAAATTAAAATCTGGTTTCAGTACAGGTCAATGCTACAATCTAATACTTCTCTGGTTTTATGATAAATATATCAGATAATTTAACAGTATTTATTTTTTTAAGTTAACAAAATCATGTATTGAGGAAAGTGATCTGAGCACAGTACTTTCATATCATCCTAAGAAATTTCTGTTATTGAGCTAAAAATGTAATATAGCAGCTATGTATACTCTTACACACCAGTAAAGAGAAAGGAAATTAAATTATCCTAGCATAAAACAAACTTTTCCTTACCACTGATAAAAATGTGCATGGCTTTATTGTAAGCTTTGGGATATTTGGGGTTTCATTGATAAAACTATATTTATTAATTTATTTGTTTAAAGTAGAATTGTATCTTTCGTAGCTATGGAGAAAAAAGACTCCACACAACTGAAAATCTCATTTGCAGTTGCCTCATAGCACTGCTGTAATAATACAGTTCTCTTTAATACTTTAATTCTTCAAAAAAAAAAGTGCGTTACTCAAAGGTGTTTTACTCCAAGGGAGGGCCTTTTTCTGTGCTCTGCAGTCAGGGAGAGACTTACCAGAACCTGCTTGTTCTGCCTGAATCGCACTGTGTGGTTGTAAACACTGATGAGCATCTCTTTCAGGTAAGTAATGTGTCGGCTTCCACGTAAAGGATAGTTCGTGCCTTCAATGCTGAACTGTGTCAGAGTGTCAGGTAAGTCAGGGATGGTCTGAGCCAGAATATACGTGTATTTCCCTTGAAAGTGGTGCACCAGCCTGTCGAAGGTGATGTAGTGTGGGTCGCCCATGACCTGGCATCTCCCAAAACCTGAAAGGGAAGAGCTTCATTACTCTCCAGTCTAAATGTGCATGTGCCAGATCCTATGCATGGATCAGTTCAAAATATTAGATGAAAAAGTTTGCTGCTAGCATGCAGGTCTGAAAGTAAAGATGGGTGCTCAGGCTTCACTCTAGTGAATGGACACTCAGATGGAGAGATGGACAGAGAAACTCATTCCTCTGCTGAGAACCACTGTGAGCTAGCTGAGCTGAAGCAGAACATTAGGGTTTATAGAATTTATTGAGACCAAGTTGTGCACATTGGCCTTCTGTACAGGAATGACTCTGCCACAAGCACGGCTTGAAGTGGCCTCTTAAGAGATGTTGTTCTCATAACCTCTGCCATGTGTTGTTACAAAATCGAAAAGCGGTGCTTAATTTTGGCTGACTCATTGCTGTCACTGATTTCTGCCGAGGTTACTAAACTGATCTCTGGGTTTACCAGACCTAATAATCAGATACAGTGACTATCATCTATGTATTCTCCTCAATCACTGAGCACAGAGTAAACCATTATGCCAGAAGCAAGGCATAGCAAGGCTATCCTTAAAACTGCTGGGGTGCCTCTGCGAAGATATATTGGCAAAATGTAACAGGGGAACACTGGATTTGCCTTATGCTTTTGTATTGATCCTCAATACAGTAGGACTGATGCCATGCTATTCTTCAAAACTGAAGTGTAGGAACACTATGCAACAAGCTCTCTCCTAATCAACCCAACCTGCCTAGAGAATATGGGATTAACTTTGCCTAGCCAACACAAATGTTGAATGAAAAGCACCAAAGTCGTCTGACTGGCCTATCATGTATCTGTCCAGATCTGCTCTGTCCTGGTTTTGCTTATTGGATTCTGGTTTTGGGTTTTTTTTCTGTTCTCAAATCAACATGCAATGGAAAAAACAGGGTCATTGTGACAGTATTCACAAACTGAGTTTTGGGTTCAGTAGATGTGGTGTGAATTTAAAGAAAAAAATTATTCAAACTAGTCAGAATGAACTGTCAAATTTCTAGATATAAGTAAATTATACCCAGGTATCCATTTCCCTCTACAAATTCTCTGTATGGAATAGGAACCTTCTGTTATGAGAACTGAGGCCTTTGTATATTCAATAACGTGTTGTCAACAACACAGTCAGAGTTGCCTTCTTTCTCCATGAAAGAATGAAATAGCCATGAAAGAAAGAATGGACACCCATGTCCTCCTCCTTCTGCAGCCCTCAAGGGAACCCTAAGTGAAGACCTGCTTGCACATACCTGTTGGATTGCACTTGTGTTTTCCATCTTTGATCACGCAGGTTTCTCTAGAATCACAGCTATAGCTCTTACAACTGATGACACCGTTCTTCTGGCACTGGCATCTTTTGGTGCAGTGTGGAGTTATCCATGTCTCCCCAGCCTGGACACAAGTTGTATTAATAATAAGTTATCAAGGTGCACAGCTTTGCAGTGCAATGGGGAAGTTCAATAGCCAAGGGTGTGGACCATAGCTAGGTGCAGCCTTGTCCAGTTGGCAATTCCCCAACTGCTTGAATAAGTGTAGTTTCATCAAGAGCCTGGGAGAGGGGATCTCTGTCCATTTATCTTACTGTCTTCAACATGAGAATTTGAACACAAAACTGGACTAGGACAGACTGCCTGAATAACGCCGATCAACTGACTGTTTTCAAATAGGCCTCAGTTTTGGCCTCAGGTGCAAAGTACCAAGCAAGCTTCTATATCTCCTAATACCCAAGGCTGCAGCTTTCACTAATCAGATGAAAGGTATTTAGCAGGTAGACCCTGAAGTCTTTGATCTCTCTCTCTCTCTTTCGTATTAAGATGGACAGGAGACCAATTTTCTACAAGTTTTGAAGTCAGAGATTTGCTCCACAAACTACTTACGCTGTAGTAATTGTTGTCATCATCCCTGCAGCCACAACTGCTGAGAGGCACACAGTTGCCATTACTGAGCACATAATTATCATCACATTCACAGCCCTCTGTGCACTCTTCTGTCTTCTCACAAAGGGAAGAGGCAAAAATGTCACTGCATGTTGATGGGCAGGCAGAGACACAGTCTTTGTAGTGGCTTCGGGGTGGGCAGGGCAACGCTGCGTGGGAGAACAGAGCCAGCCTTATTAAATACATTTACAAAGTGCACTGCCAGCACTGGAAGCTATACCTTGGCCTATGAAATGGTAGTACAGAACTGCCTTTTAATAGCTGATTTCAATCTTCAGCTGGTTTTTATTTTTAAATTTTACTTTACAAAAACCCAACAAAAAACAAAACTAAGAATGCTCTCTGGAACTGCTTATTCAGTTTTATTATAGGTATGACTGAACCACCTGGCACTAGATGATCCAGATTCTGTATTCCAGTTCAGCTGCAAATGCCTCTTTGGGCACTACTAGAATTGAGACCCTGAAAGGCAAATTCCTTGAAATATTAAACCCTCCATTGATGCAAACCAGGTGTAAATTTAGCTTAACTACAGACATGCAAGAGCATCAGATATGCGTTGTCAGACTGCAGGTTCATCTAGCTCTAAACCTTATTTCTGCCAATGACTAGACATGTATAAGGGGCAGCTCAAGAAACAGTGTAACATGATGAAAGGTCCGTTAGTCCAGTATTTTCCTCCACTCATGGCAAGGAGGCAACTAGGGATTTCTGATAGATCTATTAAACATTAATCTGACTTGGTTTTTAACCAGTTAACTGCTTTGTTCTCCACAATATTATGTGATAATCCCACAGTATAATACTACATTGTCAAAAAACTCCCACAGATAAAACCCCACTACATGATCTTTACTAATTTTTACATAATTTGTTTGTAGCTTTGTTGAACAGGTGGTGTGAGGCACATACCCTGGAAATTAATCTGAGAACAGGGTCCATAACAAACAACTGGGCAAACTGACAGTTTTCTTTCAAATCACAGTGAGTAGGATTGAGCCCTGTCCCCTAACACAGTATCCCTCTTTATTTTAGTCTTCTGGTTATATTATTTCTTCATTTTAGGCTCACTACAGTATCTCATTTGGCTACTAATGCCATTCTCACTCTACGTTAATATCCATAACTTGTCTAGTTCTGAGTTATCTCTGGGTTTATCTGAACCTGAAGACAGTTCAGTGCAGCAATGGAATCATGATAGTAGAATTGCATTTTGTGAGAATTTAGATTTAATTTTCTTTTACGTAACTTGTTCACCTAATCCTGCGAAGTTTTTCATGCTATCATTCATTCAGGTTTCAGTTTTTTCACTTGCTTGTGTACTTACGACAGAATGTGCTGTTCCTCCATTTAATGGTGATTCCATGATTCTTGCAGGTGTCCACATAGACTTGAACTATGTCGCAGAGAGCAGACTTCATACCATCATACTGGCACATATCATAGATGCAGATCTCTGTGAAGTCGTCAGGGTTGACTAGACTGTGGCATACTTTGAATTTGTCTGATTTTAGAACATTGCACTGTCTTTCAATGACTTCTTTATTCTCAGCAGTGCAAGGAGGATCATCATCTTCTCTTAAGTCTGGCAAACAACTGCAAGAAAGCAATGGACACAGGCTGCTATAAGACAGACTGAAATTGAAAAGTTTGTTTCCACTGAAAGGTAGAAAAGACTGGAAACTATGACTTCTGTCAATGAATGAAAGACTGGGCAGAAGTAGACCTTCCTGACAACCACCACGCTGTGTCTGACACTTGTCACTCTCATTGAACTTGAACCTGAATAGAGGATTGAATTCACAGCTTGACCTTGGATCTGTCTCATGACAGCAAATTTCTGTGGTGGCCTGGACTGAGCCAGGCTGACCTCGGCTTCCATCTGTGGGGCTTCCCTGCTTGCCTTGCTCAGGTAGAGTGGGACGGACCCGGGTTGGTGAGGCCACTGGTTTCTCAGACGTGTTGTCACATACGGCTCCCTGTCTGCCAGGGGGCAGCTGGCCCTCACCATTACCCAGCACCATTATCCTGCTCTGGGTGTTACCAGTGTAAGGTAAACAGAGTCTGCACTGTAGACTTCCCCCAAAGACTCATTCCCCAAGTGTGTACATGGATCCAAAGAACAGCTGTGGTTTCCCTCTGGCCTGTGCAGTGTTTTCCTGTGTGGATGGCTGGTTTTTGAAGTTCAAATTCAAGAAGAGAAAAGTCTCATATGCATTGCTTATATGTTACAAAGTAGCAAACAGTCAAAACAATTGAAAACAATTCACTGTTTCCTGAAGTAAGATGAGAGGTATGAAAATTATTTAACATTTACCCCTTATCGCTGTCTTGCTCCACTTCCCAGCTATTCCCAAACTGTGGGGCAGTGACAGCTGTACCATTGGTCAAGGACAGATCATCTTCACGATTACCATTGAAATTGCCACACATGCCATGCACCTGCAGATGAAAAAGAACCATATTCTAAGCATGACCTCTTTGCATCAACTTCCCCAATAACTTCTTATTCATTGCCTATGAAATAATGTGACCAAGTCACCAACAATAACCAGTCCTGTACCAGACATTTCAGACGTTCTGACTGCACCCATGGAGAAACAAAACAGAATTTGCAGTAAATCTGTGATTCCCTAAGGCTTCAAGCTGTTTATTTCTCTAAGTTAGAAGTATTCCCCTAGACAGGTGATTTTCTTTAACTACCCCCTTGGAACACAAAGAAATTGTTGTAAAGAGAAAAAAATAGAAAGGAAAACAATTATGTGTTACAATACAAAGAAAGATGCAATAGCTAAACACAGGAATAAAAGGAACTAGAAGTAAATGCACAAAGCACTGCTTTTGAAACCACTCCAGATATTCGTATACTAAATCTTACCTGTGAGAAATAAGAGCGTGGGAGGGTGATCTCCAGATGGTGATTGCCGTCATATTTCACTATCACACCAAAGTCAGTTTCCATTACTATAAATCTGCCAACATTTCCAATGGATATGCCTTGCAGTCGGTTCTGCACTGGAGTGTAGACTCTCTCATTGTTCAGCTGGAGAGATGTGTCATTTGTCAGTATGGACATTCTTCCATGAAAGCTCACAATCTATATTCCTAGCAGTGCTGAAGATTTCTCTGTGACAGTTTTAGCTGTTTACATTTCCACCATTGCATATGCCAACTATGGGTGTCAGGAATCAGCCTTTTAGCTGAGGAGGGCTGGGCAGGATTCATATCCTGTGCTTTCAACAGGGAGTTGGAAAGATCCCTGGTAGTGAGCAAGCTCTTTCTCACCCATGGGGTAGATTCCCTGCCTCCAGTGCTGCCATGCCTCCCCATGTTATTCTAGACTGATACATTATGCCTTGCTCGCTATAGGTGACTGAGTTGATAAAAGCCGTTGAAGTGCGGAGTCCCATATTTTAATTTGGGCAAAAATTCCCCAATGTATGGAGTATGGAGGCCCTGGGTTTAAGCTCTAAGATATGGACAATAAAACAGTAAACCCAAACCATACGCCTTGGGTGAGAAATTACATTTTCTCTTGACGTCTACTTAATGAAGGTGCCCGCCAATATTGAGCATATGTATATGTATTCTTCAGGAAACATGAAGCTCATTTTTCCTACAGCTATTCTACGTGAGCTAATTTTAAGATACTTCGTGCCAGAATAAAAAGCACTACCACCTACCAGGATTCCTTGGTTTTTCTGAAGGGTAATTCGTACACCATGCACATCTATGTAGACTTCTTTCAGGTATGTGGCCCCTCTTAGTCCTCTGTCTTCATTCTTGCCAAGTATGGTTATAGGAATGACATTGGTGGCAGTGTTGACAACCTCAACCAAAGTGTAGGTGCAGGTTCCCACAAAAGTGTACTTCATTCCATCAAAAGTGAAATAATGGGGATCTCCTACCACTTGACATGTTGCTTGACCTAAAGGTGAAAAAAATTATCTAAGAATTTTGTACTGGATTTCCCCATGGACTCAGCTGACCAAAGCAGTTTGTGTTAGGGTAGCAACCTCATTCTGATCATTATTATGTGGGCAGACTTTCACAGAGGTATCTCAGGTTCATGCCAATGACATTTATTTGGAAAGAGGTTTCCAGGAAGCATCTCCTAAATGTAATTTCCAAATTATATACAAAATGACAACTTGGGAGCAAATTAACTTCTGCATACATTTCTATATGCTGTTGCAGCTATGATTTATAGTATAGTTGAGAGTAATACAGAGCTTTTCTACTTATCTACATAAAAATACATTATTAACAGCATAAATATAGATGTAAATATAAAAGTAAATAAAATTGCATTTCTATACATCAATACATAATGCACTTGTCATTATGCAGGCCACAGAAATACAGTTCTCACAGAAATGCAACCAAATTTAAAGCTTTCATCACTGGTGATGTGAGACTTGAGTTTTCATTATCAGGACAAATAGCATCCAAGCAACCTTGCAGACTTTTGGGCAGCATCAGTTTTTGCTGATATCCACTACAACAGGAGGGCATCTGTGCTTGCAAGACAGAAAATCATGCATTTTCATCTCATAGCACTGGCAGCAGTCAGTTGGGACTTCTTTACTATCATACATGGAAAGATATTTATAGTAAAGCTAGAAGAAGAGGATCTAATTACGGAATTGACATTGGGGTGATTTTCAGGCAGGACTTACCGTTGGAATGACAGCCCAGCACACCATCCTGAACACTGCACTCCTCTTGGATTCCACACTCCCAGGATTTGCAGTCAATGGTGTTATTTGCTTTGCAGGTGCAGCGCTCAGTGCAGGGATAACGTGTGAACCAGCTTTCATTCAGCTACATGGAATAAAACAGTGTAGAAGTACATATTATAAAATAAATAGGAAGGTAAAACCATAAGGGAAAATCAAATTATTAGTGCTTGAATGTGCAAGATAAATGGTCATTTGGACAATTGTAGCCACACAGCTCATGGACCAAGAAAGCTGGCAAAGTAAGTCTATTTTGAAATTATTAATGGTGTAAATATGAATTGTGTAGTGTTATTAACATGGTTTTTTCCCTCACAGTGATAAAGAACGAGATCCCCTGTTTTTGGTTTTTTCCTTTTTTTCGTTAAATGTCTGAGGTTACTTGCCTGGTGATACTGGTTTTTTTCATCAATACAACCACAGCTGCTTTCTGGCACACATTTGTCTCCACTCAAAACATAGCCTTCCTTACAGAAGCAACCTTCCACTGGCAAAGAACTGCAGGAATCAGCTGCTGAGATGTTCAAACAGGTAGAGGGACACCTAGTACCACAGCTCTTGTAGGTGCTGCCTCCAGGACAGGACATTGCTAAATAAAGAGAAAAAATAAGATCACTCAAAAGGGCAATCATAATAAAAGTTTTCCTGGTGCTTTCACTGTTTGGTCCTGAAAATATACAAAATGGCTTTTAGAAAGTCTGACAGGAGAGTGCTGAGTGCAAAGGAATCTCTTGCCAAGGGAGATGAATGGCTTTTGATAGAGGTGGGCAAGACACGTGGGCAATCCTTGTGCTTCCCCTTACAAGTCAAATGTTGCAGGCTCACATTGAGGGTAGGTCTGCTGTGATCACACATGACTAATTGTGCTTGGTTCAGCAAACCTTTTTCTGCTGATTTAAGGGTGTAAAGTGACCCTATTAAGGAAATAGAAGAATCTTTTGCCATACCAGCTGGTATGTCCCCATTACTGTAGTTACTATTTGAACATCTGCCGTGTATTCCAAAATAGAACTAAAAATCACACTCTTTCACTGAGACTCCTTGAGAACAATATACTTTCACACCCCTCCACTTATGGTAGAATTGGGCTTCTATCACTCAAAACATGGTCCCCAGGGATAACATTACATTTTACAGAAATCCCAAAGCATTTGTCCATTTCTGTCATCTAAAAAAACACAGAAAAACATGGTTTTGGCTGGATTCTCTTATAAATCACTACATATAATTCTCATTTATTTCCATCCCTACAACAAGGTCTCTTAGTCCTGTCAGAAAATTACAGCCAACATCTCCAGTCATCTAGCCAGACTTCCATCCCTTGGTCAGGATCTTAACTGAGTTTTTATTTGAATCCCTAATGGAGAGAGCACTTGAGAATCAATCTTTCCAGTGTTACTGAGTTTTCTCTATTATAAATGTGCATCTAAGCCATAGATATTTAGGTCCTGGCCTATGGCCTCAGACTACAGAGTCTGGATGTCCACAGCTTTAATCTGATTTGGAGGGTTAGAGGCTCATTTCTTGCTCTGTCTTCTTTTTATATATGAATGCTCTGTACTCTGTCCTCTCAGGGCTGACTTACTGGGTGCTTTATCACAGTGATTCTTTTTCCAAACTCATCAGCTTCTAGAACCTATCCATTTTTTTATGGTTTAGTTTAAATGCAGAGCTAATTGTTGATCACATCAAAAAAAGAAAAAAATAAGAAAAAGAAAAAAGGTGCAGATCTGCAGAAGGTAACCCAGTGGTAACTGGTATAATGAAAGTTAGTGTAAGACAAAAAAAGCACGAAGAACACTTATGGTTTATTTAAATGTGGTTGACCTTTAGAGGACTTCTTTTTTTCTCTCCAGGCATGTAGTTTGTGGACTTAAATGTCCTTTGGAAGATGCTGCCCAGAGAAGTTGTGGATGCCCCATTCCTGGAATTATTCAAGACCAGGTTGGATGGGGCTTTGAGCGAGATGTTTTTAGGGAAAGCATCCCTGCCCATGGCAGGAGGGTTGGAACTAGATGATATTTAGGGTCCCTGCCAACCCAAGCCATTCTATGATTCTATGATTGTATGTCTGTCAAGCAGAAAACTGTCCAGTGTTGCTTAAAATCAGCACCAGTGGAACCCCTGGAAAGCTTTATTCTAAGAAATATTACTTCATTGCAATAAATGTGACATAAGGTCATTCTGAAGACAATTAATTGAGAGATAAGTGATAGTACTCAATTTCTTTGCTTTACAGACAAATAGAGCACTTCCTAGAAAAACCTGCTTTTCAAGGTCTCTTATTATTTTAACCAAAAGCCATTGATAAGCGTGTTTTATGGAGGACTACCAGCTCCACTTACATTGAGGATGGTAGATTTTCACTGAAGCAAAGGAACTTATTTCTCCAATGCAGAAACTCACATAAGACACAGTTGAATATAATCAGACTTTTCCCAGAAACTGGGAAATATATATATACAAAAAATTGCAAATTATATAAATATTATAAAACTTTAGGGCTTTAACCTGCATGTATCCTGATGTTCTCGAAAATTAGTGGTTTATACAAATCCTGGAATGGTTCCGAATCTGAAGCAGGCTCAAGACATTATAAAAGACAGACTAAACTCAGAACATTATATAAAATGAAATAACATGCAAGGAAAAGGTAGAGGACAATGAAGTTAAAAGTCAGAATAGATATTTATATCACAACACTCACGGCAAAGAGTAGCATTCCTCCACTCTATGCATATCCCAGCGTTGACACACGACTCAGCATAGGCCTGCAGTCCATAGCATAAGGATGTTGCCTGTCCTCCAGTGAAACACATGTCATAAACACAGTTTTCAAAGAAATTCTGTGGAGGCACCTTGGTGTGACAGTCCTTGAAGATTCCTGTGTAAATCAAGAAAGATACACAGAAGAATATAGAAAACCCACTGGAATGTTAAGACTGTGACCACCCGGTATTTTCTGTCACAGCAAACGCATTGTGAGTGTTCCAGGCTGTGTTAAGTAAGTTAATTCAGTATTTGAAATGGATACATGATGCACAATATGAGAATGGGCTCCCTGGATTAGGTTTTCTTCTTTTTTCATGATTGATACAACATAGCTTGCATAAATTAAGCTTTGCTGCCAAGGCAAACCTCTAATTCTGCAACTACAGGGAACATGCACAGAATTTCACATAAAGTATCTGAATACACACACTGACAGTATCCTCTGAACTATTAGCAAGCAGAACACAAGTCACTGTAACACAAAGAGCAGCTATGGTTCCCTGCACATGTTCTCAGATAAAATTCACGGACACATTGGCACTGTCTGAACAGATGACATATCCTGACCAGGCACTTATGGGTTTTACATTGGCCATTCACACTGGAGGTTTTATATGCTTCCAATATGAGCTCAGAAAAAGAGATTATAGAGAAGGGACAAAACAAGCTAGACCATGTTCCATCACATGGCTCACAGAGATCTACCAACACACTACCTGTTGGGTCTGTGATCATGCCACAGGCTGTGTTTTTCTTTGCTTCACTCTCCAACACAGGATCACATTGCTCTGCTGTCCCACCACTGGAGCATCTGGGGAAAGCAAGCAAATCAAACATGTGTTTCACATCTCTTACTATCAGATTTTCAGTGGAAAATTAATACATGTCAGCCCTGCACAAAAGAGTGCATTTTATTTCAGTCACAAGACTTTATCCAGCTTCTTTGAAAAGCTGATGTCAGCCCTCTCACTGAATGGACTCCTTTTTTGATCCCTTCTGGGTGATTCAAAGGCTAATTCTTAGCTGAAAAAAAAAGCTGTGGGATCCAAACAGTTATGATTTCCAATCAGAGAACTGGACTGATGTACCATCCCCCCTCACACTCAACAGACAGTTACTGCTTTGGAAAATGAGACTTAAAGTACACAAGCCCTCTTATCATTCTCTGGTTTATGTAAAAGTGCAGCTCCCTACTTCTAATGGGCAGCTGGAAGATGTAGAATGGTACTAGATGAAAAAGCCAGTGAGTGGATGAATATTTGATTTTAAGAGTTTGCTCAGCAAATGCCATGTGATTAAATTATTATACATACATGGTGTTATTCTCAGGCACAAGCCAGCTTTCTCCAAGATCAGTGGAACCACTTGCAATGTCACCATTGGGCTTTATATTGTCATCATTTGGATCACCATTATAATTGCCTGTGAGGGTAAAAAAAGATTTATGGGACACATGAAGTTCAAACCTGTAGAAAAAACCTAGGTTTCAAGCCGTAAAATAAATTGAGATAGGGAGAATACATATGTAACATCAATCTGTACTGGGCAAAATAAGAGCAGAATTGTGTTTTGGTGACTGGCAAGAGCTGCTCTCAGACACTTGAAGCAGAAAGTCTGTAAGTTCCTATGTAACTAGATTACATGGCATCCAAGAAAAAACATAAATGAAAAAAGCCCTACTCATTTTCTGGCATCCTACATGTAGAATGTTGGACTAAAAATTAAACAGTGCTATTTGTACCATTATATTCATAGGTAGATTTCTTGCATTGAAAGTGTGAAAAATCCATGAAGAGATAATTGAACTAGGAAGCTTCAGATGATCCAAACCAAAGAATAATCAGAAACTCACAAGACAAACTACTCTTGTAATTTCTACATGCTAAGAAAAAAAGTTTAAGTAATCACCAGCTACCACTTACCACAGAGGCCACAGAGCAGACCACTGTAATTAGAGGGCACAGAGACTTCTGCGTAATGATTTCCATCATATCTCACCCACAGCCCAAAGTCAGTTTCCACTAGAATATATCCACCACTGCTTTGAATACTGATCTTCTTTTCAATAAATACAGGCAGGTTCATTCTGTGACCATTCACCTGTACAGCAAGTTGTAAAAGTTAGTGTATGATTGCTGGGACTCCTACAACTTCCAGCAGCTAGTACAGATTACTGAAAGGTAGAATCTTGTGCATAAGGGAACTGGAACTGATTGAAGAACATCTGAGCAAGTTTGTTGGAGATCTCATTAAAAGAGGTAGATATCATTAATTAAAAGACAAAATTTTGTTAGAAACTCTGCAGAGATGATATTTAATTATCTGCATGTCAGTTTAAAATTATATATGTCTTTTAAATAGGTATTTTCTTACATTCACTTTCTTGTTTTTCAGAAGAGAAATCTGATTGTCATAGACTTCCATGTGCACTGACTTCACGTAAGAGACTTTGGTGTTGGCTCCTCTGTGCTCATTTGTTGTGGACACATCAAAGTATGGAAGACTTGCAGAGACATCACACACTTTGGAGAGGGTGTAAGTGCAATTTCCCATGAAATTATGGACTTTGTGGTCAAAAGTGTTGTAATGTGGATCCCCAGAGGCGCTGCAGGAAGCACGATCTGTGAAGTAAGAAGAAGTCCCTCTGAGTCTTCACCAGACTTTTGCAGCTGCTTGGTTCCCAGTTTGTTTTACTTTGTATTTGTTGCTCAGATGTAACAGTGATGACATCAGTCCATAGCACTCCAAAGGCCAACCCAGCCTTCTATCTTTGACCCACAAAGAATCTGTACCCTTGTGTATCAGAAATCTATGCTAGAGGTTGATGAAGAAAGTTGGGTAAAAGGCATTATTAAGACATCGTTATATAAAGGGGAGCAGCAAGCTTTTAGTGTCCAGATCAGAAAGGCTATTTCTGACTAAACAGGAAGAATTTACTCAAAAACTTTACAGGGCTGGTTAGCCAGAATAGACCGCTGCACTATCAGCTGTCTGGGGTTCGGTACTCACATCATTTATGGAACTTAAATTGAGTATTGTGTTCACAAGATATTCTTTACACAATTTTAACAAATATTAAAATTACATAGCCAGTGATAATATGTACAAATGGAGGTACACTGTGTATGCATTTACGTGTGAGACCTGGGTAAGATTTTGAATGCTGATAAAAACTTCCAATTTTGAAGGAAAAAACTTCACATCACCTCTTAGCAGAGCTGAGCCTGAAGGCTCCTCATGGTGTTTACCAACGCCAACAAAAAATGAGGAAAAGAGGTCCTTACATCTTTGCTTTTCAATGCCATGTTAAAATATAGCTACACTTAGGGTTGTGTCTACATGTCAACCTAAACTCCTTACAAAGAAAGACATTCTTAACAATTACCAAGAAAAGCAGAAGAAATCTAAACTGAGTGGGTAAGCCAGGACTCTCTTGTACTTAACAAGCAGATACATATAGACATCAGTGATTAAATTTGGAGGAAGCCAGAAATTAAAACTTATCTAAACTGACAGTTTAGTACATATCCTATAAAATAAACTAGTCTTTTCCAGGAAAATATAATCAGATTGTATCCCAAACAAAAACAAAATATGGAAATTAAATTAAATTTTAAAATATACAGACAGTAACATGTGTATAACAGGTGAAAATAAGCCATACAAAAGAGTAATTTAAATATATATGGACATGGCAATAAAGAGTAAGTGAGATAAATATCACATGTCTGGTCTACTCTTACAGAAACAGCACTGTGGCAAAAGAGACACATTGGAGGATGTATATAGTTAGAAGTCAGAAAGACACCCAGAAGAGGAGAAATGTTCCGAAAGTGTGATTAGCAAGGAAACCCTCCAGCATAAAAACACTGTCATTATCCGATGGGACCAGGATTCAGAAGATGAGGATGTTCTAAAAGGCAGTAAGAGAAGGAGATGGGAAACAACAGTACCTGAGCTGGGTGTGGGT
>VXBT01002454.1:2204-12619 GCA_013400235.1 Oriolus oriolus | reverse complement strand
TTTCTTTCTTTCTTTCTTTCTTTTCTTTCTTTCTTTTCTTTCTTTCTTTTCTTTTTTTCTCTCTCTCTCTTTCCTTTCTCTTTCTTTTCTTCTCTTTCTTCCTTCTCACTTTCTCTTTCTCTCTCTTGTCTCCCTCTCTTTCTTTTTTTCTCTGTTTATCAGTCTTTGAGTTCCTCATCATTTAGCTCCTTTGCACACTTTTGCTCTTGTGAAAACTTCACACACACACGTGTGTGCAAATAGAGACAGACAATCACAATTTCAGCAAGTCTATCAGTTGTCTCCTGACCTCCTTCCAAACCCTTTCTTCACATCAGAGAGGTCCAGAAACAGGATTTTTTTTCTTTCTATGAGGCTCAGTCTTCCCAAGAGGAAGGTCAAAGTCCAGGTGAGGGGTTTTTTTGGTCCGAACTCAAGGATGGTAAAAGCATAACCCCTTGTCTGAGCTTCTCTCAATTTCTTTTATGTCCTTGGAGGAAAACAAACCTTGCAATCCATTTTTTGAAAAGGACTAGAACTCTATATGGCCGTTTATCAGTGGTGAAATATGGTTTTCAGAGGTGCACCATGAAAATCAGCATTTGCAAAGGCTTGTACTGCGTATTGAGGAAAATCAGTTTTTAACCCTGAGTGCAAATCACCTCATCACTATTGCTACTTTAAATAAAAGAAGTTAGGTGAGAGACAACTCACACTGAAAAGCATCAGACTCCTTTCCAACTCCTCCAAATTATCTTATTTCACTGAACAATGTCCAATTCAACCTGAATAATTTTGTCGGGATTGTGCCCAAAGTTCAGAAATAATTTTTGCCAGTTTCAGGATGTGCCACCTCTAGAATCCTTCCCTAATCATTAGAAAATATAGGCAGCTCTGACAGTACAATTTAGTCCATATAAAATCTGAATTAATTATGGAAGTTACCTCTTTCCACCCAATGACTAGAAAGAAAGCCACCTCTGCTTAGTTCCTGACTTAGGCACCTCAGTTAATTGCCTAAATTTAGCTAGGAAAAATCTAGGCCAGAGCAGATCCTGCAAGGTCACACAGCCTGATTATGACAGAGCTGGGATTCAGATCACAGGGGTCCTAGTCCCAGGCAATGCTGTTACAAGACAGTCTTTCCTCCAAGTAATTAATTCTCATTTTGAAGGTTTCAGCTGAGGTAGTGGTACAGAGCCACTATTTGTCTTGTGTAATTATTCATGCTACTATCCATAAAAACTCTAGAAATAAGTTATGAATATGTTTATGAGCCTTTTTATTCTTAAATGTTTTGAACTTCAGCTCCTTTACATTTTTATTCATATATATATATACAAACTTATATGTGAACATACATCTGTGTAGTTCCACATAAATATGTCAGAAATATTTCTACTGAACAGTTCTACACTTACAGTTTATTTTGATTTTGTAAGACTTAGTTTGTTACAGTGATGATGAAAACTTTTCAAAATATTTTTTCTTTTTGTCTTTTTTCCTCGTATCACTCTCTTCTTTTCTTTTCCTTTTTTTTTTTTTTTACAGCAGGCACATCTGCCCTATGGATGAATTTATTTCCTCAATCTCATGGTACAATATTGCATTTCAGTTGTCACTTTTGATTTATCGTTACTTTAAACATTAAATCTTCCTTTGCATTTTTATTGGTTTCATTAAAAACATTCTGCTCGGCTTTTCATTTATAACCTATATCAAGGGAAAAAAAAAGAAGAACAAAAAAACATCCCAGCTTCTGCCTCTCTTTGCTTTCCCCTCCTCTGTCTCATTCAGGATGCTGCCTTTCAATTTCACCCATTTTTCCAGGTGATAAAATCAAAACAATCCACTAGCCACATGTGACTAAAATAAATACATTTTAAACTTAGATTTTTTGTTATAGACGGAGTTTGCAAAAACATTTATTAAACCTAATAACTTTTGTGTTTAATGAAGCACAGAGCATATGTCAGAAGTATGGTGTCCAAAGGCAGAAGGACTGAATAGTTTATCTGGCAAATGTGTTACACAAGGTTTGACCCTTAAATTGAGCACTGGGAGAGATAAATAGGGTAATCAAAAGCACTCCCTTACAGTCACATGAACTTGGAGCCATCTGGTCAAAGCAAAAATAAATCAGTAATGCAACTGGAAATTATCTGTAAAGACCTTTGGGGGTTGGTTGAAGCATTACTACAGTCTCTTTCATATCAGAGAATTAGGAAGAAAAGAAAAAGAAAAAAAAAAAATCAACAAAAACCCCAAAACACGAAAACTGCATGTAAAGATGATAAAAGTGACCCTAATTGACACAAAGGCCAAGAAACCAATGAGGTACTCTTTCTTTCTTTTTTTTTTTTCCCCTCTCTCATTTTTTTTCTTGGATTTTTTTTAGCCTGGAATGAATGATTTTGATCAGGCAGATAATTCACAATTCCAACCAAAAATAAAATTGTTTTTATTCTTATGTTTTAACATTTGTTTTTACTTAGCAAAGTTCAATAGAGAAAACGTTTCTTACATTAAGAAACACCAACAAATAAAAAGTTAGCTATCTTTTTCTTCCTCTTTTTTTTTTTAGTAAGTATGTTTGTATGGAAATAATTCTTTGGTTCTTGCCAGAAAATAAATGAATGTCTTAAGTATATGCCTTCACCTTTTCTATGCTCAAGTCCATGATGAATTAAACTATGTAAATCCAGCTATTGAGATTTGATAAAAGGTAAAATGTTTTATTTTTAATTTCTTTCTTGTTCATATTGTTTTCCCTTTCCACATCTGTACTTAGAAATGCAACCTGCCCCATGAAGGAACAACAACCTCACATTTCCTCATTCAGATCAGAGTGGGCATGTAGGGAGCAGGAAACCTCCCTGTTCTTCCTTTGAATGGAAAACTGAAGAAAAGGCAACAGAAGCCTTGAGTCTGTGGGAATGTTTGCAGGAATTAAGTGAAGGTGTTGTGGCTGTCCTTGAAGTCATTACCTGCATTAACTTGCAGATAGAAGGATGTAATCAGGTGACTGATTATTTTCTTTCCATCGCTGTGAATGTTTGGAAGCGTCAGCGGTTAGAAACTTGATGTCAGACTCTAAATTTGCAGGATTTTGTACAGTTTACCTTTTCAGCAGGGTTTTGCTGATGGGGAAGAAATGTCCTGTGAGGTTGATAGACTAAACCAGCCCTTCAGTCTGAAGAGAAGTTAATTCTAAAAACATGTAACTGGGTTATCTTCAACCCAGCTGGCTCAGTGCAGGCACAGCAGCCTACAGCTCATTCTAATCTCTCTAAGATACGGACCCCATCTCAGAAGGGTTTTGTGATTTACACTGGCTACTCAGCTGCATCACCTCAGCAAATATGCCTAAAGGTGACGTGTCTATGCTGTCTGTGGAGACCAAAGGGCAGACATCTTCTGAAAGACAGGATGTCCCAGTTTCTGTAGTGGATGTCCCATCTTTCTCCAAAGTGTCTTAGTGCTAGTAAACCTACCACCCCTCTTACTGCATCATTTGTCCATGTAAACTGTAGTTCCTTGGATGGGGAGTGTCTCAGATTATGCTTCTGTACAGATTCTGGAGTTGTCACACCTTTGACTCCTTAGGATCTTTCTCAGATATGAAAATTGTGGGAATAAAACTATGGAAAAGAAAGTAGAACATATGACCATAAAAAGAATCATATATCCTTCCTTCACGTATAGTGAACAATGGCTTCTGCTGGGGATTTTCTTTCCATTACTCTGCAATACTTTATTCTTCTGAATAAGCTTATTATGTGAAGATTGAAACATTAGGATTAATTACACCAAATGCTGGTGTAAACCCTAATGAAAAACATACATCTTTTGCACAGCCTGAATTCCCTGGAGAAATCTTGAAAATATTGACTTTGACAGTTTTTGCTGTGTGACTGATTGCATCAGTTGTATAAAGCACTTTAATAAGCATCATTTTGTATATGTGTCTAAGTGTGCATATGTGTGTGTGTATGCATGGATATATGCCTTCCCAGATGAGACAAAAGGATTTGTTGAGGCTAAATTAGAGCTCATGTTTCCAAAGAGCTTGCCTCTTTCATCACAATGCTTTTGTCTTGATTATCTCTGGATTCTCTCCCTCCCTTCTCCCACCCCCTTTCTCTTTTTGCAATAATGCCTGTGTTTGATCTCTATGTAAATAAACCAAGCATCAAGAAGAAACTAACGGATCCATCATGGGAGCTTGAAAATAAAGTTGAAAAAATTGCTTACACAGTTCATTCACCCAGAGGGTCTGTGCATTTCATTGCTGAAGGTTATGGAAATTTAGCTGGTGATAGAGAAAACTTCATAGATTACAGCAGGAAATTTTCAAAGACACAAAGGGGAGAGAGGTGCCCTGTTCTCCTTGACTATCAATGCAGGTTGAGTGCCTCATTTACATTTGTGACTTTGAAACTTGCCCCGTGGATTCAAGGCCTGAAGGAACCATTATGTTCAGCCTTCCTGATCTGATGCATGAAAAAGGCCTGAGGATTTCACCTAAAAATGCCTGCAAGGAGGAGAAAAATTCTAGTGGAACAAGACAACCTGGAGTGCTGCTCACATTTCATACACAATCTTGTTAATTAGTAAACAGGAATGGTAAATGTACCTTCATTCCCCATCCCACTTCCTGGCTGAAATAGTCCTTGTAATAATAGGTGCAGCCTCTTTCTTTGACCAGGTCACAATATCCAGTGGCAAATTTTCTCAATGTTTTCATCTCACCTTACTTTGCATCAGCTATTTATAAGTAAAAACATACATGTCATGTTAAAAGTTGGATGAATAATTCAATCTGTATCATAAGTATCATAAGTATTTGTTTCCTTATTTGTGTTAATGTCATATTCTGAATTGGTGAAGCACCGAGAAGCACTGAAAAACTTAACTCTGAATGTATACAATGAAGAACTGTAAAATAAGATATTTTCTAGCTTGGTATTCAGAGGCCCAGAGAGAACAGAGAGGATGAAAGAAATGTTTTGGAAAGTTCAGTTCATTTTGGGTGAACAGTATGCAAAACAACCTTCTGTCTACAAGTTCCTATCTCTGCTACCATCACAGCATAGAAGTTCCCATATACTTAGAATGTTTTCTTTCCTGAATGATCAGCTGATTTATGTACCCACCTATCTATCTAGTATGAAACTGATTGGTGTCACTACCTATACACACTATTGTTTATTTTTTTTTTCATTTAAAAATATATTTCTGTGCTCCAGTATGTCTTTCTTTTATCTGGGTTTATTCAAAGGCATTTTTCTCCTGCCTCATTAGAGAATAATTTCTGGAAAGGTACCATTTTTAAGACAAAGAGTAATACCCTGGAGTCTAAAAATGGGGAAGAGGAAAAGAAGCTGATTTATGTTAAGGCATACAAGACTTGAAAATATACCCCAGGGTGAAATAAATATTACAATACACAATAATATCCTTGCTTTGCCTTGATGTACATTACAGTAATATTATGAATCTCTCTGTATAGTTCTGTATCCCTTGGAGAATTCTGCCAGGGACAGGTTCCCAGAGGCCTTGACACACTCAAAATGGGACAATCTCTGCCCTGGGGATGGGTGGGAAAGAAAATAGAGTATCACTAACAGTTTAAGGTCACTCTAGAAAAAGAATATTGTACATCTAAGTGGGTAGTGCAGATCTTCTAAATCCTAATCATATTGTTATGATATTTTACTCATGAGGCTGTTATTCAGACCACCAGGCTTATTCAAAAGACTCATGAAATAAGTATTCAACTACAGAAATATGGCCAAACATCAGGCTACCTGTTGACACAGTTATCTTGTCTAATAACAGCTAATGAATGCTGCAAGCAAACTTGTGGGGCTGGGGGATGGTGAAGGAAGGGAAAAGAGGGAGTTACGTTATGAGAAGGAAGGACTTTCATGGGAGCAATATGTCTTACAATCTAATTGCTCTGTGTTTTATAGGACTTGATCATTAGGGTATCCTGCTTATGATACCGCAGAGATGTAATGGTGAAATAAAGCAAGAGGCTATTAAACAGAAAGTTTAAATATAGCTACAGGGACAGATACTTCATGACAACTTGACAGATGTCTTGGAGTGATCACTGGTTCCTTCATCACTAATTACAAAATCATTTGTCTTAAGGAAAGGACAAAAGAGAAGTAATTATGAAAAACATGATTCTTAAGGGATAAAAAAGATAACATCAGTTTAAAACATTGAAGCGATCATAACCATTTAGAATCATTATTAGTTTGCTTGAGCCAATGACAGCTTGGTTTTCGAAGCCAGTGGGAACAGAGCTTCCCATGCCGAAGAGAAGAAAACATTCAATTTCTTGTTATGCTAAACTTATCCTCAGACTCCAGAGATTTCTTTGATGAACAGTTCATTAAAATTTCCGACCGCAGATGAATTTGAGCTAAAATACACAAATGTTTTAATTATACATTCCTTTTTAATTACACTAATGACTTGTAATGTGTTTATGTTAGTTTAGAGTTTAATTTCTTCTCTTAGATTAGGTGGTTGACTTAAGGATTGTGCTTTTCAGTAAAATACCATGATTCATCAATGTTTGATCATGAGTTAATCCAAAAATATTAAAGCGTTGCAATCCTTGGAGGAATAGTAATGCACACACATACACAAGCACGACTGTATCTTCCTTTCATGTGCTTAGGGGCAGTTAAACCTTTGCAACAGTACCCAGCAAGGCACAAGTGTCAGGAGACAGAAGCAACACTGAGGGACCTGCTGCTGAGACTGAAGTTGGGAAAGGCGTGGGGAAACAAAAAACTGGTCCCTATGTCAGCCAGGGTTGGTTGGATGATTGGTACTCTGGAAGGAACAACATCAAGAAGGACAAGATTTGCTTTTCACACTGTTTCGTGCAATTGTTTTTCTTAATTACAGTCAGTCTCTGCAGTGCGTATAGAGTGCAAGAACGACTTATAGGCGATTGTTAAGAGATTTATGATGTTTAAATTTAGGAATCTAATCTAAAGTCTTTCTGTGGACTTCTTCTAGTCCCTGGAAGTTCCCGGCACCTCCAGAGGATGGTTCCTATCTATTTCAGGAAGCCTTATGAATCATGGCTAATCTGCCACGGACATGCCTTTTATCTCATACCTATGGAAGATGACTAGTTACTAGTTTAGAGACCATGCCCCACATGTGGATGACTAAATTTGGGTAATGCAATCTTAACTTCTGCTGGTCTTCATGAATTTCTGACATGAAATGGGCCACAATCTTAAACTATTTTAAAGCACTACTGAAAAAGGATGTGATCACGAACAGATCACTTAGTTCACAGCTCTGTGTACTATATATAATTGAAGTATAGAATGGCGTGACTGGATCCGTATAGGTCAGTGCTCCCTTTCCCTTTTAGTGTGTCTAAGGACAGGTCAATTGTTGGAGTGTAGTGGCTTGCACTGTGGTTTACTGCCTTCTCCATTACTTTTTCATTGAACAGTTATTCTATGTCCTATCCACCTCTAGTCCTTGTCTGTCTATGCCTTATCTGTTTGTGAAACTTCATGAGATCTGGCAATTCTGAGAAATGCATCATGAGTTTCAGGAAGGAAATGAAAAAGTGGTAGTTTCTAAGAAAGGATTAAGGCAGGAAAGTAGGGAAATTACTACCTGCTCTTATGGCCAAGTAGCTGAATCAGAAAGGATGCTTAGTCAGGATGAGGAGAAAACATAATGATCATGAGCAGGATCATAATGAAGCCCGCTGGAATATATGGATGGTCCCTTGACAAATGGAAAATGCATAAATCTCATTATTAACTTCATCAATGTATTGCTTAGTTTCACCAGTCTATGCTTTCTCTTCACTGACACATTACATTCACTCCTGATATTTCAGAGAAGGACTATTGCCAGAGATATCTTATGGGTTGTTTGTGCAGGCTCAGTGTCCACATCAAAAAGTAGGTTGCCAGATTTAGGTAAGAGTTGTGCCCACTGGCTCAGCCAGCATTCACCATCTCAGGTATTACAACCACATCAAACCACGCTCACAGCTACTGGGGCTTTCTTTGAAACAAGTCTGTCTCCTTACCCTCTTTTGAATCCTCCTTTATTCTTCTTCCTTGGCTTCAAGGCCAATAAATAAATAAGGAAGCATGACAATAGTCTCACTGCCCAAGGGCTGCAAGTATATTGCCAATTATGGAAATTGCTATTCTCTCATCATTTTCTTACAGTTTGCTTGCCTGTCTGCTGTCTCTAATATCGTACAAACTCTTTGAGACAGGGTGACTTTTTCTTTTTGAATATACAGTCCTAAGGGTGATGGGAATCTTGCCCATGGCTATTGATCATAATTACTTTATTTAAATAATAAAGGCATGGTCTGATCAAATCTGAGATGAGTGGATTTCTAACTCATTTTATGAAGATCCTTCAAAATCAAGCGGCAGTTCTGAGCAACATCAAAAGCTGCCTTTTCCCAGGTTTCCTAATCTCACACATTTTAAGCAGAAGGAAGTGTAAAAGTGGCTGAGAAGTCACTGGGGTGGAGGGAGGAAGAAGGAGAAGAAGTTCTGCTCTAGCAGAGACTGGCTTCATATAGAAGGAATATGTTAGTGTTCTGCTTTATAATATGTTTTTCATACTTTCTGTAATTCAGCCATCCTGGGCTTTCTTCTGCCCACAAAACTACACCATTCACTAGAAACTAAGAGTTGTTACTGAGTTGATGTGTTTAGGTGCTTGCATGAGATCTGCCTGGCATTCGGAGCTACAGAAGCACAGATCCCACTGGAGAGTACCACAGTTCCCTTTCCACATAGAATGCGACCTGTTAATTAGAGAAAAATCTCACAGCTGAATTAGTAACATCATCAGATGCTTACACTGAGATAGTTGAGGAAGATGAGTTTGTCTACCTGACTTGTTTTGGTGGATGGGATTCAGCTCTGTAAGTGTGGACATTGCCAAAGTACCTATAAAAACTCCATCTGTGCTGTTTATCACTGGAAAAATTAGACAGGGCTACGATGCAATTGATTTATATCAGAATGGATATTTAATATGGGTCAAGTAAATTATTCCTGAAAAAGATCTTTTATCTCTGGAATCCATCTACATCTATAATGAAACTCACAGAAATTAGATGAGATGAAAACCATCCAAAATGTACTCTTGTCAGATAATAAAAGCAAAACATTATCTATTTGTTTTATAATTATCATGGATAAATATGGTGATTTCAGAGATTTCTGTCTGCCTATGTTACTGCTGTGGTGGATGGGCAGACAGACACAGATTGTTCCTCTGATTCTTCAGATTGGCCAGACTCATCTCAGCGAATGCTCAGCCATGATAAGGATTTGCATTTTCCTAACTCAATCACAGCACTGAGCTAACATAGGTTACATTCAAGACTTCAATGTTTATAAAAGGTATATTAAAAAAAACCCCACATCTTAAAATAAACAAACAAACAAAAAATTTGAAAAAATACTGCAAGTCTTCCTGTGTCCTGCCACGTAGAAAGTGATCCTATTCCTTTTCCTGGCTTGGATTTCTTGTGGGACCTTTACACACCAGTTCATATCTACATGTCCTATCAGTCAGTGCTTCTTCACAGCCATACTGTGAAGAGAAACACATGCAAGACGTTGAGTTTGCTGCAAGCAGATTTAGAAATGAAATCTGTACGACTTGACTAGAAATACTCATTAAATGGCAGGTCTTGTATTCTTTCATGTGTTTACACCATGCCTAACCAGGGTGGAGAAAACAACACACCATTGAATTCAGTTGAAGTTAGATTTACTAGTCTGTTCCTAGCTGGTTTACACCATTTGGTAGGACCAACTTATTTTTTACACTTGCTTTTACCCTCCCCCTTACCCCTCTTTTGGGTAGGTTTTTGGGTGGCTCCATGTGAAGGAAGGTAAAGTGTGCTTTGGCATGTATATGAAGCATAGCATTCTAATACCCACTGTCACCTTTCCACGAAGCTACAGTAAGATAAATAGAGCAATATCCATATTTTACACTCTATAAAACCCAGATCCTCTTTAAGAAATACCTTATATGCAATGCATAGACTTGCTAGCTTATTTATCAACATACACTTATGCAAAATGTATACAGATAGGACATTTTGGTTTAGCGATAAACCAATATTTACTTGTGGAAAGCACTCAAGTGTATGTCTGAAGAATGGAGGAGAGCCTGAAAAGGTTCAAACATTTCAGGAAACAGTGAGGTATGAAACCACAACACAACAAGCTTGTAATTAACCCTTCATCTCCCTGAAGAGAGTAAGGGTTAGGCTCTGGTTTGTAATGCCCACTTGCAGAAGGGCATCTCCTGAAATTCTAAGTTTTAAGCCAAAGCTGACCACTCATGAAATATATTTCACAGTAATCTTTCTTTCGTTGTGATTTTTTTTT
>VXBT01002451.1:68024-100806 GCA_013400235.1 Oriolus oriolus | reverse complement strand
AGCCCGACCCCCCCCGGCTGCCCCCTCCTGTCAGGGAGTTGTGCAGAGCCACAAGGTCCCCCCTGAGCCTCCTTTGCTCCAGGCTGAGCCCCTTTCCCAGCTCCCTCAGCCGCTCCTGGGGCTCCAGCCCCTTCCCAGCTCCGTTCCCTGCCCTGGACACGCTCCAGCCCCTCCAGGGCTCTCTGGCCGGGAGGGCCCAGAACCGGACACAGCCCTCGAGGTGTGGCCTCAAAGAAGCCACCCTGAACCCTTCTGAGCATATGTAGTGCCCCCAAAATATTAAATTCTGGTATCAGTGTGGCTTGCTTGGAGCAGCTGAGGTGTAGCAGGGTGTGAGTTCTCCTCCTAAATCCATCTGGCAGCTTTCCAGTACCTAAAGGCAACCTACAAGAAAGAGGGGGACATTTTAGAAGAGCACATAGTGACAGGACCAGGGGGAATGGCTTCCTGCTGCCAGAGGACAGGGTTGGATGGGAGACTGGGGAGAATTCCCTTGTGATCCTGGACTGGGATGAACACATCCTGTCCCAAGATCCCCAAAACCAGAGTGAACAGTGTTGGAGCAAACTCTGATATCTGCCTTTATTTCACTCTGCAGAAGCTCTGCTGGCCATTGGGCTTCAGTTCTCTGTCAGCTCTGGAGATGTGAGATGTCAGTCATTATTAATAAAATCTCAGTTAAAATAAAGTCACAGGGCAGTTTAGCTTGGGAGCAACCCCTGGGTGTCACCATCTCTAGGTAGAAAGAGGCTCAAATTTTGTTCCGTGACCACTAGCACCTATTTCAAACCTTACGCTTCACAAATTGTGACTTCTAATACAAAACTGGGTTTTTTCCATGGCAAAAGGTCAAAATCATTTTGTGGTGCCCACAGAGGGCTTCCTGCGTCTGCTGAGCCTGTTTCCCTGCAGGGCTGTTCCCCAGCGTGGGAAGATCCGCAAGGTCTGATTAAAACTTTTCCTGTATTTCAGGCATTTGTTATCTCGCCAGGGTGGTTGCCAGCCGGGAGATTGTGGAGATAGCAGAGCCACACATCCAGCTCCCCCTCTCCCAGGCATGGGAAGATGACAGCACACACGGGAGGGACTGGATGTACGGGTGTGTCTCAGGGACACTGAGCGAGAGACTTGTTTTGCTGATCTTGGCGCATAAACAAAACAAAATCTGAAAAAACCCTCGTGACTTATCCCGATCAACAGGTGATTGCAGACATTACCCAAGCAAAAATTAAGAATTAAGCTTGAATAAATAGTAATTTATGCACCAGGATGGGTGAAACACAATGGTGTCCTGGGCCTCTGTAAAGAGCTGTCAAATCCTGCACTTTCTAAAAATGGAGTTGAGCCATTCTGAGAGAAAATTCTCTGTGTAATAAAACTCGAATTTAGAGCCAGCTTGGAAGTTATTTAAAGGTCTGCTGTGACCTGCAGCTCCTCACAGATTTTCATCAGTGCTGGTGAAGAACGGATGAGTTTTGTTTGACCTCCGGATGCAGGCAACAGTTTCACCCTGTGCAAACTGTTCGGTAGTTAGGAAGGGAAATGCAGATGGAAGAGGATGGCTTTGGAGAAGGGTTCTGGAGAAATCCAGGAGTGGCGTGCTGGGGACAGCCCAGACACTGACAGTTTTGATTCTCTCATCCCTGAGGAAGGATTTATTTGTGAGTGGATCTAATACTGGCAGCTCAGTTCTGGTTTTTCCCAGATTGTCCAGGCTGGCTTGCATGAGCCTGGTTGCACCAGGAAGAGTTTAGGAATAGTGAAGGCTTGTGGGGGTGCTGCTGCATCTCCCTTGGGGCAGTGGAGCCTTGGGAAGGCTGGGCAATCCCAATCCCAATTTATCTTTCCATTTGCTCCCCAATCCCAATCCCAATTTATCTTTCCATTTGCTCCGCTTGTGCACTGCCATCAAGACAGGGACATTCCTTACTGGGGGTTCCTGCTTTTCAGCAGGGCGCTGTTTCCTTCCTGCCTATCGTTTCCTGCCACCCCATCTCACTAATGCTTTAATAGGATTAATGTTGTTGACACTTCCCTCGGGGTAGTTGTACAATAAATCCCCCCTTTCTGGGGTTGTTCCCCCCCGGAAGGGCATTTTCTGGCAGATAATATGAACCTGAAGCCTGTGCAAATTGGTTCCCTGGGAGCCTGACCTCCCTGTTGGGAATGACAAAGGGCCATCCAAGAGGCTTAGGAAGAGCTGTCCCGGGCTGCTGCCCGGGCTTAATCCTGCTGAGCTGCTTCTGTTCCTGAAAACAGCCTTTCCTGCCTGGCTACAACCAGTCCCCAAGTGCAGGGGGGATTCCAAGAGTGTGCCAGGTTGGACAGGGCTTGGAGAAATCTGGGGTAGTGGAAGGTGTCCCTGCCCATGGCAGGGGTGGAACTGGATGAGCTCAGCTGGGGGTTTCTCCTGCTGGAGCTTTGAATAAATTGATTAATCAGTGTGAAGGCATCAATAGTGAACTGCTAATAGGTCACAATCATTAGGCATTGATGAATAATCTGTACATTAATGATGTTCCACTTGAAGAGATATTTCTGTTTAGAAAGGTATGTTGACTATTAGCAAGCGGATACTTTATTAATGAACTAATATTAAAGTAACTTCAGTAAAATTTCAGTTACCTTCATCTTGCCTCACTCACCGTAGGTCCTTTTTCAGTGCAGCAACGACCCTGTACCCATCATTTATGCCATCACTTGATGACATCATTTCCTCACTGATGGTATTTATGACATCATTTCTGCGGGTTGCATCATTTATTTAGTGCCTTTACCCATGATACCATTTACACCAAACAGCATCATCAACTCAGTGTCTTTGCGATGTCATGTCAGTATCATTTTGAACCTGTATGACATCATTAATTCGGTGTCTTCACACCAAACCCTGGTGTTTGATGGGGTTGTACTGACTGTGATGGTTTTAAAAGCCTTAGAAATAGAAACAGCCAGAGAGGTCATTGCTCCAAATGTGTGGAGTCCCACAGGGCTTTGTCCCTGTCCCCTGATTGTGGCAAGGGCTGTTAAGAACAAGGCAGCAGAGCAGCAAATCAGAATTAAATACATGGTGAATGGAGTCGAGCAAAGAGCACAGTGAATCCACATGCTGTGGCTTTAAGGAACTGCAGGGCAGGGCTGTTAGCTGCAGTATAAATGGGAAAAGAGACCAAAATCCCTGTTTCCAGAGGCTGCAGGAGATTCTGATTCAGCTACTTTGTTATTCAAACAGTGATTAATGGAGAGGTGGCGTCATCCTCTGTGATATTAAGCAGCGATGTGTAGCAGTCAAACAGCATTATAAATGCAAGATTGTTTCAGATCATTAGGAAAATACGTAAACTCATTTCTTTAATTAATCTGGCTTTAATGGCTGATTGCTTCTGATTAAAATGGCACGTGTCTTTGGGGGAAATGCGTCAAAACTGGAAGTAAAAGGAGAAACTCTTAACGGAGGGAGGGCAAAAAACATTTCCCCACTTAAGGAGAAGAAGAGAGAAGAATGAAAAAGAAGTGTAAGATGGTAAAAGATGGTAAAAGAAGGTGGTAAAAGAAGGAAGACAAGACCATTCCAAGAAGAAAACAAGGCCGCATTTCTCCAGATGGGACTGGAGGGTTTTCCAGAGGCACAGGCTGTCACTGCCTTGCTGGAGCATCCCTCTGGAAGCGGAGTGTCCTGGCTGGGCTGGGCACTGCTGTCCCCAGGGTCCTGGGGACTGGACATGTCCCTGGGCTTCAGGACCAGAAACAGGACAGCCCAGGGCACCACCTTTCCGTGCCTTCAATGGATCCATCCAGCATCTCCCTTAGCGCCATGCCAGGCATTTCCCATGGGACAGTGAAAGGGGTGCCAGAGGATCCCGAGAAACGGCTGTGGGATAGAAGCTGCAGCTCAGACTGGGCTGGAGATGATGAGGAGCCGTGGGGCTGGGAGCGGGGAGGAGCTGATGGTCCCGGGTGTCCCGCTGCAGATATCCCCGCTCCCGGCGCCTTCAGCGAGCGACAGGCTTCTCCAGCATCCCGGCAAGTTATTCTCCTCCCTCTTTCCCTTGCTGCTAACGGGGTTTGCTGCTCCTCTTAGGGAAAAAAAAAGCTGTTTCCAGAAGGTGCTGTATTTCCTGAGAATGGCGGCTGCCAGGCTCTTCAAATCCCTCAGCCCCTTTCCTGCCCCCAAGGAGCGAGCCCCTGCTCCCGACCAGGCTTATCGGAACCCGCCGGGCGTTCCCGGGCTGGCGCCGCTCCTCAGCACCCCTTCCTGGGGCAGGGCGTTCTGAACAGCCCCTTTAACACCAGCGTGTGCTTTGCAGCCCCGTTCCTGAGTCCCCAAGGAGGGGCTGCCTGAGGAGGGCACGGTGCCACCCTCTCCGTGTCGGAGGGTCACAGGTGGCAACGAGGTGACAGCGACAGCAGCGGTACAGCAGCAGCTCCGCGGGGCCGTTATCTCCGTGCTCCTGCTGTGGCAGGAGCTTGGGTCAGATCTGCTTTGAATTCCTACCGAAACTGCACCTCACGTGCTGCAGCCCTTGGTTTTTCCCACGATGGCAGTGCCGCTCGTTCCAAAAGCTTTTATTCTCCCCTGACGTGAACTGAGAATAAATGAACGTTGACGTGGATGTGGATCGCTGCTGTGCTGCATGTCTCGGCGTGCCTGTTTCCTTGGAAAACCTGTGCTTATCCCCAAAAGAGTTCTCCAGAAACAGCAGCAGGGCTCAGCTGAGCCTGGACCGGAGCCGGCACTGCTGCATCCTCCCTGCAGACGGAGCCTGCGTGCTCGGGCAGGTCCAGCAGCCCAAACATTAATTATGGAGTCACTAAAACTCAGTTACCTCTCCAGGCAGGAGTCAGGAGAAGAAGAGCTTGCTCTGGGAAATCAGCAGCAGCACGGTGGGATTTTAGCAGTGCTGCGTCTCTGCAGTGACTCAGGGAGCCCTGATTAGCTCCAGGCTTTCAAGAGAGAAGATTACCTTGCAGATGCTCCCTGTATTCACTTTGCCAGCAGGTTTATTCTGCAAGCAACATGCTGAAATCCTGGGAGAACAGGAGGGGATGGCTTTGCTAGTGCTCAGGGCTGAGCTTGCAGCATGGCAGAGGCTGGGAAGAGGCAGATTTCTTGGGGCAAAGGGCGTTAACAGTGAATTTGTAGGAATAAGGATTGTTTCCTTGGGACTGGCTGGGGCTTCACATAGCTTCCATGTGCCCCTCCGAGCAGAGTCCATCCCAAATGTCTCCAAGATGTCTCTGAGCAGAAGGAGGGGCCATTGGACCCCACTTTGCCTCCTCCTCTCTGGCTGTGGAAGCCCAGCTCCCACAGCCTCTGCTTTCCCTGGCTGCCACCCACCCCTGCCAGGGTGTCGCCAGGCTCGCTTTGCTTTGGAGATGCCTTGGAGCCCCAAACTGGTCCCAGTGCCCAGCCGTGGTCTCTCCAGTGCGGAACAGGAGGACATGCCCCCTCTTAACCTGATGTCAAGTTGACAAGCAGGATGATGCCTCCAGATCATCTTCAAGTCACCTCCTTTGGAGACCGAGGAAAACCAGGGTCAGTGTGCCAGGCCACTGAGCTCCAGACCATGTCACTTCCATGGTGCCCGGGGGGCAGGAGCAAAAGGATACCTGGAGGCTCCCAGTGGAGCTCTGTGCAGTTTTCTGAGCTGAGCCCAGAGAGGTTGCAGTCACCAGTGGCAGCTCTCCTTCCTCCTCAGTCCCGGGATCCCATCCTGGAGACCTTTTCATATCACAACCTCTATTTGTCCTTCACATCACTTGATTTTAGGAGCTGCCACTGCCAAAAACCGGTTTGGGGATTCTGTGCTCCTGTCGTGCTGGCACCCGGGGAGGGCACGAGTTTCATTCCCAAACTGGATTTTCTCGGTTTTCCCTGTAGGGGCAGCAGTTGCCTTTCAAGCCAGCCTAAAGGAAGGAAAAGATCTGTATTTTAAAAACGAACTCCTGTTCCCTGTGGCTGCGGCTCTGATAACAGGACTAACGTCAGCATCAGCCTCTGCTAAGTGGGTTTAGCAGTTATCGCGTTGAACTCAGTGCCTAAAGCTGCCTAGTGATTTGTGTCCTGTGTCCCCAAGCCAGCTCCATTCCTCAAATTAGCACGAGGTCTATAAATCAAGCTTCTTTTCATGATAATAATAATAGTAATAATAAAGATATTATGGCTGTCCTGATCGAGTGCAGGCAATAGTGTTGCCCTGGAGTGGAGATCTCCAGAGCTCCCTTCCCAACACTGCTTCTGTCATGCAGCAGGTGAGGGAAATTAAGGATAGGTTATTCAGGAAAGGTTCTTCCCCCAGAGGGTGCTGGGCACTGCCCAGGCTCCCCAGGGAATGGGCACAGCCCCAAGGCTGGCAGAGCTCCAGGAGCATGTGGACAACACTCTCAGGGACAGGGTGGAATTGTAGGGGTGTCTGTGCAGGGTCAGGAGCTGGATTTGATGATCCTTGTGGGTCCCCTCTTAACTCTGGCTATTCTGATTCTGCCCTTAAAACAGAATAGATTTCTGTCTGGATCCCCTCATCCTTTCAGGGAAACATCAGATAAAACAGGTGGATATCCTCTTTCCAGCTTGATAAATACATAGACTCAAATAAAGTTTTAGGGCTTCAGGTCCTCCATGTGAGGACGAGCATCAAACATTTTCCCAGCTTCAGGGCTTTCACAGTTTTCCCTGTAATAGCCTCTGGATACAATAATCTGCTTTTAGGAAGAAAGGAAACAAGGGGAGAAGCTGATGATAAGGTTCTCATTTTGATGGCAAATGTTGGTAACTCAAAGATTTAACACCAAAGTCCAAGTGGAGCTAGAGTACATTACTTGAGTGGGATTGCAAAATAATATAAACCATAGAAAACTCGGAATGATACAACCTCCTCACTCCTGCTGAGCCTGGACCCCTTCAGCGTGGCCACATAATTTATAAGTCTAAAAAATGTCCTTTCCACCTCTGCTAAAGAATGAAAAGGCAGCTCAAAGCACCTCGGTGGCTCAGGCATTGCTGGGACTCAAACCTCCCTCTCCCGGCCGCGGGTGCCTTTCAGAGAGGGTGCTAAGAGGGTGTGTGGGAAGAAGGCGGGAGGTGGAGCAGCTCCCATCAAATCCAGCGGGAGTTTTGTGTGGAGCACAATCCCATTAGCAGTGTTATTCACGGGTCACGGCCCCAGGGCCGAGGGTTGAATGTGTTTGTTCTGCAAATTGGGCTCATATTGTGAGGAGCATAAAAGAGGATGTGTAACGTGTGTTTGGCCTCTTGCTGGTATCAGAGATCGCAGCAGAGAATGTTTCCTTGAAATTGCGTTAGCTCGGATCCAATTTTAGGGTAACTTACAGCTAGGAAAGGCTTCCATGTCATTAATAACAACCAGCATATTTTTAATGTTTAATACATCAGAAATCAGAGCAAAAAAAGTTTTGCTCTTGATTTGGAATGAGACAGCTGGAACAAAAATGCAGTCTGAAGCCCCTCGAGTTGGCCAAGGCGTGGGCTTTGTCCTGAAGCGTGCTCTGACACCCAGGTGCCCTGGCAGCCAGCAAAGGGAGAGGCTGCGCTGAGTATTTTGGATAAAAATGCAGATTGTGGAGGTGGCATTGTGAGAGGTCACCCAAAGCTCAGGTTAACACAGCAGCCTCACCCTAAAACAAGCTGTAAGTGGCTGAAACACCTCTCGTTAGATGGCTTGTGCTGGGGTCCAGATTTGGAGCTGGGGATTGTCACAGGGCTGTGCCAAATGCCACTGCCAGTGTGGTGGCTTCACTGTCAGACCTCCTGGCCATCATTCTCTTCGTTACTCTCGCTTTTCTGGTGACATTGCTGTTGTCTGGTGCCTCTGTCCTGGCTGGAAACAATTCTTTCTGCAGCAGCAATTTGATTTCCATGCTCAACCATCACTGGGTGTGGTGTCACCACTGTAGGAGCACCCTTGGTGCAAGGAGGATTTATTAGACATGATTAGTAAGCACAAATAGTTCATCCAGTGTCACCCAGTGTCCCATGTCCCTCAGAGCTCAGCCTTGTGCACCAAGAGTTGCAAATGTCCTTCAATGCCTGTTTAAATACACAGCAGTAATAACCCAGGGCTGATAATAATAGTCCTGAGCCGAGCACTAAACCGGGGGAAAGCTGGTTCCAGCTGAGTGTGGTGTGGTATTTTTGATGCAGGAAGGGAGAATAATTCCTGTTGGGTATGTACATGAATGCAGATGTGATTTGGATGGCAAGCACAGGACGTTTAGAAATGGAAATCTGATTATCCTGACAGTAATTCGGGACTATTACAGGGAAGCTCAGGGTCTTTAATCAGTAACACTGTATTAGCATAACAGAGTTAATGGGGATAAAGTAAAAGATACTGATTAAAGAACGTTTTTCTCCACCTAAGATCTGCCACCTACTGTACCCAAACACATCAGTGGGCAGTGACTTTTGATTTTCAGCTGCCTTTGATTTGCTGAACCCTTCTCCCCAAGCCAAGGGGAGCACAGGTGGGTTTGCCTCCTGCCCTGATCTGCTTGGCAGCAGCAAATAGTCATATATATAATGTATATAAATATGGTGTCAGTTACCTTGGAAAGGTTTTTCTCTGGCTTATTCCAAACCCCGCTGATGCTGAGGTGACAACAGCTTTATTATCTCCATGCCCTTGTTGTGCAAGTGTCACTCCTGTAGGAACGGGCATGAGGAGTCAGATGTGGAGGCCCATACGGAGCACAGAGCTGCTGCAGCAGGACTCTCCTGGTGCCACAGGGCTTCTCACAGCTTCTCTGCGTGTTTAACAGCCCATGGTTATCTCCAGCTAAAAATAACGTGCTCTAAGGCCTTGGAAGAATTAGCTGGCTTCCCTGAGCTGGGAGAAGCGCTGACTTTCTGTGTCAGTTCAAAGTTATTCCCGGGAATGAATTAGCCTTTGTTCCGACCACACGGCTGGAATGGGCTCCCTGACTGCTGCTGCCTCGGCAGCCAAATGCCAACGTGCATCAGGAGTCAGAAAGCCTCCAGGAGGAGATGCCAGACCCTGGCTGGCAGGATCAAGCTTATGCAAAGTGTGTTTTCCTTGTGCAAAATGTGCAGGGGCTTAAAATCATAATGGTGTGATAGCTTCAAATGCAGCCAGCATTTCTCCTGGTTAAATAAACTCTGAGGAACATCCTTGTTCATTAGCAGGAAGATTTATAATGGCTACAGAAGCTGCAAAAGGATATTCGGGCTGCCATCAGCAGCTTTGGTAGGACCAGAAAAGGCAGGGCACGATCTTTAAACACACCGCCCATTAAACACACGGACCACAAGTGTTTTGTTCTGTGTCTATTTAAATCGGAGTAAAAATACACCAGCAACAGAGGGAACAGATTGGCTTTTAAAATATTCCATGAGATAAACAACAGCTTTGGCTAAGTCCAACCGAATGAATTTTACCTTATGAGCAGTTTAAGTAGTCTTGGAGGTCAGAGGAGATGTTAAGTGTACCACAAGCTGAGCTGCTTTGTAAATTTGCTCTGCAAAGATAAGCAACATCAGTTCCATAGAATCCTGGAATGGCTGGGGTTGGAAGGGACCTCAAAGCCCATCCAGTCCCACCCCTGCCATGGGCAGGGACACCTTCCACTGTCCCAGGCTGCTCCAAGCCCCAGTGTCCAGCCTGGCCTTGGGCACTGCCAGGGATCCAGGGGCAGCCACAGCTGCTCTGGGCACCCTGTGCCAGGGCCTGCCCACTCTCCCAGGGAAGGATTTCTTCCAAATACCTGATCCATACCTACTCCCCCTGTCCTGACACTCCACTGTTTGTAGTCAGAGGGTCTACTTCAACCCTGAAGTTTCTTTCAGACTGAAATTATAGAGGGACTAAACCAGAGGCTTTATGAAAGGAACAAGCTGCAACCTCTTAGTGGAAAAGGGAATATTTTACAGTTAGTTAGAAGAGCCAAGTGTCACCTCTTTTTTATTTTAATCTTATTCCAACCCCGTGATTTCCCAAAAATAGACTCACTCACCAGGAACGTCACATTCATCTTGGTTCAGCTAATGATATTTATACTTTTATATTGGATGGGATTAATTTTCCTATCCTGTTAATGCAGCATGTGATCATTAAATACCTTTACTGCACGCACAGACATATATTTTCTGTGTCAGAAAGGAAAGAAACTGGCATTTTAAATTACTGACTGATAATTGTAGGTGGCTGTTTTCCATAGTGCTTAAGGAATTCCTTTCATTGTGATAAATGGGTATAAGGCTTCCTTTCTACACAGAATCAGTTCACAAGTGAATTTATTCGACAGTCACAGGCTGTGGGTCTGCTGAAGAACATTTTCCACAAAGGTGCCTGTGTTAATGTAGTGAACATGTGTAACAGCACCTTATGGAGGAGAGGCACTGAAACTTCCCATATGATGGGTTTGGGTACTAACACCTTGTACAACTAATGCTGCAGCTCACATCCTGCCAAACCTCACTGAGCCTTATTTCACATCCACAGCTCAAGAAGTGCAGGGAGTGCCTAAGCAGAAAGAGAGCCAATGACAAGCACAGTAAATTATTATCCTGGCATTTTAAGTAAAAGGTTTTACAAAATCGATACGCAGCCAAGCACCATTAACACGTCAACTGCAAAAGTGAATTCCAGCACGGGAAATCTGCCAAAAAGAAGAGATTTTATCCTCACAGGAGTGAAACAAACAGACATTCAATCAGGGTAGATGTGAGGAAAGCCAAGAGAAATAAGAACTGTTCTACACAGCACTGTTTCCCCTGACACAGAAACAGTGATTTAAAAAGAGACCCTGCTGCTTGTGAAACTCTGAAGCCTCCTGAATGTACCAGCCCAGTGCCTTCAACAAAACCACCACAGCCCCTGTAACCTCCCACAGAAAGCAAGAAGAAAACTGCTGGCGTTTGACCACATTATCAGGCAGCACCTCCCACGTGGAGCTTGTTTCTGTGCACAGAGGTTTGTTTCCTCAGCCATAACAAGACAGAAAACTTGCCTGGGTCACTATTTTTCCTGTCAAACAGGAATTTGAGTAATACCTTCCCCTGTTTTGCTTCAAAGGGAGCTTTCCCATCTCTTCCATTCAGTGTTGCTCTGGTCCTTCATTCATGGGCTGTTTCAAGGAGGTTCCTAAACCCTCCTAAACCCTCCTGCTGTCTGTCCCGGGGCTGCTGCCTTAGTGGGCATGGTGGTGTTCCATCAAAGGCTGGAGACCGTGGAGGCCTTTTCCAACCCTAATGATTCTGTGATTGTGTGATTCCATGGAAGGTGTGCTACCCCACATCCACCCTGAGCCCCCTGGCTGCAGTCTGGGGTCAGGGGCCATCGCTCCATCCCTGTCACTACCAGGAAAGGTTTGGCTTGACCTCTCTGTAATCAAACTAACCCTGCAAACAGCAAGGATCCTAAAGAGGGTAAAACATCCCATTCATTGTTTAATTTTGAGTTTGAGTGGATTCTCCATACACACATAAAGAAAATAAGATGATTTTCATAGCTTTCTGCTTTCAGCACAGGACCCAAAGCAGGGCATGGCAGCACCATTCCTCCACCCTCCCTGTCTCCAGATCCATGCCCCAAGCACTGTTGCACTGGGCAGCACTTTTCAACCCTGTGTAAAGAAGAGTAAATGACTTTACCTTAATGAATGGTAAACCCAGCCTACAACTCCCTTTTCCTTATCCAAGCTCACAGCGTTACTGACACGCACTGATTCGGAGGGGCAAGCAGACAAAAGTTTTTAATTTGTTACCCCAGTCCTCAATGGGGAAGTGAAGGATTTTCCAGACAAAAGACAAGACTCAGCTAGCCCCAGCTGAATGCCTCTTTCTGTTCATTTGCCTTTTGTCTGTAACTGCTAACGGTGCTAAAAGAAAGAGCCTGATGACTGACGCGCTGCTTCATTCCTGCTGGTGGAATCTGTGCTCTGAAACACAGGATCAGCTGGGCCCTGGGCAGAGCTGGGAGCAAAACAACATCTTTCCTCTGCAAAGCTCTGTTTGCCACCAGCCTCAGCCTGGCTTTGGGTGGGGCAAAACCTTTGCGAAAGTATAAATGGATGATATGCTTTGCTAGCAACCCACACTGCCTGGGCAGCACAAAAACTGTGCGATATTTAAGAGCCGACTGTGAGTGCAGGGAACAGATTCCAGTGTGAGAGTTACCAAGTGAGCCCTCAGTAACTTCACAGACAGCACCAGGCTGGGCGGGAGTGTGGATGTGCTGGCGGGCAGGAAGCTCTGCACAGGGCCCAGCACAGGCTGCATCCATGGGCTGAGGCTCAGCAAGGCCGAGTGCCGGCTCCTGCCCGGGGCTCAGCCCGAGCCCTGCAGCCCCAGCCTGGGGCAGAGGGGCTGGAAAGGGCCCCTCGGGAAAGGCCCTGGGGGTGCTGTGCCAGTGGCTGGACAGGAGCCCAGGGGGCCCGGGGGGCACGAGGCCAATGGCCCCTGGGCTGTGCCGGCCATGGGGTGGCCACAGGCCCAGGGCAGGGCCCGGCCCCTGGGCTGGCCCTGCTGAGGGACCTCGAGGGCTGTGTCCGGTTCTGGGCCCTCCCGGCCAGAGAGCCCTGGAGGGGCTGGAGCGTGTCCAGGGCAGGGAACGGAGCTGGGAAGGGGCTGGAGCCCCAGGAGCGGCTGAGGGAGCTGGGAAAGGGGCTCAGCCTGGAGCAAAGGAGGCTCAGGGGGGACCTTGTGGCTCTGCACAACTCCCTGACAGGAGGGGGCAGCCGGGGGGGGTCGGGCTCTGCTCCCAGGGAACAGGGACAGGACAAGGGGAAACGGCCTCAGGCTGGGCCAGGGGAGGCTCAGGTTGGACAGCAGCAGGAATTTCTGCATGGAAAGGGTGCTCAGGCCTTGGCAGGGGCTGCCCAGGGAGGTTTGGAGTGCCCATCCCTGGAGGTGTCCAAGGAAGGGCTGGAGGTGGCACTCAGTGCTCTGGGCTGGGGACAAGGTGGGCATCGGGCACAGCTGGGACTCCATGGGCTGGGAGGGCTTTTCCAGCCTGAGTGAACCCGGGATTCTGGGATTCTATGACTGTATGACAACTGGTATGGACTGCCCTTGCTTCCATAACCATGACGTACCTTTGGCATGGCTGCAGACTCTGGGGAGGACAGAACAGGCACCTGTCTTCCTTTCAGCACTAAAGGGATTGGGAGTTCACTCTCAGTATTTGCTTCTTCTCTTGTGTGAGTGTACTGGCAAGTACAAGCATTTCCTTGGCTTCCCAATGCCTCACCATCTCTCAAGTCTAGAGGAGATGAAAGCTAAGCTTCATAAAACAGGGCAGTGAAGAGCATGCAGAGAAGCAAAGTGAGCAGCAGTGAGTTGTTGATTCCTGTGAGAAAAAAAGTGACAAAAGTTAACTAGTCCAGATGAGAAGGAAATTTTGAACAGTACTTAAATTGCCTCCAAACTTCTAGAAATAATTCCCTAAAAACCAGCCTTTTACAACCAGATAGAAGTTAACATGGCCTTGGCTCTTCTACGTGTAAATGAGGGCGATCAGCCTTTTTATAAAGAAAATCAAAATTCTGAACGGGAATAGAAAATGTAGAAGGACTTGAAAAGCAGTATCACAAGGATAATTACTGCCTTAGAATTAGGAGAAATGTTACCAGACAACATTTTGTTTACTGAATCTATTAAAAAGCTGCCTTGGTCATGAAGAAAATCTGTCTTAGATGACTGTGGTAATTTTAGAAAGCTGCTGACCAGCCATGACTGTACATCTGCTGAATAACTTGGCAAACTGCCCCCGTTTCCAGTCCTTCGTCCTGAATGATTTAATAAGATGTGGCTTTGAATGCAGCGGGACACAGTTGGATTTGTTTCATGCCAACTCCTGACACTGGATTTTTCTGAAGCTCTTTCAGAGCTTTTCCGCCCCTGTTTTCCTGCGGGGATGGATGGCACTGGTCAGGGAAGTCACGCTATTGTTGTTACTGTAACATCCCTGTTGTCTTGGGCAAGAGCTGCGTTGTAAAAGAGTGCTGCAGGCTGGAACCTCTGGTTGGAAGCAGAGTAGAAAAACAGGGGACAGGATGGAAACATCCCATCTCATCAAGCCCAGCGTCTGCCATCAGAGGCAGGCAAAGCACCTCCTTCCTCTCACCGAGATTGCTAAATTCATCTTGAGGTCAGCTGGGTCATTTACTGCTGGAAGGCTGCTCCCAAAGCGTCCCTTTCCAGCTGAGAATGCTCCCGATGTCCGGCCCATGTTCACTCCTGTCTGGTTTGCCGCCCTCTGAGTGCCCTCTCACAAGCTGTGCACCAGCCAGCAGTGCTCCCCTGCAGTCCTGCCCGTGGGTGGCTGTGGCTGTGGCTGTGGCCACCCACAGTGGGCAGTGTTAACCTCTCCCTGTCTCTTGATAATGTCACTTCTGGCCAGCCTCAAGCTCCTGTTTGCCGTTAGGTGGCCGTGCCACAGCGAGGGCTCACAGCTGCCTGCAGATCTGCTGCTCTGTTCAAGCCTTTCTCTTCCTTTGTCTTTCTGAGCTGATGAGTTTGCAGCAGAAATCCCTGCTTGCTGCAAGAATTTCTCCCTGTTAAACTTCATCCTATCTCTGACTTGCTCTCTGTACTGGGGCACTGTCAAGCTTTGTGCCATCAGCAAACTTCCTCACCTTGGGCTTCTTTTGACCATCTAAGCCCAAACCCCATCTGACAGACCCACACTAAAAAGAATGGCACTGGATTCATTAATTAATTGCTCTTGCCAGTTCATAGAATCCCAGGATCACTGAGGCTGGAAAAGCCCTCCCAGCCCATGGAGTCCACCCTGTGCCCAATGCCCACCTTGTCCCCAGTCCAGAGCACTGAGTGCCACCTCCAGGCCTTCCTGGGACACCTCCAGGGATGGGAACTCCAAACCTCCCTGGGCCAAGGCCTGAGCACCCCTTCCATGCAGAAATTCCTGCTGCTGTCCAACCTGAGCCTCCCCTGGCACAGCCTGAGGCCATTTCCTCTTGTCCTGTCCAGTTCCTTCATGATTCACTATTCTGAATAGTCCCTTGCCTTTAGCATGCTTGAATCTTTGAGCTTTCTTTGTGCCTGTATTTTGGTGAAAATACAACCCAGAAATTTACCTTTCCATATATAGAGCACAGGTCCGCATAGTTTCTGTAGTTTCTGTCCTCCTCTTACTCATGTGGAAAAAGAAACTCTTATTTAAATTTACTTTTACCCTTGGAAAACCCAGTTTGGCTGGATTTTGAGGCTTTCTGAATTTATCTCTGGGTTTTTGAATCTCCAAGCCATCCCACAGCCTGACTGTTTTGCTGCGTGGGGTCACGCTGCTCCAGAACTGGAAGGGCCTGCCATGTTCCAGAAAGGCAACCACATAATTATGGGGTGGCCACGCTGATGACGTTGCCCACACAGTGTGAAGCCACACTGCAAGACCAGAAACTCTGCTTGCAAAGAGGTCAAACCACTTAGGATCCCCAGAGGTTTCTGTGTTTTCGGGCAGAACAGGCCGTGTCACATGCGTTTAAACGTTGACGTGCCAGAGGGGAGCATGTGGAGCACTGAGGGCTCCCGAGAGCACCGTGTCCCCAACATGTGAGCAAACAGGACTGATATCCCAAGTGCTAACTGGGAAAGCAGAGTGGTGAAAGCCACAAGTACAGAGGTGTGAGCACAGTTTTGGAGATGTAGCTGTGCTTCGGGTTAAGTGAGAATGGGCTATGCCATCAGCAAGCAGGCAGTGGCTCTACCATAATTACAAGCTATTTAAACAAACCAGCCAGGTTGGAAAGCAGGCCTGGGAAAGACTTTGACCCCAACCTCAAGGGGGTCACACTGAGCAGCTCCAAACAGCCACCTTCACAGTGGGAGGGAGGGACCAGCAGGGTGATCTCCACACCAAGAATCACCACAGACCTCCCAGTGACAACTGCTGGCATGTCCCAAACTGGAATGACCTGCAAGTCAGATAGGAACCAAAAATATTAGGAGATGGTCCCTCTCTCTCCATTAGGACAGCATGGATGAGATCTGAATTCAGCCCTTTCTGCAGAAAGCAATAATTATATGTGTCAATCCTTTTCCAGTTCTCCTACTGCTGACCAAAATGTGGCATCAGCTATGGAAAAACCCATCATTTTCCTTGTAAGAATAAACTGCTCCCTGCTCACATGCACAGAAGGCAAAGGACCGTCCAGAAGAGCAGAAAGTGCCTCTGAAGAACCCCACACTTCAAAAGGAGCAGCAGGGATGTGGCAGCACCCCCAGATTAAAGAGGTTTGGCACCCAGGGTACAAAAGTGTGTCCCCGAATCAAGCATCCCTCTGCTGACATGGCTTTGCACTGGTGAGCTGAGATGTGATGCCAACTGACAGAGGATCAAGAGCCCGGGGTTCTGGATGCCTCCATCCCACCCAGCAGCAGCAACAACACAGCTTTGCCTGCTCAGCACAAGCACCAGCTGCTGCATGTGAGCCAGGGAAGTTCAGGGGGAAGAGGGTCACCCTCCTCGTGGGAGGCAAGGTGCACAAGGAACTCCCAAAGGTAACGTGCTGGCTCCCAGAGTGAAGGTGTGACCCAAAAGCAGGCTGAGTTGCTCCAAGCCCACACTCTCCACCTCCTCTGAGTCTCCACCACACCCCTTCACCTTCCTGCCTCTCTTTATGCCAGATCGGACTCCCATCAGCTCGTGTCTAGCCAGCCCCACTCCTCGTGCCCAGGGCCAGGACAGGGACACGCTCACGGAGTTCTGCTCACCTGGGCCACTGTGTGTGCCTTGGCTGAGCTGAGCCACTGCCAGCCTGTTCCATGTCTGCGGGGCTCATCCACCTGAGAACGATAAAGTTGGGGTGTCTGGAGGATGCAGTGCCTTGGGATCTTGTGGGGTTTGCTTTCTGCCCTCATGCTGGAATTCACTCGTTTAGGGAGAATAACTAAAACCAAATGAATTGAGGACATTCAGCTCTGGGCCACCTGGGTCAGTGCAGACCTTGGCTGGGAGGTGACACCAGCGTGAGGCCAGGGTGTCCCCACAGCAGCACTCCCATGTGCCTGACTTCCCTGCTGCTGCGGGTCTGTGAGGCTCAGAGGCTGACAGCAACTAACCAGGCCAGGTGCTGGTGCTGCATCTGGATCAGGACAACTCCCGGGATCAGTCCAGGGGATGAGCAGCTGGAGCAGCCCTGGAGAAGGACCTGGGGGTGCTGGGGGTGAGAGCTGGGACCCAGAACCCCCCTGTGCCCTGGGCTGAGCCCCCAGCGTGGGCAGCAGGGGAGGGGGGATTCTGCCCCTGTGCTCAGCTGAGCCCCCACCTGCAGAGCTGCCCCAGCCCCGGGGCCCAGCACAGGGAGGAGCTGGAGCTGCTGGAGAGAGGCCAGAGGAGGCTCCAGGATGATCAGAGGGATGGAGCAGCTCTGCTGGGAGGAAAGGCTGGGAGAGCTGGGATTGTTCAGCCTGGAGAGGAGAAGCTCTGGGGTGACCTCACTGTGGCCTTCCAGGGCCTGAAGAGAGCCTGAAAGAAAGATGAAGAGATATTCTTTACAAGGGATGGAGTGCCAGGCCAAGGGGGAATGGCTTCCCAGTGCCAGAGGGCAGGGCTGGATGGGATATTGGGAAGAAATCTTCCTCTGGGAGGGTGGGCAGGCCCTGGCACAGGGTGCCCAGAGCAGCTGTGGCTGCCCCTGGCAGTGCCCAAGGCCAGGCTGGACACTGGGGCTTGGAGCAGCCTGGGATAGTGGAAGGTGTCCCTGCCCATGGCAGGGGGTTGGAACTGGATAATCCTTAAGGGCCTTTCTAACCCAAACCATTCTGTAATTCTGTGATTATTTCCTCTCCTAAAATCATGGCTGCTCATCAGGTAATAAGGAATGGCTGCCAGCCAGCAGGAAGAGATCCTTGCTTAGAGATTTGTTCCTTGACATTGAAGGAATGAGGTTTCAGGAGAAGGAAAGCAGAACACAAAATTAGGGGCTGACACCTTTCCTCCCTGGACCTTGTAATTCGTATCATTGGGTTTAAAAGCATTACAGAGTGAGCTGAAAGCATTCCTCACTTGTACAGCTGCAGGCAGTGAGTTCTGTACTATGGGAATTACCCTAGTGCTCAGGCTGGCAATGGGAGCATTTTCTTCGTTCCTGGAAAGACCAGCTAATGGCATACACTCAGCTGGGGACAGGAAAATTTGTTTTCTCTGCCCTTTTGCTGCTGAAGAAATATGCTGCCATTAATGGCAATTACAGGCCACCAAAGCACTGAGGAGCAGGAAGGGATTATAAGGATAAAGGTGTTTTCAGAAGAGGTTGGTGCATTCACCTTCTCAGTTGCATTTTGAATAGAGCTTGGTTTGGAAATTGATGCACCTCCATGGAAAATCCATAGATGAAGCAGAAACAAGGAAATTATTCAGGACAGGACTATTTGATTGCACTGCAAGAGAACAAAAAACGCTGCTGAATGCAAATGTGAGTCATGAACCAAGTACCCTCAGCACTGCCAGACCTGAAGATGTCAAGAAACAAAAACAATAAAGGAGAACAGAAGAAAGAACAATCTGATTTTGTTGCATCTGGAACAGGCATGTTTGTAAATGGTTTTGGCCTCCAATTTAGATACAAAGAAAACACAAGGACCAAAAGAATAACATCACAATACTTGTGGAGGGTGAAAATGGCAATGTGGCTGTTGTGTAAATGCTTTGTCCAGAATTTTGGGATATGAACTGGAGGTGTTGTGACTCCCCATAGAATGATACCTTATTGATAAGATCTTCCCTGTCATAATAGAAAATAACCTGTGAAACCATTCAAAATACATATCTGAACAATTTCATGGGGTGCAATAGGATGTGATGATTTAATGTGACGTGGTAGGAGCAAGTAAGGATCTAGTGTGGGATAACTGTCTGCCCTTGACAACTCAGAACACAGAAATCCCTTTCGGGAATGGAAACTGGGATCACCAACCAGTTTTTAATTAATTACCTTTTAACTTCACATTTACAATCTCTAACAAAAAACTCTTTGAGTTCTCTTTTTCTCCCTCACACACAGCAGCTCATGTGCACACTGCTGTAATATGCAAAATCCTTTTCCTACTAAAACCAACTACAGATTCCTCACAGTGAATAATTATGCAGATGATGGAATGGGTATTTTTCTTGGTATTTTTAAAATACCCTCAACAGGTGTCAAAGCAACACTGCAGGTAGTCTCATGCTGGTTTGCTATAAAAGATGATGTGCTAGAAGTGATTTGTGGTAGATATGTGTAATATAAACTAAATGAGCCACAGGAAATGGGCCAAGTAGCCCTGGACAGAGTCACTGGGAGACAGCTGAGTCACACTGCCTTGCTCTAACAGAGAGCCCATAACTTTGCCCAGAAGCTTAGAGCACTTACTTATCCCCATACTTTCTTCCCCCTTCTCTTTCAGCATTACAGGCTTTGCCTACCCTGTTTGAGCCTTCCTTGCGTTAACATTTTCTTTTGGCTATTGAGGAGGTGGGAGACAGGTGAGGTACACGCTTTCCAACAGAATTTCAATAGTGGACTAAATAAATAATGAAAATTTATTTATTCACTCAAAATTCTCAGCTGCAGAAGCAAGGGCCTGACTATGGAGGCACGGAGTAAAGTCTGACTCTGTATAAAACACAGATGTGCTGTGGGCCAAAAGCTCAGCCTTTCTGCTGAGACTGGAGATGTTTCTGTTAACCACAAGCCTGGCTTCTCCTACAGATAACTCTGTTTCCTTAGCTACAAGCTGGTATCTATTCAATAGTGAGGGTTTAACTGAAAATGGGTATAATCAGCATGGGGATGTTTGGCTTATGCTTTTGCCCAAACTGTTTTATAACCCGATGTGTCACCACTGTGCTGCTCAGGCTTTTCCACAGGATGCCTCTTTTTATTCTTTGCTTTTCTAAGCCTCTCTAAGCTTTTCTGGATAGGTCATTACAATGCCATCATTCCATGCTGCCAGCGGTGCCAGTGGGATGTGACTGAGTGTCTGCAGGGAGGGCTCCGAGCAGGGCCCGGGCTCTGCTCCGGGGGCCCAGCAATGGCCCCAGAGCCACGGGCAGGGCCTGAGCCCGGCAATTCCCCTGCACAGGAGGCACAACTTCTGCCCTGGGCAGGGCCCAGCCCTGAACAGATTGTGCACAGAGCCTGGGGGGTCTCCTCCCTGGGGCTGTTCCAGAGCTGGGTGCACACAGTGCTGTGCCCTGGGCTCTGGGATGGCCCTGCTGGAGCAGGGAGGTGCCACCGGGTGCCCACTGGGCTCCCTGCAGCCTGAGCCATCCTGAGATCCTGTGATGATAACGAGTACTGGTGGCTCTCTGGACACGGCTCCCAGCTGGAAGCATCCCTGGCTGCAAACTTTGTGCTCCCACTTGTTTTTACACAGCTGCTTATTTCTACCTGCTCTTGCTGGAAGAGTGTTAAAAGCAGTTGGACTCCTCTGAGGAGCCCCAGGGGTGTCTTTATCACTCAACTCCCTGACAGGAGGGGGCAGCCGGGGGGGGTCGGGCTCTGCTCCCAGGGAACAGGGACAGGACAAGGGGAAACGGCCTCAGGCTGGGCCAGGGGAGGCTCAGGTTGGACAGCAGCAGGAATTTCTGCATGGAAAGGGTGCTCAGGCCTTGGCAGGGGCTGCCCAGGGAGGTTTGGAGTGCCCATCCCTGGAGGTGTCCAAGGAAGGGCTGGAGGTGGCACTCAGTGCTCTGGGCTGGGGACAAGGTGGGCATCGGGCACAGCTGGGACTCCATGGGCTGGGAACACTTTTCCCACCTCAGTGATCCTGGGATTCTGTGGTTCAATGATCTATGTGTGTCTCTTCCAACTCAAGAGATTCTATGATTCTATGGAAAAACCCACACGCCCCATGCTGCTAACCCCTGCAGCAGCCACCTGCAATCCCTTTTCAAGATCACTACCTTACTTTGAGTGCAATCCAACTGCTTTTAGCAAAAAAGGAGCCACAAACAGCTGTGAAAGACCCTTCTTGGCTTTGGTCACCCATGCTGGAGGACAAAGCAAGTTCTGAGGGGAGCTGTGGCCTCCAGCAGCGTTCCTGGCTGGCGATGAATTTCTGCCATGAAGAAGCAACAAGGAAGAGAGTGTACCGACTTTTTAAAAGTCTAGCTAAGACAAAGCTTCTCGAATAATGGAGATATGCACATCATATGCTGAAGTTTTCACAGAGCTCTGAGCAACAGAGATAGCTTTAAAGTTTACTTTCACATCCTGCTCGCCCCATTCCCAGCATGGCCTAGGTCAAGGGTTTTGACTGAAGTGGTCTCAATATTTAGCTAATTTAAATGCTAATTAGATTAGTTTGATGAATAAAACATGGTAGGGATTTGTTAGCAAGTTTCTACTATTGCTTTATGTCAGTAGATTTTCTACAACACGACTCCAAGGGACAGCAACACATTTTGTTTCCAGTTGAACGAGGTGCACTTTTGGTAACAGTAAACCTTAGAGTTGATAATACATTGCACAACTGCAGAGAAAAATAAGAGCAATTTAAAATTTTTCAGATCTATCACATCTTGGACACTTGACCACCAAGAAGAAGGTTATGTTGTCCTGAGCCTATCTGCTTCACGGGGTTTACTCTGAGTTTTATACACAAAAACAACGTACCTTGTCTCTGCCTCTCTTTCCCTACTGCAGTCGATCCAGTTATTCTGCCTGTACAGAGGAATTAAACCATTCCCCTCGTGTGTGACCGTGTATTGACTTTTTTGTTTTGCCCGAGCTCCGTGAAGTCAGTGCGGCTCCGTAGAGGCAAAGCAGATGCAAAAATAGGTCAGACAGTTCATGGCTCCCCTCAGGGCTCCCGCCACCGCCTCGCCTGGGTACGAGTGTCCCGGGCTGGGGCGGGCGAAGCCAAGAGGGGTCGGGTGAAGCCGTGAGGAGATTGCAGAAGCCGAGAGAGGTCGGGTGAAGCTGTGATGGAGCGGGTGAAGCCGTGAGGGGACTGGAGAAGCCGTCAAAAACCGTGAAGGGACGGGCGGAGCCGTGAGGGGACGGGCGGAGCCGGGCTGGGGCGGTCCCTGGGGCAGCTGAAGCCGTGAAGAGGAGGCGCCGCTCCGCCTCTTCCTGCGGCAGGCGCGCAGTTGCAGCCATGGCGCCTCGCGGGGAAGCGGCTCTGCTTGTGCTGCTCCTCGTCCTGCCGCCGGCGAGCGCGGGGCTGAGTGGCTACTTCGGCACCAAGTCCCGCTACGAGGAGGTGAACCCGCACCTGGTACGCGACCCGCTGTCGCTGGGTCCCGCGACGGGCGGGTCGCTGCCCGCCTCCTGCGCTCCGCTGCAGCTCCGCGCCGTGCTCCGGCACGGCACCCGCTACCCCACGGCCGGGCAGGTCCGCCGGCTGGGCGAGCTGCACGCCCGACTGCTCCGCCGGCCCGCGGGGAGCGCCGCCTGCCCCGCGGCCGCCGCCCTGGCCGCCTGGCCCATGTGGTACGAGGAGAGCCTGGACGGGCGGCTGGCGCCGCAGGGCCGGCGCGACATGGAGCAGCTGGCCCAGCGCATGGCCGCCCGCTTCCCCGCGCTCTTCGCCGCCCGCCGCCGCCTGGCGCTGGCCAGCAGCTCCAAGCACCGCTGCCTGCAGAGCGGGGCGGCCTTCCGCCGCGGGCTCGGGCCGACCCTCGACTTCGGCGGCGACGGTGAGTGCGCGACACCCACCCATTCCCTGGGGGACCCCCGGCTGTCGCTGAGGGGCTGGGCGAGTCCCAGCTCACCCAAGATGATGGGGGACTCCCGTGCTCTCCCTGAGGGAGCGCCCGGTGCTCTCTGGGAGGCTGGGGGAGTCCCACACCCTACCTGAGGGTTTCGCGTTCCTTCCCTGCGAGTCTTGCACCCTCCGTGCGGGAGCCTTATGATCTCCCTGAGGGACTGGGAGATTCTCACGCCTTCCCTGAGAAAGCCCCCTGTGTTTCCTAAGGGGCTGCAGAAGCCCCATGAGGTGTTCCACGCCCTCCCTGAGGGACTCCTGCGTCCTCCTTGAGGGAGCCCCATGCCTTCCCTAATTCGCTGGGGGTGTCCCCCACCCTCTTTGAGGGAATCCTGTCCCTCCTTGAGGAGTGCTCCTGGAGGGGCTCCTGTGCCATCCCTGAGGGAGCCTGCAGTGCTCCCTGAGGGGATGAGGGAGACCCATGCCCTGGCTGAGGGACTCCTGTGTCCTCCGTGAGGGACTGGGGCAGCCCCTGGCCTTCCCTGAGAGATTCCTGGCTCTCTCAAAGGGGCTGGGGGTGCCTCACACCCTCCCTGAGGGATTCCTATGCCCACTCTGAGGGAGCTCCATTCCTCCCCTGAGGGACTCCTGTGCCCTCCCTGAGGGGCTGGGGGAGCCTCGATCCATTGCTGAGGGAACCCCATGATCTCCCTGAGGGGCTGGGGGACTCCTGTGCTCTTCATGAGTGGCTGGGGGAATCCCACACCTCCTGATGCTCCCAGAGGGGCTGAGGGTGTCCGCTGCCGTCCCTATGGCCGAGGGAAGCCGTGAGACTGGTCCCACATCCCCCATGCCCAGGTGGAAGGGGACCCTGCACCCTGCGTCCCCTCCGTGGGGACACGGCTGTGGTGGGCAGACTGTCCCTTGGACATGTGCTGGTACCCCTGGGGATGGTGGTGCTCCTCCTGATGCCCACGTTTGCTTTCAGAGGTGGAGGTTGAAGTGAACGACTCCCTGATGCGGTTCTTTGATCACTGCGCCAAGTTTGTAGCCCTGGTGGAGGAGAACGACGCGGCCATGTGCCAGGTGAACGCCTTCAAAGAGGGGCCCGAGATGAAGAAGGTCCTGGAGAAGGTTGCCAGTGCCTTGTGTTTGCAAGCAGAGGAGCTAAATGCAGGTAAGGAATTCCTATTGCAGGTGGCTTTGGCTCCACGTCTGGCCAAGAACGACTTCCAAGACGCGTAGTTATGCAGAGTAGGTAATTTAAGGTGGCTGTGAATTGGGGTTGCAGTCTCTCATTAAGTGCATGAGACTGTAAGTCTGTGTTGGTGTTGCAGTAATGAACGATTGTTCATTAGTTAGTGTTAGTGGGCAGAAGAAAAAGATGTTTGGAAACATCTTTCCTGTAGTTAAAATGAGCTTTACCTGGTTTTGGAGGGATTTGAGTGTTTTAATTTTGCTTTCTGGAGCAGGTGTAGCTTTTGTGGAACCCGTTACAACTCAAGCACATAAATGACCTGAGGAAAAGCAGCCCTGTGTGTGTGTGGTAACTCACCTGTCCCGAACAGAAGTGCTGGGTTTCCCTGTGTGGTCAAGTGGTGGGGAAAGCCCCCCCAAAATAAGTGTTGCTCTTGGGATTGCAGCTTTAGGGACGTGCTGGAAACAAAACTCAGCGCGGTGCTGCTCATACTCAGCTGCTGATGTGGAGGGGGAGTTGTCCAAGACCTCACACCTTCCCTGTGTTAACTCTTTTGACCTGTGTGGCTGACACCTATAACACATTGGGAGATGGGCAGCATTTAATGTGAAATGCTCTTGTTTTCCCCTTGTAATGATGTAATGTGAAGGGCTTGCAGCCCAAAATTTGGATTTTGTGCAATACTTCTGCATATTTTTGGTGCTTGGCCTTTGTCCTGCCAGTTACCTATTGGATTTCATCGTTTACATTGCCCAACAGTAATTGCAGTTCATTTTAGAGGTAAATTGAGAGGAAGTTGCTACTTGCATAGCAGTGGTTTTTCTCTTGCTTGTTTGTTGGATTTATTGCAGATCTTGTTCAAGTGGCTTTTCTCACCTGCTCATACGAGCTGGCTATAAAAAATGTGACCTCCCCATGGTGTTCACTCTTCAGCGAAGAAGATGCCAAGGTATGTGGGACTTGGAGCAACCTGGTCTAGTGGCGAGTGTCCCTGCCTGTGGCAGGGGGTTTGGAATGAGATGATCTTAAATGGCCTTCCAGCCCAAACCATTCTAGAATGTGTGTTTTTCACATGATAAAATCCACTCCAGGGTACATCAGATGAGGTCTTCTGGGGCCTCTGAGACTCTCTGTTTGGTTTTGGGGACTATCAGATCTCTAAACCAAATAAACGCCTGTTAATAAAACCCAGTAGAACCCAGATAAATGAGACAAATGTTTGTTCCTCTTCTTTCAAAATTGTTTGATGTAACTTTTGATGTTCAGTAAGGCTCCTCCAAGGCTCTTCAGGAAATTTGCACCCCTGGGAAAAGAGGAGACCTTTGCATGGGTAGGTGTTTGGCTAAAGGGTGGGCAGTTAGGAATGAATGGTCTCCTCTCTAAGAGGGTCGGGGTCACCATGGGCTTCTGCTGAGATCTGCCTTGTTCAGTGTTGTTGTAAATAACTCAGCAGGGAGGTGGGAAACCACTTTGATGCCAGGAATTGTCAGGAAAGGAATAAAGAACAAGGGAGCAGCCTGTGCTCTTGAATAATTCCAAGGCACAGTTCTGTCTGTTTGAGATGTGTGCACGGCTCTGGAATGTGAAAACAGACAAGCTGAGCTAAAGGTGTGAGATGAGTTCTATGGGAAGAATGATGAGCCAAAGGCAAGATTGGAAGGGCTAAAAAAGCAGTGGGTAGTGGTTGTCTTGTGATGTGCAGCACCTCGCCTGACAGTGACTGTAGCCAGATGCTGAATTTGGTGGCTCTTTGGTCTGATCTGTTGTCTGGTTCTATGCTGAAGTGGTTTCCACTGGAGTCTTGATGTTTGGGGTTGGTTTTGTGTCATTGCTCCAGGCTGTGGGCTTTTTGTTTTCCCTTGGTGCAATAATAAAAACCTGTGAGCTCTGACTTTAGGTGCTGGAATACCTGAACGACCTGAAGCAATACTGGAAGAGAGGATATGGCTATGACATCAACAGTCGCTCCAGCTGCATTTTATTCCAAGATATCTTCCAGCACCTGGACAAAGCAGTGGAAGAGAGCAAAAGGTAAATTTAAAAGGCTTTGGTGCTTTGGTATGAGCTTTGTGGTCAATCCTGAGCTGGATTTCGTGTGAATAGGAGTTCAGTACTTAACTTCCAAACCTGGCAATATTAGGAGAGCTAATATTGGGAGAGCTGGGAGAATTTTAATGGAGAGAATACAATTTTTACTGGAGTAGTATTACTTTAAAGAGTATGTATTTTTACTTTCATTGATGCTTTTGTGCTCAGCTAAAGTATTTCCATCTTTTAATGTGCTGATCCACACAGGCCTTCCAGGGACAGCCAACTGCTGTCTGATAGTGGTGTTCTCATCCTGCACAGTTTGAGAGGAGACATTGAGTTAAAACAATGAGCTTTTTTTGTTTAAAATGTCCTTGTTAAATGCTTTTTGCTTAAATGTTAATTTGCAGCCTGTGCGCATTTTCTGTATGTAAACTGAACAGCTACAAGTTCATGTTAATAATCAGTCACATGAATTAATACCTTAGCAGATAAGTATGGAAATTTTATAACAGTACAGGATATCAAGGATAGGGCCATAAGATTGTATAATGGAAGGAGTGTGATCTGTTCTGTTCCCTTTTAGTGTCATTTCCTCTTTGAGCAGCGACAGCCTTTCAATCCTTAGGTTACACGCGCTAGTTACAGCTGTGTGTCTCAACTGTATAGAGAACATCCCTGTAAGTTTAATAATAACAAAACACCTCAAAAGCTGTAGGTGGAAGAAGGAGGTACAGATGGAGATTTCTGGTTTATTTGGAGCTGAATCAACAGTTGCTAAACTGGGAGGTGGGAAGAGCAGGTGTCTGAGGCAGAGCTCCCAAGGACCGCGGTAACTTCGTGTCTTTCAGCCATGGGCTGTGGAAGTTCAGTTGCAATCCCTGGGGCTCTCGTGTTGTTTTGCCATCACAGAGGGAAGCAGGCAGTGAGTGTAAAGGATCGGGACCCTAAATCTTGCAAAATTCCCAGCTGGGTGTGAGCAGTCTGCAGGATGAGCATCATCCTAAACAGGAACCAGAGAGCCAAGGTAGCCGAGTGCTACAGGAACGTGTTACTCCCTTCCACAACAGAAGGTGGCAGTCGTAAAGCGCTGGAGACCTGGGAATAAACTGGGTTGGGTAACCTGGAGAGAATGTGGGAACCTACCAGGGCTACTGTCTTGGAACAGCTTGTCTCCCTTGGAATCTAGGGAGTGGAGGTGCAGCTAATCCTGTTTCATCTAGGGAGAGAGATTTATCTCTTTTTCATCTATGCAGAGAGACATCCTGTGGCAGTGAGAGTACAAATGAAAACAAGAAAACATAACATATAAAAAGATATGCCAGTCTCTTCTTTCTTTTTATGGTGGTGGTCAGCTTCAAGGCAACAGGTTAAATATTTTTGCAGCATTTTCAGAAAATGAACTTTTGTGATGATGAAATGTCTTTCAGTGAAGTGTTGTTTCAATTTAATGGTGTCTAGCATTGATTTATAACTGACTGCTTGCTCTAAAAATTTAAGGACAAGAAATTTACTTTCAGGGAATTATCTTTCTCCAAGATCTCTTTTCTTTTTGGAAAGCTTAGATGGGGCTATCCAGAAGTAGAAAGGGAAGCATTTCTGTTCTGGGAAGGAGCTGAGGGATCTGGATTGTCTGTTCTGCTCCAGACTTGGCAGTGGAGAGCAGTGTTGGCAAAGCTGTATTTTTGTAGCATACTTTATGCATTTATGTTCAATAGCTTTCTTCTGTTTTCATTCCCAGTTACAGTGAAATTAAAAAGAGAAAACCTGTTTCTTCCATGAAGTGATTGTTGCCCTTGAAACCTGCTCACCAAAATTAGCTGCCTTATCAAAGCTTGCTTGTATTTCTTTGGTGGAAAAACCCCTCCTACTGATTAGTCTATCCTTAAGAATATGATGGTGGCAATAAATACCTATTGCTAATTAGTCCCACCTTCAGTTTGCAGTGCAGTTTCAGATGTTTTAGGATCTTTCATCATGTGAATTCCAGTGTAACTCTGGGGTTTAAACTAGGCAATAGTCTCTTCTGGGTAGGTCTGGCTGTACAGCAAGATGGTTTTAAAAGCTGCGAACGGGATTTTCACTCTCTGATTGCTTTTGGCACCTGCCCCCATCCAGAGAGCTGGTGGGAAGGTGGAATATCTATTCAGGAACTTGGGTCTGATACAGGATTTGTAGCTGTACTAATGACCACCTCCTGTTAGTGCGGTGCGTGGGCCCTGTTCTTCTGCACCCCAGTAGCAATGAAGTATTGGTGTCTAATCAATGTTAACTCTTTAGAAGAAAACAGACCAGTGGACCTTTCAGGACCACATTCCTCCTTTCCTCCCTACCATTCTGGAAGGAAGTGTCATGATCACATTTCTAGGGAGAGGTTGGGGGCTGGGACTGTTTTTCTTCCATATAAGTTTTCTTAGTTACAAAAATATAACGAAATGTATCACAAGAGATGTATATGAAGTGAAACCATTTTCACTTAGGAAATAAACTTTGGTTAAAAGTTTCACTTGTTCCCTATCAAACCCAAATGATTTATTGTGCTGAGATGGCATAGTTGGGCAGTTGTCTTATCTCTTCACAATTATATAGTGCTTTATGGACTCAGAATTGTGTTTTTCCCAAGTCTGCCTGCTAGGGAAGAAAATAGCCAGAGAAGCTAGTGAAGAATTACTTTTCACTGCTGATTTTCCCAGCAGTTTAATGAACAGTATTCTGCCCACAGGAACTCTGTGTGCTGATGAGAAATCCAGGTCTTTTGGTACTTAATGCAACATGAAGCTGCTCATCTGATTAAAAACCTTTGCAGCCGCACACTTGGACAGAGGTAGATTTGCAAATCGGTTGTGGCACACTTTAAGCATATTCACTAAAGCGGCTGTTTTAGACTTCATTGTTTTCCTTCTGGCTTTAAATATTTAACGTTAATATTTCCTACTGGTGAAAGAATATGAAATACCTGTTATTGCTTGTGCTGTCCAAATGGGTTCCCATAAGGCTCTGGAAACTGGGAGGATGGTTTGTGCAGCCACCTCAGTATTTACAGTGTGTACTGATAATACCAGCCTAGATGCACATATGCATTGCAAAATATTTGGTGCTGGTTTCCTCTCAGAGTAAATGGGTTCAAGGTGTTTAAAAAAAAAAATACTTATTTGAATTTGAATATGGTTCAGGATCAAGTGAAGGTGATCTTTGTGAGTTATACCACAAAGCTGTACGGTAAACAGACTAATTTGGCAATTTATTGGTAGTTTTTATTGTTCCGTATAATTTGCCTTCCTCTTTGCAGGTCACTTCCCAACACAATTGGTAACCTTTCAGGAGTCATTTACTGCTGTGCCCTAATTGCTCCTTCCAAACCTGTGACTCAATACAAAGGAGTATAATGGATGATCTAAAACCACTCCACAGTTCAAAACTCTTTTTATCTTATGTACAGAAGGAACTGAGCAAAAAGCTTCTACATATGCAGTAGCAATGAAATAATTAGATTGAAAATCCCCTTTTTCTCAGGTTCAGAATGATCAGTCAGTTTGTTTGTTAAAACCCCTCACTGCTGCTGGGATGACTTTCATTAATAAGCAGCTGATGTCTCAGTCAGCAGCTCTGTATCACAGTGTATGGTTGGCTTTGATTGCCCCATCTTTCAAAGGTGGGACTCCTGACATGGCTAAAGGGAGTTTCTGGGGAAGCCAGAGGTGTGAAATTCTCCACAGATCCTTGTGGCACATTCAGCAGCATCCCTGTGTCTGCTTTTCTGAAGTGTGTGTATTTGCTGACTTCTCTCAGAGAGCTGGGCAGCCCAGGTGATCTCCCCTGGGAGTGTGGCTGTTCATCTGTCTGCCCAGAACTAGATATTTAAAGTTTCTTGTGCCTTTCAGACTCCCCATCGTGTCCTTAATCTCACATTAATTAGTTAATATGTGCTTGCTCAGGATTGATCTGGAAAAGTATCTCAGCAACTTTTACAGAGTCGTACCTTTTTATGTGGGAATGAAAAACCCAAATGAAACAGTACCTAGGCAAGTAACAGGCAAATGAACTGGTCTGACCAGTGTCCACGTTGGGCAGGAAGGGTTTGACAAGTGGCATGGCCCTTTTGGTTTGCTTTTGGCTCGTTGTGATGGATCAACACTGAGCATCAGCATGGTGCTGCTTCAGTCTCTGAGGTTTGAAACAATGGGAGAGGTGGGACCAGCCAGGAAAGAGCCTTTGGAAGTGCAGCGACTCTGCAGCGAAACGCAAGGAAGCCTAATTAGCTCCGAGTGATTACGTGTTGCAGGGCTAGATAAGAGCCTTTTAATCAGGGTTTTTAATGAGTTTTGTGTAGTCCAGTCAGCTTTTCAAATTTGCTTTTGTCATGAGTGAGCTTGTTCCTTGTTGCAACAGAAGAAAAATTTTATCTTGTCAGTATTAGTGGTGGCATTTTGTTGTGTTGGTGCTGATTCTGGGAGTGATTGGCTGTCTTCTCTTCTACTATTTATGGTGGAAGTTTTGACATATGAGGACTTAATACTATTTGACAGATTTTTTTTAACTTTTTTTTATTCTTCTTCCCTCTGGTGATAACCTTCTGAACATCACCACTATTAAATATTTCTGCTGCCCTCTGAGTCCCACCACTGCATTCCCTGATCTCTGCTGCTTCCTGGTATGTTTAGGATTTGTCCAGCTTTTTTTTTTACCTGAAATAAATCACAGGAGGAAGTGAGAAGGATGAAGAATTCATCCCATAGTTGAAAACAGGTTTTGGAGTCCTGTAACCTGGCTTTTTTATTAGGGAGAAAAGGGACAGAATGTAGTCTAAGCTTGCTTGTTAAGCAGGTGTTGAAACTTACATTCTTTGCAGTTGTTGGAGGGATTTTACATGAAGTTTGAAGGTTGGCCAGTTGAGCTTTGCAGCAGGAAATGTTTCTTCTTATGCAACTATTTCCTGGGGTTTGGGTTATTTCTAACTGAAAGTCCAATCAGGGCTTAGGAAATAAACTTTGGTTAAAAGAAAGGTCACTTTTTCCATATGGAAAATGAACTATCAGTAGTCCTGGGAAGAGTAGGAATGATCTGCTCTTGAGGATGGGTGAGCTGATGCAGAAGATTCAGGCTTAAACCCAAATCTGCTGAGATCCAGGAGAGCTAGAATTTGCCTGGATGATAAATCCCACATCTGTGCTTCGCCACAATGCTTTTTTTTTTTTTTTCCCAATGGTGAGGCTTGGCTTTTGGGGTTGTGCTGCTGAATTGTTCAGTACTTTCTTCATATTCATCTGTAGTCAGATTTATTTAAAAGGTAAAAAAAAATCCGTAAAACCCCAATGTGGGCAGTTCGGGAGCTGGCACAGCTCTCCAAGGAACCCTGCTTGTGCTGTGCCTGCTGAGAGCCCCTTCTGCTCATTTGGAAGTGCCCCATGAGATGAATATGAAACCAATCGCTTTCAAACAAGCTCCTCATATTTATGCACAGTCCCTTCATCTGCCTTCAAAGATGGGAATGAGATTCACTCAGTGGGCTTTCCCAAGCCATGTTCTAGGAAATAAAAGGGAGGGGAAAAGTGGATTGAGATATCATTAGCAATTGCCAGAGTCCGATGTTGAGAACTTTGATGCTTCCAAAAAGATGCTGAGTCTGTGAGGCAAATTGAGTGTGGAAACATCAAGTCTGCTGCTTAAACAGTAGCACAGGCTAATAAAATATTATCAGTGTTTTGTTGCTTGTTCTGGCTTTATCAGAAATGCAGGGGCAGCGGTAACCTTTGCCTGTGTGTATTCTCTGAAGAGCTAATCTGTCATTTTCCCCACAATTAAAAATATTACTGTTGAACCTTGATGGCCATTTTGATTGTCATTGCTGGATGGTAGGAAACCACATCTGAGCTGGAGTCCCGACCCTGGAGACTGAACAGGGAGTGCTGGAGCAGTCTGGGAAATCACCAGTGTCACCAGGCATGCTGTGTTAAAAAGGCTGTGGAGAACTCAGGATTGTGTTGTATCAGGAAACAGTTCTAATCCTCATTAAACTAATCCAGTGGGATAGCTGTGAGTGGGACAGGTTTGTTTTGCCTCCCAAGGCTGTTTGGCCTTTAGGCATGAGGATTTCATGAGACTAAAGCAGGTGAAGGAAAATCTCAAGTCAGACTGAGGATGAGCACCTTCTTTAGTCCTTCTTTTGTCACTTCTTCCCTTGTTCTTAAAAACTTTTCTTGAAAACTTGCCTATGCTATAATTTGTCTCCTGCTTTGCAAACATATGCCTTGCTGGTTTGTTGGGGGTTTTTTTGCTATTTTTTTTGCGATTTACTTCCATTTCAACTTTCCTGCTTAGCATCAGCTGGAAAGTAAAGCCAAACTTTGCTCAAAGCCAGCATTGATAGCCAGAATGTTAATTTTTTTTTTTGGTGGTCTTCGCGTTTCTGAAGCCTTTTTTGAATGGTGGGATGTGAAATTCATTCCCTATGGAGTCAGTAATGCCTGTGTAGGGTTGTTTTGGAGATTCTAGCAGCATATTTGCATTCCCAGCTTCCTTCTTCGTCAACAAAACACAGACCACTGTGCAGATGGGATGACATGAAAATACAAATAATTAAATAAGGGAAAAATTTTAAAAGCAGCTCCAGGAGAGAATCTGAATTCTAGGCCAGTCTTGTAGAAATAATGCTCTGGACTAGTACTGCTGAGAACCTTGATACACCTGAGAAGTGCTAGGATGGCCCTTGAAAAGGAAAACATTCCTCTTGGAGCTCTTGGGAGGGGTCAGCAAATATAAAATAAGGTGATCTGGTAGCCACATGTCATGATTTCTAAACATCTTTCTCAGCAGGTTTCCTTATCTAAAGAAATCAAGCAGATGGGGTTAAGGGGGAAGGTCCTTACATGGGGTAAAACTGATAAAAGTACAAGAAGTGGAGGGTAGAGACAGCTGATTGATTTTTT